>JASEVX010000011.1:25504915-25789915 GCA_031761405.1 Serripes groenlandicus
TTCAATTATAGAGATTTTCTATTTTTTGACAAAATATGTTCAAAGTCATCTGCTGCAGAATTTTCATAGAGGGAAAGGGTAAATGCCGTTCATCGTTAAATTGGACATTTAATGATAGTAAAAACCCGTTCTTTGTTGCGTTTAAAGCTCTCGTAAAAGTGCGCCTTTTAAAACTTGCAGACGTATTTTGACGCATCCGCAGTAGACAGCTTTAAAATATATTGTGGCAAAAGAAGAAACATGCTCATGATGAGAAATTACTCATTTTTTGCCATAATGTTTTCAACTTTTTTCAATAATTACAGTTTTATTTTTTAGAGATTTTCTATATTATTTATAGACGATTTCAGCGCCGTCTGGTGCTGATTTGCTATATTATTTCTTGGACGATTTCAGCGCCGTCTGCTGCTGATTTGCTATATTATTTCTTTGACGATTTCAGCGCCGTCTGGTGCTGATTTGCTATATTGGGAGAGGGTTTAATACCTGAAAATATCTGCCTCAATTTTTCGAAACCTAAATCAAACCAAGGACATTTTCTGTTAACCCTTTCCTCATACGACAATTCTGAAGCAGACGACTTTGAACGTATTTTGTCAAAACATAGAAAATCTCATAATTGAATGGATAACCTATGACTAAACGTGGAAAACATTGTGGTAAAAGGAGAAATTGCACGTTTTGTGCAATTTCTTCTTTTGTCACTATGTTTTCAAAAAGCCGTCTGCTGCAGAGGCCTCCGAAAGCGTTTATATGAGGGAAAGGGTTAACCAGTAAACGTGTAATAACGCTATTTAGATAGATACGGCTGATTTACCATCTAAAACATACATACTCTTGCTAACGCCTCTGCAGCAGTCGATTTTTTAATACATTGTGACAAAACGAGACATTTCTCTTCATAAGCAATATTTCCTGTTGCCACAATGTTTTGAAATTTAGTCAATAATTGTCGTTTAATTTTTATAGAGATTTTTGCATATTGTTTACCAAATGTTTTCAAATTCGTCTGCTGGTGATATGTTTCATGTGGGAAAGGCTAAGGGACCAACGGTTGCAAATACGAACAGTTTTTGTTTTATTGGGTTTTGCGCCGTTTTCAACATTATTTCAGTTATATTTTGGCGACATTTCACTTATTCATAAGACCTGGGTAAACAAACCAGTACTAGGCTAGAAAATGTGCCTTGCCCCAAGGGCACTTCACCATGAACGTTGTGCCGCGACTGGGATCGAACCTGGGACAACCGGTTTCAAATTCCCGACGCTAACCACTCGACCACGGAGGATTCCTCCAAATACGAACTGGGCTCGTTAATAGCATAGGTACACGTTGGCATTTATGAACAGGGTAGGCTCAGATCACCAGGTCCGTCTTATCACATTCTACACAAGTCTTGAAATAATCTGTTTACACGCTTGTGAAAGTAATATATGAGCGTTTTAGACTTGATCAGACTATGCGAATGCAGCGACTGATCTGGATCTACGTTGTTAAAAGAATCCAACTTGTACATATTTTCATTGACGGGCTAAAATGATCTGAACGAGAAAAAAACCACACACGAAGTTTAAATTCTGTTTATGTAATCGTAGTAACCATCAATTGTAACCATGGCAACAATGCTTTGTCGTCTGCTACACCTATATTGTATGAAGGAAAGGGTTATATAAAACACGATTGATACGCAAGCAAAATGCCACACATCATGGTTGTTGATATACATTTCGGAATCCCTAAAGTTTAAACTTTATTTTACATCGATTGCGAAACAAGCTTTAAGCTTATATTAATCACGCTCGATGTCTGCTTCCTGGAAACTTAACCAGTACTCGCGCCGTTTGTGTGGAAAAAATCCCTAAAGCAGAACCCGCTCATCACGGGATTCGAACCCGGGACGTTTGGTACAAGAGGCCGACGCTCTACCTCTGTACCACAGTCTTCGGAATCCTACATGATTGATCGATTGTTTGGTGCTTTATGCAGCTTAAAGGGACTGAACACCATAATGGTCCAAAATCGTTATATTTTATACTTATTCTAATTAATCCAAAATACGTCTATATATACATGTATGTAACGAAATGTTGTATAAGGTCTTACAAGTCTTGTTTTTCATTATTTCATAGGAAATAAGCAGTTAAAAAAAACGTCCGCTCCGTGTTTTCCCGTTTAAAAATACCGTGGAATTTCCGCTTGCTCATTTGAATTTGTGGATTCAATTCGGCATTCTCTAACACTATCTACTCATTACATTCATGTATGCGTGAGTGTAAGGAACAACAACTCTGGGAAGGAGGTTGTCAATTCGGTTGTAGTGATAACGAGATAAATATACAGCGATATTTTTAGATTTACTGGGTTACTAACCCAGTAGATTTTACAATGCAAAATAACGAAAATTCTCCGCAATATTAATAGTGTGCATATATTGTAGTACATCAGTCAGCAAATTAGATTTTACAATGCAAAATAACGAAAAATCTCCGCAATATTAATTGTGTGCATATATTGTAGTGCATCAGTCAGCAAATCTCAATGCCTTACATGCAAAAACATCAAGGTAATAGCAATTTTTAACAATTTTCTTTTTTTCCCGCTTTTTTCTCATATGGGATTCAGTCCCTTTAAAGCAATTGTTCAGTTATATCACGGCGTTTCTTGGGTTACGTACCAGTACTGCTGGTCCATTTATCCTGACACCAGCAAGTCAGTCGTAATGCTAACCTGCAACCCTGGGCGCCAAGGAGGGCAGCCATTACTACCATTGTTGTAGTCTTTTGAATGACCCTGCCGGTGATCGAAGCCACGAGTTCCCACACCCGAGGCGGACGCTCTACCACTATCATCATTCAAGACTTTCAAATACAGATCTCCCGATATCAGTCATATTCTCAGAACAAACCGTATTTCGAGGGCTTGGCGTGAAACGGTTGTAACTAAAATTGGTATTTTTTTTACCAAGGTTCGTTCTGAGCAATGGCACCTAAATTTGCATTGTTTATAAAGGGGTAAAAATTGCCCCAAAACCAGGGTTTTCAAAATAGGTTTTTAGTTACAACCGTTTCTCCCCAAGCCCTCGATTTGTCCTTGCAATCCTTATAGTGAATACACTAGTTAAAAAAATAAAACAAACAAAAACTAGCTTAAATGTTTGTTTGAAACATATTGACATACATGCACACTGAAGTTCTTTGTATAAATATCTGAACCCTTTTCTATATACATAAAACAAGCGACTGACGACTCTGCAAACAACTTGATAAACATATGAAAAGTAACGGTAAATGAAGATTTGATACTTTGAATAGATTTACAAATATTTTGGCAAATTGAAAAATCGCCCATAGTGAGCAATTTCGCCTTTTGTGACAATATTTTCAAAAGTCCGCGTCTGCTGCAGAGACGTCAAAGTGCGCATGTATTAGGGAAAGGGTTAATACATAGTTTTCCCATGAGTCAATGCTGTTAAGTTTTCTTGATTTTCAAAATAATCGATCTGAGAGAAGAAAAGCTGTAAATAGGAGTATATTAATAACTGAATAAAGATGAACAAATATTTCGGCAAAATGAGAAATTTTCCATACTGAGTAATTTCTCAATTTGTCACAATGTTGTCATAAGTCGTTTGCTACAGAGGCGTGAAAATGCGTCTGTATTAGCGAAAATGTTAGGAGAGACATTTCCCATGAGTCAAATGCTGTTATATATGTTCTTGATTTTCAAAGGAAACGATATTATGAGAGAATAATAGCTGTAGTATATATACCATTTTCTGTGAATTACACGTCACGTAATCAAAATCTATCATCGCCTTAACTCAACAGGACCTTTAAAGCGCCTCCAAGAGTGCTCAAATATACCTCAGCGTATAGATTACCTACATGTACTCATGACTTTTGTGTTTTACATCTTGATATCTGTTCTTATCTTTATGTTTATCACACGTTTATGACGTATGTTCTTCGTTGGAAGAATCCCCTCTCACGAAAGAAGTTTTACAGAATAAAGGAGTGACTAAGTAAACTGCCGGTTTGAGCAATTAGTCTTTTTCCATAAAGTTTTTAAACATCGTCTGCTTTAATTGCGTTGAAAGCCATCTGTATTAGGGGAAGCTCAGTAACAACTATTAAATTGATTGATTGGTTATTTGGTGTTCGTCAACAATTGTTCAGTTATATGACGGCGTTTCCTGGGTAAGTTACTAGTACTATTGGTCCATTTATTCTGACACCAGCAAGTCAGTCAGTCGTAATGCGAACCCCACAACCCTGAGCGCCACAGAGAACAGTCTTTACTAACATTTTTTAATATGACCCGGCCGGGGATTGAACTCGCGACCTGCCGTACCCGAGGCGGACGCTCTAGCACTACACCACCGTGGCGTCGAAAGCCGTTTTCATCCAGTACCCACTGTTAAAGGTGAAAAGGTAAAATATTTATAAAAACTGAGGGTTTATAAATGATTAGTTATTAGAGGTCGAAATTGCCGAATGAATCCGCCGTTGCGTCGGCGTCGGAGATTTTGAACCGGGCGTCCCGGGGTCGATACCCAGTCGCGCCGGTCGTTTTGGAGTGCCCTTGGGCAATGCACATTTCCAAGCCTATAACTGGTTTGTTTACCCTTGGATCACTAAACAATGAAATGTAGCTGTGGTTCATGTATATCTGAAATAATGTCGAATCCGGGCGTAAAAACAACAATTAAACAGACAAAAACAAACGAATTTTCGTCATTGCGTAATTTTGTGTAAATATTGCCCATAAACGAACCTAATTGTTCTCATAGATGTGACGGTTGATGTGTTCCTGTCATCAGTATAAACAGTGTAACGACTGAATTGCTATCGAACCTTACTTAATGTGTTAACAGAAACAGTAACGTGTGTTTGGAATTGAGGACACGGATTGAAACGAAAAGACACTGTCGTTAATGCAGACGGAATATCCTAATATACGGTAATGGAAATACACTTTTGGGGATTGAATAGACATTGCTCGCAGGTTATTAAATGCGATTTGTATGAACCTGATAGAAAATAACGGCAACCTATCGAATTGATAACTTGTTTACTACGAGCAAAATACGTCTACGACCTGAAGGTATTTTCTTGTTATTTCGACGCATGCTTTCTGCTTAAAATAAATTGTATCCGTAAACCATACTTCTGCTGTAAAGGTGCTAAACTCCAGATGGAGATCACACATTTGAAATGTTGAAACTTATGCAAATATTGCTAATAGTGAAAACAAAGTAAGTTCAAAATTATTTCAGCAGTAAATATTGGAAAACATTCAGTTATAAGTCCAGTAAATGTATACAATTTGTCTAACTGGGTATGTCTACCCAGTATAAATGAAGGATACAATATCAATTTATAGATATTTCTTGTACTGGAAAGTGAATTTATAACTCAACTTAATTTTATCCTAGAATAATGTTTCTAATATTTCAAGACAACGTTTGATCAGTTTTAAAACTTGACTATACTTTGTTTAATCTGGAGTTCAGCACCTTCAATGTATTAACGACATTTGACGCCTATTTTATTTGTTAGAAATTGAGAGATTTTCCTTTTTGAACATTTCGCTACATTTCATTACCACATTTGACAATTTGCCCATACTTTTCGTCAAATGCTCTTGGGGTTAGACTCGCCACAATTTCATATCGGGGTAAATCGTTGTTTTTTATACAACTCAAGTAATTGTATTAGGCGAGGCGGCATTAGATGTGCCATTGGCCATACACAATACATACAAATGATTGATTGGTTGATTGATTGATTGGGCTTTAACGTCGTTTTTTTAACAACTTAGCCCATTGGTGGAAGACGAATGACGCATGTCGCCTTGACTTTTGTCAATCGTCGGAAAGAAAGTTGGCCGAGTCGGGATTCGAACTCACAACCCCTTGATTGACAGCCCGCGTCGCTACCGACTGAGCTACCGGGGCTCGGCACAAATGATTGAACAATGGATGAATTCATGTTCAATTAAAGATCTAAAGCATCGACAAAAAAAAAATGAAGATCCGTTTAAGGATTGGTAAACTTTATTAGATATTTATGCTTTTATTAACTTTAATTTAAATACTGTTATGTTTATATTATGTTGTTATAACTCGTATATTGAATATAAAGATTAAACTTACTGTTTGTGTAAATCGCTTTGTTAACCTTTTCCCACATATAAACGCTTTCTGACCTTAAGAAACTATTGTGACTAAATGAGAAATTGCTCAAATCCAGTAACTAATCCTTCATTCTTAGATATATGTATTGCTTTTGCTTAGATGTTTTAATATTTGTTGTATGTTGGAAAGGGTAAAATACATTGCTGACCTGTTCATCCAGATCTACTGTATGTATATTATCAGTTGTGCAAACTCATTTAGATATGAATGGAAACAAGCCAAGTCTCATCAAATAATTCAAAAGCAAGTTTTCGAAAATATTCAAATCAACGAGTAATTTAGACCAATGATGTTTCGTGTTTATTAAACCCATGTCCAAAAAGCTGTTTTATCAAGTGTGCATCATTATGACTTCATCTATATTTGATATCCCCAGATATCAGAAGATGCACACCGCAGCTCTTTTACAGAGAGAAATTTCTTTTTAATGGACTAAATGCATTACAAGTAACTGTATTGTAAAACTCCACAGCAACCATATGGGTAAAGTTTGAAGTTCACACCAGGAACCATCTTGTGTGACCTACATACACATTGTGATATGTGAGCGTAGTTATATATTTGTATGTGTCTATATTTAGAAGTTGTTTTTTATCATCAGTTTGAATTGTTTATATGGTCTGGCTAAGGATGAGTAAGAAAACAGCAAAAATGTTATTCCAGTTGTTTTTTATCATCAGTTTGAATTGTTTATATGGTCTGGCTAAGGATGAGTAAGAAAACAGCAACAATGTTATTTCCTCCAGTGGTACAGAAAAGTTTTAACTGGAAAGAACATAACGTTTACTTAGACGTACATGTATGCTATGCACAAACAAGCATTCATAGTTAGGTAATACACAGTCAAGAGAATTTGAAATAAAAAAGCCCGAAAAACAAAATAATAATATGCGTGCGATAACGAGGCAGTTTTTGTAAAAGTAAATATTTTCGTATTTGTAATCTTATTTCTAATCTTATTTTATTTCTAATCTTAACCTGCGACCTCGTGTAGATGCCTGTAGCGACTGTGATATTATTACTTCCTTACAGTAAGTCAATGGTATAAAGTTAGATCAGTAATTGTGGTAAACAAATAGTCATAAATGTACCAGAAAATTTAAATGAAACCCCTTCAAACCCCCACGCCCCCCCCCCCCCCTCTTCTAGGAAATCTGCGACCTCGTGTAGATGCCTGTAGCGACTGTGATATTATTACTTCCTTACAGTAAGTCAATGGTATAAAGTTAGATCAGTAATTGTGGTAAACAAAATAGTTATAAATGTACCAGAAAATTTAAATGAAACCCCTTCAAACCCCCCACGCCACCGCCCCCCCCCCCCCCCCCCCCCCCCCACCCCCCAACACGTACACCAAACGCATTGATAGGAAAGGAGAAATTGCCTGGTTTAGACATTTATAATTTCCCAAAATGTTTCCATAAGACGTCTTCTACAAAAGCGTAGTCTTTATCATATAAAGGCTAAAGCACATGAACCACCCTTCCCCACATGTATACGCTTTCTGACGCCTCTGCAACCGACGACTTTTAATAACAGTGTGACTATAAGAAACAATACAAAAAAACAAGCAGTTTCTCCTTTTTGTACAATGTTTTCAACTTTATTCAGTAATTTTTCTTTCAACTTTTAGAGATATTCAAAAGTTTTGCCAATACATTTTCAAAGATATGGTGCTGCATGTAGGATAGGGTTAAGGGGTTAGCGTGTTTGATGGTGACTCCTTGTGTGTAATTCTTCATGAAAATGATACCACAATTAAAGCCGAGGAAATAATTTACATTCCGACAATCCCAGATTTGTTTTCACAGCGCCGTGTACACAAATCTCCTTTTATATTCTTGGAGGACAATAAACGTGTAGTCTGTATCTTTTCCACTGGTCTTCTTGTAGTTTGACCCAATTCTGACCTTTGTCCAACGGCATGATTAAATCAGATGTACAGTCAAACCTTCCGCAAGCAGCCATCCAAAGGAGAGTCAAAATGTGGCTGCTGAACACAGGTGGCTACTTATAACAAGTCAAATAAAGCAGAAAGTGTTGTTTAGGGTAATATTAAATTGGCTATTTAATACAAGTTAGCTGATTAATATATTTGTCAATTAACACCAATTTGACTGTATCTTTGAATAATACCATATAGCACAGCAGTATTACTGACACAATATTGCAAGAAGCAATAAGATCACATCAAACAAATAAAACCTAATATGTTGACTGCCTTTATTACGTATGTTAAAAAGTTACTTACATGTAGATGAACATGTGTTACTAGTAATGTAATTCAATGGTTTAATTGAATACATTTTATATTCATTATGATATATTGCGGAATGCATTTAAGTCGTATCACTGCACTTAATTCTTGACAATGATTGCATAATGATGTAGAGAGCTGTATACAGAATTAATTATAACGCATCAATGTTGACTAATATAATACTGTGTGACTCTGCAACCAGATCACGAAACTATAAAACACTATCTGAGCTCAAAATTGAACTCAATACAGCAAACAAGATTAGTTTGTGGAAGGCAGTGGTGCAATGATAGAGCGTCGGCCTCTCGGTCCCGGGTTCGAATCCAACTGACCATTCAGTTGCTTGAGCACAAACTCTGAGTATAGGGTATACTTTTATAGATTCGAAGCCTGAACTTCCATTGTAACTATTTTTCCCGTAGATTGAGCACTTGACGGGGCCATATCCAACGAATCATTTAGGTAGACATATCCAATTTATGTCAGAGTGTGCTCAGCCGATTTCTTCGGATGATTGACAAAGGTCATTGTGACTAATGTCACTCGTCGTCACTAACGACCTTGACATCTAACTCTAAGTAAAAAGGTAATCAAATACCTTGCAGGAATGTACTATTGAGTACTTGTGCTAGAAACCTGGTATACCTGGGTTCATGTAGGTTATATGACAGTCGTGATATTAATGGAATACTGTTGGAAACGGTGTTTAATCTTAATCAATCATGTTAAGTACGTATCAACAATGCAGCCACTGCAACCTCCAGGATAGGGATAATAACATCTGATATTGTTACGTACCCCTGATTCAGATACATGTTACATTATATACTATAGTATACTAGGAGTATGAGTATAAAGATCATTTTTAGAAAATCCGAAACTGCATGCAGTTTCTAACAATTGTTCATCTTTGTGTCAGATATATCCACTCCTTTTTTTATAAGTTTAAATAACCATAGATATGGCCCTTATCCAACTGACGTACCACAACACTGATACCATCACCATTGATTTTTGACAAGTTTTTGCGTATTTAATGGAATGAACCTTCAAAGAAAAACGTACACTAGGTTATTTGAAAAAAGTATTTCCCTGATTTTATAGAAAACACTGATAAGGGCAGTGATATTTACGTAAAACAATATTGATTACGCAAACTAAAGGCGAAGAGGTTTTATGTTTACGTTAAGAGCTTTTAGCAAAATTGTAATTCAGCGTAAAATGTGCCGTTCAATAGACAACTGAATGTAAATTATCTGTAAACAGCGAGTTGATGAAGTTCAGATAAGTGTCAGGTTTCCTCGTGTCGGGCTAGACCATTTTAAATTAGTTCTCTCTCTCTCTCTCTTATAGATGCTGAACTCCAGATGGAGATCAACATTTTTGAAATGTTGAAACTTGTGCAAATATTGCTAATAGTGACACAAGAAAGTAAGTTATAAGTAGTTCAAAATTATTTTGGCAGTAAATGTTGAAAAACTGTTAATTAAAAGTCATGGAAATGTACAGAATTTGGCTTACTGGGTATGTCTACCTAGTAAAAAAGAAGCATAAACGAGCAATTGTACAAGAAGTGAAATTATAACACTATTTTAATCCCAGAATTATTATTCTAATATATCAAGACAACCTATGAACAGTTTTAACATTTTCACTATTATATCTATGTTCGGGGGTTCAGCAACTTTAATCGAAGGGAAAACGATACATTTGAACATTTTCCTAATTGGCACTGACTGAGTCTTACGTTTCAGATAACTTGCATGAAATCAATAAAAGATAACACTTGATCGTAAATAAACCTTCATAACTTGTATGTCTTCTACGCATTTCATTTATGACGTTTTATCCTTGTGTGATTTATGACGACAGCAGAGGAAGTTACCTGAATAGTATAACGTGAGCCATTCTGAACCAATTGATATCACATATGTGTGTTATAAATTGACGTCAAGTGACAACTTTCTTTCGCATCATTACCAACCCGTGTCTTGTTACTAGTTATCACCTGACACAAGTACATACCATCATATGGATCTGTAAACTGGGCACTGAAGACCGCCTCGGCGGTGTGATGGTAAAGCGCGTCCGCCTCGGTGCGGGAGGTCGCGAGTTTTGATCCCCGGTCGGGTCATACCAAATACTTTAAAAATGGTAGTAATGGCTGCCGTCCTTGGCGCTCAGGGTTATGGGATGAGCATTACGACTCACTGCCTGGTGACAGGATACATGGATCAGTCAGTAGTACTGGTAACTTACCCAAGACACGCCGCGATATAACTGAACAATTGTTGAAAGCGGCGTAAAACATCAACAAAAGAAATATGACACCAGTACATACCATCATATCGATAATTGACCATTGCAATGAAAAACAAAGTAGTTCAATGACCGATGCTAAAGGTGTCCAATGCTTAAGCATAATAAACACGTTGCTACATGTAGACTAAACTTAGATTTTGAGTGATCGCTTATATTTCCTTTGGACATATGTTTTCCTTGTAGACTCTTCTATTCAATTTTAGCTGCCATTAAACCGATGGAATGTGAAAATATGATGAGACCACACGCTTAAACGTCACAATATTACAAAATAGATTACAAATAATTAGTATTATCTGCCAAAAAAACCGACGGAATTTGTAAATATGCTGAGACGACAGACTTAACCGTCACAATATTATAAAAAAGATTACAAATTAGTAGTATTATATACATATATACATACATACCGAGGGCTTGGCGTGAAACGGTTGTAACTCAAAACCTATTTTGAAAACCCTTGTTTACCAAGAAAAATGATTTAACGCCTTTAAAGACTTTATGGCGAGGTAAATAACCTTGGTAAAAAAAATACCAATTTTAGTTACAACCGTTTCACGCCAAGCCCTCGATACAGTCATATTAAAGTAATGGTTCCGGGTATTACTACTCGTATTTGTAACGGCTGACAGGTAAACTATAACAAGATGAATCGAAAGCTACAGCTATATTCTATCGCTGTAAACAAATATTAAAAAAAAATATGTTTTTGATGAAATGGAATCAACAACTGGTGTTTTCCCCAAAGCAAACACCGTGTAGACAAATGCATCGATAGGTTCAATAATATCCACGAGATTACGAACGAGATCAGGATACGAGCCGTCCCGCGAGCAAACCGACATTGTGAACTTTGCGTAAAGTATCGACCCTGATCAGCCTAAGCATGCCGTGCAGGCTAACACAGACAGACACTTTTCGCCTCCTGTGGATTTTCTGTTTCAGGAATCATTACTCTATACCTCTATCCACATGAGACGGAATGTGTCGGCCCGGATAAGCCTCCGCGTTTTCTCTTGGGACGGCTCATATTCTTTCTATCATATATGTATATATATTTTAATTACGTTAGAGGATATTTTATGAGACTTAGTAAACCGTAGGACCGGTAGGGGAGAATTGTATTGTTATTTCACTTCGCATTTGTAAAACTATCCACCGAAATACTTCCTACCGTATCTTGTATTAAACACGAAGAACTGTTTTCCGGTGTGAACACATCGCCAATGCTGAGAAAAAAGAGTGTTAAATTAAATTGTGGGTAATTATTCGCAGTCGATACAACGTTGTCATGTTCGTGGCCTAATTAACGGTCGACAACAGCCAATCTAATTAACTGCTCCCATTCTGCTGTAATCCACGAACAAATCCAAGTAATTGCATTCTAATCTTTCCCAATACCAGACTTTTGGCTTTTACGGTTTGTTTGTAATAATTGGTTAGGATGCACGAGGCGGGCTAGACTTGTAGCGGTCCCAGAGGTGCAGATAAGGAGGGGTGTGCAGCTCTTCTCCCTATAATATCTCTTTTATTATCCAACAAAACCCTTTGTTGTAAGTACATAAAAGAATCGTCTCATTTGAGGACTTTTGGCTTTTACGGTTTGTTTATAACAATTGGTTAGGATGCAAGAGGCGAGCTAGACTTGTAGCGGTCCCAGAGGTGCAGATAAGGAGGGGTGTGCAGCTCTTTTCTCTATAATATCTCTCTTATTATCCAACAAAACCCTTTGTTGTAAGTACTCAAAAGAATCATCTCATTTGAGGACTTTTGGCTTTTACGGTTTGTTTGTAATAATTGGTTAGAATGCACGAGGTGAGCTAAACTTGAAACGACCCCAGAGGTCCAGATATGGAGGAGTGTACAGCTACTTTCCCCACAACATCTCTCTTATTATCCAACAAAACCCTTTGTTGTAAGTACTCAACAGAATCATCTCATTTGAGGACTTTTGGCTTTTACGGTTTGTTTGTAATAATTGGTTAGAATGCAAGAGGCGAGCTAAACTTGAAACGACCCCAGAGGTCCAGATATGGAGGAGTGTACAGCTACTTTCCCCACAACATCTCTCTTATTATCCAACACAACCCTTTGTTGTAAGTACTCAAAAGAATCGTCTCATTGAGACGATTCTTTTGAGAAACCAACAGCATAGGGTTAGCGGATAACATAAGGATTTTAGAACAAGAAAAACGCTCCTTATCTAGAGCTTTGCCGGGCCCCATTGTATTCGCTATGATGATGTAGATTATAATTGTATCTTTATATATGTAAATCCGTTTTGCATTATATAGACCATCTTCTATAACACTAACTACTTCAGGCGTAGCCCGATTAAATGAACAAAATGTTAACACGTATTACACCTACAGATATCAGACAATCAACATGTAGAGATCAATCTAGATATTCTTCCGAATATGAATCATTGGGATTTCTTTTCAATTCATTTTTTCCCCCAATTCTTTATCTAAAAATAAAGCCCCCCGGCATACACTTAGAATGACAATACTCAGGATGATCATAAATTGCAGTATAGTTTCGTTGAGATATATTTAAGATCTTTAAATTGTTAAATAGTGATTGGAATATAAGATAACAACATTATTGGATTGATTGATTGATTGAGTTTAGCGCCGTTTTCAATGGTATTTCAATTATACTATCACGACCAGTTCACATCACGTGTGTTTCCTTTCCTTGCTTTCTCGCACCGCACCGCACCAGTACTCTAAGGTTAAATCCGTCCAGACAACGGGAAACATTCCAATATAATCTATCAAACCCATTGGTGGAAGAGGAATGACGCAAGTCATAACCATTTAAAATGAATGGTCGAGCCGTGGTCTGAAGTCTTGATCCCTGAATTGATAATATTCGTTGCTACTGATTTAGTTATCTCGGCTAGACGGACCTGTTTGGAAGGAGAGATTTATGTAATCCAGTGGTGTTACTATAATTATACTTAACATTTAAAGACCTATTTGCAATAAAGAGATGACAATTGGTACACTTACCTTTTTACACCGTAAGCACGTTCACAAGTGGATACAGTGGGACAATCGAAAAGACGCCGAAGCGATTAGTCAAATGTTGACAAATAAGTTTTAATATTTCATTTAATATTTCAGCGAAAGTCTTGACAGAACGCACGAAGTATAAAGCTTTCTTTAGCTCTTCCGGTAACATGACCAAACCATCTAAGGCGTTATGTTATTATTATGTATGTTCTTGTTGTATTCATATTCCTAATGATATACCCCTAAGAAAGAGTGTCACTGAAGATGTAGCCAGTACACTACTGAACCGGTGATGTTAAAAGAGATGTCAATCAGGTTTAGCATTTCAGTAAGTATGCAGTCACACCAGTACTGAAGACCACATTTGAAAAGCAAGTCCCTTTCTATAGCGACCATATATTTAAAAGACCATCTGTGATTAAAAAACAGATTGATGGCTACCCATGGGTGATCTTTACACACAGGTTCCACTGTATTCCACGTGGTACTCATACATATTTGTAGCGTTTTGTTCTAAATTTAGATATTTTGAGGCAAGGACACACTACCATATGCAATTTTGTCATTTGTGATTGTTATTTGTGATTGTGGCTGTTTTGAATATTATAATGGTTACACAAAGATCGGGAGCATATTTACATTGTCCTAACAAAGCGAGTGATCTGATTGGTTAATTCGTCTAGCACATCATCTCCCAAATGCCTGGTTTGACAAGACAATCTGTTCGCTATTCAACCAGTCTTCCGAATGGATGAGCATATGTCAACTTAGTCATTTATTTAACCAGCTTGTAAAACATGAATGATGGAATGTGTTCCAACCTTTTTTAAGAGTTTAAGTATTACTTAGCTCTTAATAGGGTTGGATGACTTGGAGCCTGAATAACCAGCCCCTTCCTGGTATATACCAGATTGATCAAGCTTTACAGTTAGCACATTGAGAATCACGTGTTACTGGATATTCTTATTTTTTTTATATTTTGTATATTTATAGCGTTACATATGTTAATTGAACTAATTGGACTAATTTGTTAGGATGTTAGGGCGCCATGCCATTCCCGTAAATAAAGTTAATTAAATATCCGTAACATGATACTCGTATTTTACCGTATTCGACGGAGAAATCGTTTACACATTAACCATTTTTACTATGTACGCCTATTTTGTACATTCCCTGTGGATGCTTATACGTCGTATAACTAAGACAGAAATAAACGCGCCATGCCCGAGGAAAACCACCCCTTGCGTTTTTCTGATATTGTAGAGATAACAATAATGTTAGTTTATCCGAATATTCGGATCAATTAGGAAAACATATACCAGAAGCTTAACTATTCACAGCGCCGAATTCCCTGGAGTAGACTCATCAAATGTGGGTGACTCCATTTTTTATTTAATAAGAGTCTTGAAATATTTTGATAACTAAAATACAAACAATGCTGATTTCAGGTAAGACATCTCTGAATCTGAATCTCAATTGTGCCATTTGCGCTGAAAGGGTTACACTGAATAATATAACAGATATTTTATTTCAAATTTAAACATAAACAGCTCTTGATCGATATTTACAAATATACATACATAAATGGTTAACACAATTAACTATCACTTCTATCACTTCTACATGAACAGTGCTGTACCAGATAATTCGCAATTGCGCCCATTTATCGGGTTCTACACTGGACGTAAATGTCATACGATTGACTTTCTTTTCCATCATTTCAAACAATATAAACATTAAAAAGTATGAGTACTCCGCACTGTTCTTATTATGTATCGTGTAACGGAATTGTATAGACATACGTATTATAAACACTGGTTACCATTGTTTGAACTTCATAGAACAATGAAGTTCTGGTCAAATGTGGTCAAATTATGATTCAAATGTCAAAAAGAAGTGTAAAAGGCGAATTTGAACACCTTATTTCCGAAGTGGAAAATCGTCTATTGAAAAACCGTCAAATCTCCTCTGTCGGAGGGAACAGAATGAATTAACTAAACTACTGACAGATCGCAATATAATATATTCATTTCATTCTCTCATTTTTGCATTTTACTTCCCTAACTTTGTACCAGACTGATTACTAAAATTGCAATACAGCCATAGAGTAATCGCGACCAGTACATGTCAATTTTGACGAACAGTGTGTACATGTATTTGGATCAATTAACATGGATTCGCAGGGAGATGAACAAAACAGAACAGAAAAGAACAGGAACGTGAACAAGTGTTTATTATAAGTTATAACCAAGATACGGCCATATTTGAACCCGCGATCCCCCGGACCCAAGGCGATCGCTCCACCACTACACCACCAAGGAAGTCTAGTTTGTTAGTGTACGAGTTCTTAACCATTGCCGTCATCCTACACGGCCAATATGCTCAGTTCATAAGGGGTTCTCATGCCGGTTAATACTCTCTCTATCAATAAGTCTGATATTGACATCTCAAAATGGTACCTGATGGTTTCTAGGCACCGTGGGAACTCGGCAGAGTAACAAATGCTTGAATCATTGATTTTGGTTCAACTCCGTTTTCAACAATTGTTGAGGCCAGTTTACCTACTCATGTGTTTCCTAGCTTTCTCGCACTAGTACTCCACACAACAGACGTTCCAAGCACTTTGCCGCTGCTCCACATAGCCTGTTAACCCACTGGTCAAAAAACGAATGATTCATGTCAAAGTGACTTTTGGAAAGAATATTGGCCGAGCTGTGGTTCGAACTTACAAACCCTCTTAGATTGAGGTAACACATGCGGTCGGTAGAAAAACTCGATATCCGTTTAAGGCTGCTTCACAAAGGAGATATAAACTCAGGTTGATAAGTTCACGGTTTGTGGAAACCGTTTATTAAGAGGCCTCCACAGAGAAAATAAACGGTAAGAAAAACAATTCTTTTAGATGTTATGTGTCAAGTGATTGACCGACCGTACACCATCAAAACAAAGATAACCGGTACTAAAAGTACACACGTACCAAAATAACCAATAAGTAAGGAAACAGTAACACTTAGCGAAATAACAGGACTAGAGCTAGTAAGTTAGCAATAACTAAGATATTGATTCTGGGTCGGAAATGCATTTCGCGTAAAGCATCGTCTAATCAACAGCAGGATATCGTTAATATTGACACCAGAGGACACATGGACACGAAGGAGACTACTAAAGACTTGGGGATGGACATTTCAAAGAGATCAAAATGAATTACTTCACATTGAATAAAAAAAATACAACGAAATCCGCTCATGACCAAAGAGTCGGAATATTTGTAATCAAACTTCCAACCTCTATGCGGAAAAAAGGCAATGAGCCAATTTAAGTCAGATCATAAATACAAACAAGTGGTTTTTCATAGATCCTGCCTCTTTTGTACTTGTGAAGGTTAAATTACGCCAAATACATGCGCGGCCAATCTGAATAGCCCAATAGTCCAATTAAATAAAACTATGTTTGCGTAGAAATGAGCGTATACCTTCCACTGAACGCATTGCATATATGACAGTGATTTTAAATTCATCCTCATTATGTATAGATTGCACTGGAAATTATTGATTTGATAATTGTTTGTATTTTGACCTTGTGTGAAAGTGAAAGTAGCGTATGCAAAAAAACAGTTTCGTCCCAGCCCGATTTCGTCGAAAATGACGGCAACCATTTTTCGCGGCTTAAATGCTTTCTTGCATAATACATATCCCCATTTGCTTTGGATTATTTTAAAGCTGAGATTTTGCCAACAGCCAGTCAGTCGTAATGCAACCCCGCAACCCTGAGCGGCAAGTAGGGCGGCCATTACTTACATTTTAAAAGTCTTTGGTATGACCCGGCCGGGGATCGAACCCGCGACCTCCCGCAACTGAGGCGGACGCTCTACTACAACACCACGGCCTGTCACCTATGACAGACTATTCTATAAAATAAATCCCGAATAAATTGGTTGTGGAGGCGTAGATTCGTTCAGGTATTTACTGATCGTCGCCTTGTCGCTCAATCGTCAAGTTCCAAATGCGAGATTGTGTGTGCGGTGACTTTACCCTTACATGTACCTACATGCTTCATATAAATCTGCAGCAGACAACTTTGAAATGTTATTGGAAAACATAGGGAAATTCGAATTACTCGAAAAACAGAATGGCAAATAGGAGATTTGGCTAAATTTGGGCGATTCCTACTTTTGCAACACTGTTCCAATGTCGTCTTGTCCAGATGCGTCAAACTGCATATGTATGTTGTAAAGGGTTGAATGGGCAATAAAGTATAACAAGTGTGAGCCATATTTTGCCATTTCGTAACCATTTTAAATGTTCAAAGGTGTGCCTTGTGTTGCTTTGCACCCTATAAAACGCTCGTTTATCCGGCAATAAAAATAAATTTGAATTAGAATTTCAGGCGCGGGTCTATTAATCACCACTGGGATGGTCTCAAGTTGACAGCCACTATCTCCTTCAGATATTATAACCCTTCCGTCAGCTTAACTGACGCCTCAACAAAAGACGGGTTTTGAAAACAACGTGGCAAAAGGAGAAATTGCTCATAATGAGCAATTTATCCTATTGCCACAATGTTTTCAACTATATTTAAAAAGAATACTTTCATTTATAAGGATGTCCATACTATTGCCTATAATGATTGCATGGTCTCCTGCTGCAGATATGTTTTCCGCATCTCAAGAAAAACTTGGAACGGTTGTAACAATTGAAACGTTAATGTTCCAGAGACCAACTATGTCCTGTATACTTTTGATGTACTACTCATTTTCATTTAAAAACACGATGATTAATAGCTCGCCTATGTATGATTGCAAAAATGTAATTTCTTCGAAACCATTGTTTGTTATAGAAAGAAGTGTTTTAATTGAAGAACAGTCCAGACAAAGGAGCGATACTATTGTTGATAACAAGATGCTCAACCAACCCTCGATATTTCAATTACTTTGACTTGTCTTTAGCTCTTAGAATTGAATTTTAAGATCCAGAATTCCACGGAACTTGTTGAATACTTGTTGAATTTCTCCTATATTTTGAGACCGGGATTAAAACGCTTAGGGCTATTTTCTATTACACTTCTGTGACTTCAAACTAATTCTAAAATCAATGGAGAGCTAAACAGATCAGAGTTTGAACTTCACTGAACTTCTTTTATATAAGCCACGTTAGACGAACATTTAAATAATGAGTTTTGCCGTGTCTCCTTTGTAACAGCACAGTGAATTAATTTCGCCTTGTAGGTCAAATGCTAATCACCACAATGCATTAAATATATGACATTGAGTTCAAATGTGTATGGGATGCACTGGAAGTGATTGATTTTATCATTTTTAGTATTTTGACCTTGTTCGAAAATGAAAGTAGAGCATGTGAAACACCGGTTTTATCCGGACCCGATTGGTCTGCATTAACCCCCCACACCCACTTTCTTTGGATTGTTTTAAAGCTTAGAGGTAACTCTTTTCAATGATATAGGTTGTATTAACGTTAGAAAGTGTGACAAGAGGGCTGTAACTTGGTGTATTGAAACCTATAAAAGTTAGGCTACCCTTTAAGTACATGTATTTCAACAAAGGTTTACTCTAGGGTTATAGTCAACACGGCCGGATATGTAAATCTCTTTAATTTTACAGATCAACAAACATCTAAATATTGATCGTGTAAGCTTCATTTTTACTGGGTAATCATTAAGCCAAATTTTGTACATTTTCATGACTTTTCAACGCTTGCTCCCAAAATAGTTTTGAACTATTTATTACTTACTTTGTTGTCACTATTAGCAATATTTGCTGAAGTTTCAACATTTCAAAATTTTGATCTCCATCTGGAGTTCAATTTCTTTAACTATGGACTACATCCACGATGATCGATATAACTGTATTGGCTTAAGATTGAGGCGAAGCAGATTGTTGCCTTTATTGAAAGTAGGAATAACGACATGTTCTAACTATTTTAGTCAACTAATGCAAATAGCTGTCGGTTAGTGAAATAGTTACTACCACTTCAATGTAACCATCAATCAAACTTGGCCAGCATAGTCACAGATCTTCACGAAACTTTGTCATTTAGTAGGAACAAATCATTTAAGTAGAAAGAGATAAATTACATGTATAAGGATGCGATCAGTGCATACATATATATGTAACTAATATATTTCATATTGTATGATACTTGGTTAATATCTATAAACATATATTGATTGTCCTCATTCGGAATTGTTATCAAAACCGTGTATATTTTGAGTTACTCTCCAACATTGACGTGTAAGTAATTCATATGTATTGTGGGCCGGCGGCCTTATATTAAAATAAAAGCATATTGTATTGTAAATGTATTTTGGAGAAAACTTTAAAATCTGACGACCCTGTAAACATCATATCGGGTAAACGGTTAATGAAAAAATGTAACCGTTTTAATTAAAACACATTTAAGAACCGAACGTAAATTTTACATTTAAAACCCACCCTTATGGGAATTATTGCGCGATTCTCTGTTAGAATTTTGTTAAAGCGTGTTACCAGACATTGGGGAAACATAAAGCATGATTTCCGTGTCACTGTCGTCAATTTAATTTGATCTTATAACGCAGCTACAGGGGTGAGTGGGTGTAAAACACAAAATATATCGGTATTTGACTGGAACCATCTTTAAAAACCTTTTCCACTTACCGACGCTTTTTAAAACCTCTTCTGCAAACATTGTGGCAAAAGAAGAAATTGCTCATTGTTAAACAATTCTCCTTTCGCCACACTGTTTTTCCACTCTATCCAATAATTTAACATTTAGTACAGTTCCGAATATTCGTAACATTAAAGTATGAGACAACGAAAATCGGCGGAGCAAAATATTTTGTCCTTCTAATGTGTTCAACATAATCATAGAGTATAACATTAGCTTTACGAGCTATATTTATATTTAACCTCTTTTCACTAATATTTTGATGAGCGCAAATGTCGTTTAGTAAACATATAGTTTGGTCTGAACATTATAGAGCATTATAGAGCATTTTCGGCTTTTGCAATCCAGTTACTCGAGTATAAAATATGGACATGCGCAGTACACGACACGAGTAACCATTCACGAACGCCTAACCCTAGTCTTGTGTTGTTTACAAAATAGCGACATTATGTGCATCATCTTGGATCTCGTGTTACCCGTCAAATAGTGGGGGTCGTTCTAGTCGAGAAGAGTAGAGATTAAGCGCATGCGCAGATCGCTTACTCGATACGTTCGACTTTCAACTCCAGTTACTCTCGTTACGCGAGTAAAGAAGTCGAAAACGCTCATAGACGTATTAAGCAGGTGTGTACTTTACCATTGACGATCGTTATCCAATGTTTATTATCAATGGAGCTTATACTGTTCGATTCATATCAAATGTGGGACCGATATCATATTTCCTGTCCGACGCGATATGACCTTAGCTGTTCCTAAGGATGTTTCTTCTGAAATGTTACTTTTTTTTCAATTGACATCCAAAGTATTCCATTTCAATAAGTGCACCGTTAGACTAAAGAAGTTAACCTCAAATGTATCCATTATATAAAAAACAATTTAAAGATTCGAATACTTCCTCGAAGTATTTTTTATCAATTAAAGCTTCGCTTTTCCCACAGGAAAACACGTAGAGAAAGCTGTATGCGTAATAAACACATTTATATATCTATTAAATGGATTATTATTAAATCCAAGATTGCCACAAGTGTGTGCTTCTTGCAATTTATTCTGAAGTCCAAGTAGGTAATTAAACACTAGTATTACACGTTCCTTGGCGGCGTACAATGGAGAAGCCATGGAGTGTCGTGAGATGTTGTCAAATTAGTTATGCCATCAATTGTATTTTATAAAATCAACATTGTGTTGCTCGAATAAAACCATTCTGCATATCGGATAACGTTAATGCGACTACATGTGCAACATAAACATACCTATTTGATTATTGGCACAAAACCCACTTTATTAAAGCACGCTTTGTGGTTAATATGAGATGCTGCTACAATTAAAACTGTAGGTTGGTAAATGATAGGAAATATGGTTAATTGGTTGTCCCAAATTATCGTATAGTTTGCCGCAATATTGGACCTTATTCACGTTAATGTTAAAATATAACCCCAAAGGTCACAATACACCCAAAACAAATTCGTTCTTGTTTCGATGTAAATCAACTAGTTTCAAATCTCAATTGTCGCACCATTGGAAAATGTTACTCCTAATATTTACAATAATCCAAAGAAAATGGAGGCTTCATGTATTATGCACGAAATAATTCCCCCTGCGAATATGTTTACCGATGTTTTGGACGAAAAGGGGCTGGGACGAAACTGGGTTTTCTCATACTATCTTTGCACTTTCAAACAAGGTCAAAATGCTCAAAATGATCAAATCATTCATTTCCAGTGCATTCTTAACACACTTGCAATGAATTAAAACTCAATGTCATATATTCAATGAAGGTATACACTCTTTTTTACGCATAGAAAGTGTTTATAGGGACTCTTTGGCTCTAGATCAGCATGGCCGCGGATGGTTTTGGCGTAATTTGTCCTCATAGCCAGCTTCTTCCTTTCATTCAGTAGTTTATGCGACCATGTTATAGAATCTATATAAACAAGTCTGAATAATATCGTGTATTGCCTGCAAACCCCAAAGCCGTAAATTTCGATTTGCCTGAGCAATGGTCAATTGTTGTCTAAACCAAATGTTCAACAAATGCTGGCTTGCAATTGCAGTGATGTTTTAAAATACGATCAAACTTCGGAGTCAAATTCAAAAAAAGAAAATACAGACCATTGCACGTTGAAACCATTCACGAAATATTCAATAATCAAGTCAGACTAATCCCATAGAAAAATTATCAAAGAGTATGCCAAGAAATTGCAGCGCAATTTTCTCGATTCTTGCTGTGAAGTCTTACACAAAAGAAGAAATTAAGATATCCCGGTGCCGAAAACCCAACCCAATTGAAATTGCTATATTGTATTGGAACTTTACTTGCAAATTATTTTTGCAATTTTCCTAGCTTTATCCTTTAACTCTTCCGCTGCCAAAGGAAATAAAAGTATTTTGCAAACAACGAATATTCAGGTGAGACAGCTGTCTCTCCTTAAATTAGACATTACATTTTACCAAATTTCCTGTTCGACGAAAAATGGAATGGTCCAATTCTTCAACATGGAAGAGTTGACGTTGTGAAATTCGACCATTGAAATAGTTAACAGTTAAGTATTATGTATGTTTACGTTTTCAAAAGGAAACTAGAACCACACTGAAGATGATAAATACCCCCAAAACAGCACCTTGACCTACACCATAACTTAATAAGTAAAAGGGCCTAACTCTGTAAAATAACATGCAATTGTAAGACCTTTAGGATATGCACATCTCCTCTTGGTATAGAAGCTTCATGTAAATTGTATTGAATTCCACCAGTGGTTTGTAAGAAATATGCCGGACAAAAAATGGCTTCCGACCGACCGACAGCCTGACAGCCCGATAGCCCGACAGACCGTCACAGTGACTCCTATATACCCCCTCTTCTTCGAAGGGGGTATAATGACTCTAAATAATTCAGACTGAAATGATACTTGATCCATGGACTCATACTTAACAGTTCTAGCGAGCGATGTGTTCAAATGTGTGGCGTAAGCATAACGACTGACTCGCTGGTGTCAGTATACATGGACCAGTAGTACTTGTACATTACCCAGGAAACACCGTAACTGTAAATATGTTGAAAATGGCGTAAAACACCACACACACAAACCAATTCACATTCTTACACAGTGGTTAGGGACATGTTTGGCACTACGAATAGACTCGGAATGGAAAAACAGTCTGTTTATATTTACAGAAGCTGTAGTATTTTGGCACCCTTTGTTTGTGAGAGAAATGTTCGCCATTCTTTCGAATCATCAACCTCAGGTTTTCTATATAGTGATCAATGGTGCCTGTTAATGCGTTATTCACCCTGAAAAATGATTTATTCGTACAGGGAACATTTGTGTTTTTTTTCAAGAGAAGACCAACAGTAAATTTGGCGATGTTTATACGCCGCCTTTTAAAGGCGTGATTGATAAGAAATGCAGGCTTTTACGTATGGTGATAAATT
Organism: Serripes groenlandicus; assembly: GCA_031761405.1. Lineage (NCBI taxonomy): Eukaryota > Metazoa > Mollusca > Bivalvia > Cardiida > Cardiidae > Serripes > Serripes groenlandicus. The sequence goes on from JASEVX010000011.1 coordinate 25,528,807, forward strand.
GGCACTTTGCTCCTATATCCTAGCACTTTATCATTTGTTCAAAGTGATCAGGTAGATGTATATATATTCCCTAATGGTAAATTATGAGTTTGAGTCACGTTCAATAACAGCATGCGTACTTTCAAAGCGAATTACTGTTGCCGTTATGTAAAACTGCGAATATTTACGGGCGTGCTTTATTATTTATACACTCTCCCCGGACAGATACAGCTTAAATAATTCCATGCTAGAATGTGGCATATCTTTTAAGCAAAGTTGTACGAGTTTCCGATCGGCAGGACGTTATAACTAATGTCGATCTCGGCTCGACTAAAGTAATTTCATGAATGTTTGAGGTTGTCTTCGAAGGTAAGCGGTTTCTATATAAGACGTCCAAACTGTTTTTTCTTTGTTTCTTTCGTTTTTGAATTTGTAAAGCCTTCGGTCAAGAATGAATTAAAATCGTTGGAGAGAAAACGAGCTATCCGCGAATGCTTGATTGAAATATTGATTACTTTGGGTTTCAACAATTTCCAGTCATATGAAGGCGGCCATTTGACCTACTCATGTGTTTCCTGGCTATATCGCAATAGTACTCCACACACAAGTCTTTCCAAGCAACTTGCTATTTATCCACATAGACTGTTGCCAATTGGCCTTTTTCAAACCTCAGATAGAATGTTGGCCGAGATAGGGTTCGAACTCACAACCCCTTGATTGACAGCCCGCGTCGTTACCGACTGAGCTACAGGGGCTCGGAATGCGAATGCGGTGGTCCGAATACAACGTTTAGGTTGGTCATGATCAATCCTTTGCCACACAGATATACACATATAGTGTTAACTTTCCTTGAACGCCTGTTAAATGATCAAACATCACGCGACTTTTATTAAAACATAGCGTGGTTTAGATGGAGGATGTCTGTATGTGTATATAAAACAGACAAAGGATTGTAATGGCCATTCCTCTGCGAAGATACTTAAGTCAGGACATAATGTCAGGAGAATGTGAAATGTGTCTGCCACAAAGAGCGTTCACACATTAAAATGTCTAAATGGAGCAAACTATATGGACACTGTTATTCCGAAAACAATTTGATCGGTCATAGATTGACTGGAATAACACTACGGACCTTGATTCTACCGTAGCTACAGTACTGAGATTAATTCGTATTCATACGCAACGTAGTAAGAAGTTCAATATGAGATGTACTCTTAAAGAATCGCCCTTCATTCAATGCTTTTTATTAATATGCAGTTACAGATCAACAGTCCTTCATGTCATATTTGTCTTTGTAGAAATTGCTATGTTGTTGAAGATGAATTTCACTTTTTGATAGTATGTCAAGTTTACAATGATCTTCGGTTTTTATTTTTTTCTAAGAAGACTGGACAAATGCACACCCAACACTACGGTTGTTTTATGACATACTGAGTGAATGTAGACCCACATATGTAAAATCACTGATAACATATCTTATTGAGGCATATAGAACCAGAAAATAACTTTTAGATGAACAGGTCACTAATTAAATCATAAAGAATGTGCCGTTTACTAATTATTTCTATATTTGAATATCTTCAAAAAGTTTTTGACGTCACTCAAATGAATTTATTAAGTACTTGTAAATTATCTATAATGTGCCGGAGGCCTTACAATACTGAATAAAACATTCGTTTTTGTATTTGTTTATCAGAAGGTTGCGTTTGACTCTTGTGATTTTATTTGGCAGAAATAAATAATGATTAAATGCCAAATTGTTCCAGATCAGTTCTTATAAAACTCTCGTATGGTTAAAACAATGTTTCCCCTAGTCCGTATTATTTGTGTTTCTCCCTGGATGGTTGTACTACCATGACAGTGATCCGTTTGGTGTTGTTTAAGGAAATATCAATCACGGATGATATCGTAATATAAACTGTTTTTCAATTAAAACAAAGAAAGTGGATGTTTCTCTCGCTGTCAAACGTGTGAGTGTTTAATGTCATTAATTTAGAGTTCCGTTTGTTTGACTAGCAAAATGGATATATATGAGCTATGAGCCGTTCTAGGCATGCTGAACTCCAGAACATAGATATTATAGTCAACATTTTAAAAACGTTCAAAAGTTATCTGGAAATATTAGAATGATAATTCTGGTATAAAATTAGAGTGATAATTCCACTTTTCAGTACCATAGACATCTAAATACTGAACGCTTATGCTTCCTTTTTACTGGGTAGACATACATGTAACAAATTAGCAAAATTGTGTACATTTTCATGACTTTCAATTCACAACTTTCCATCATTTATTGCCAAAATAGATTTGAACTACTCATTACTTACTTTGTTGTCACTATAAGAAATATTTCCAGAACTTTCAACACATCAAAATGTTAATCTCCATCTGGAGTTTAAGACCTTAACACAACAGTTGTCCCATACCGATATTCATGACTTTAAACACTATTTTCCGAATTTAGATTGTATATTCGAGTAATTTTGACCTTCATGGTTTGCAATGTAATCATTTGTAGCAAATATGTAACAAACCAATCAATCCTGATCGCCAAGTAGGGTAAGTCATTACTAACGTTTTTAAGTCTTTGGTATGACCCAGTCATGGATTGAACCCCTGACATCCTGCATCCGAGACGGGCGCTTTATCACTTCCTCACCGAGCCGGTTAAATAGCTAAGGTTAGGCCATCTTGTACACTGAATATAAGCGCAAATGTTATAATCTGTATGTATATATATATATATATATATATATATATATAACGCGTCACTTAAATAACATACAACATGACTTAACAGTGTGTATCAATAGAGAGGGTCACTGATATAAGCTGCTTCATTGCAGGTTATTTGAAATAGTTATAGTTCATTGTCTACGGCGATATGCCCATAGATGTTGTGCGGCGTAAAACTAAAAACAAACAAACAAACAAATCGCTTTGTACCAATCCCCAAAATGGTCAATGTACTAAAAAACGGTTTGACTGATGTAAACAATTTATAACGCACGCACAGCAGATACACTTGAAAAAGTTATGTAAACATGATAAATTGCTCAAAACAAGGAATTTTCCACAATAGTATCATATCTTTATCAGATTTCTCATTCCGATTGTTCGGATAACACCACATTGTCTTTCATTAGAATGGTTAAAGCCGGAAACTCAATCATTTTGATTTCAGATAAAAGGACAAAAGCCAGTGTGGTAAGTATGCGTGTTGCCCGGAGTAACGCATTTGTCATAACCAAAGCCAGTTGAATAATGTGCAGAAAAATGTTTTGCGTATAATTTAAACCATTCCACGAGGAAAGTGATGTTGGCGGCATTACAGCTGGCCACTTTCAGAATGAGTTGTAATTCATTTTTTGGAAAAAACGCATGTAATACTGTGCGAGAACTAGTTTACGCCTTCCACTGGTAATACTGTGCGAGAACTAGTTTACGCCTTCCACTGGTAATATGTGCGAGAACTAGTTTACGCCCTTTACTGTTTTCTTCTTTGTCTTTAACATTTTATATTCAGAGATACAGTGTTCAGTTTCAGATTGTTGTCTTTTGCCTTGGTTTTCTTTTTTATCAATTGTAAGTTAAGCCATCAAGTGCTCGGTTAACCCTTCCCCACGTACAACACATGTACAGTACTCGATTTAAGTTCAAAACAGTGTTACTTATGGAGAAATTACTCATCATGAGAAATTTCTCCATTTGCCACAATGTTTTAAAAAAACCACTTCTGCAGCAGAGTCGTTAGAAAGCATTCTATATGTAGGTAAAGGTTAAACATCAATGTTGTCAATTATTGAATCCTGCATCAGATAATAATTACAACATGGAGAAAATGTAATTTATGAACGCGATCAGCGAAGTCCCGCCATGCAAAAATATTACCTCATAGCAATCATTCCCGGCATTTTGCCCCAAAAAAGTTAATATCGGATCTATCAATACGTCAAATTCATAACATGTAGATTGTTTGATTGATTGATTGCGGTTTAACGCCGTTTTCAACAGTTTGTCAGTCATATCACGGCGACCGGTTCACCTACTCATACGTTTCCTGGTTTTCCCACACCAGTACACCACACAACATACTTTAAAAAAAACTGGCTACTTTTCCACATAGACTGTTAAACAGCCCATTGGTGAAAGACGAATGACGCCGGTAACAGTGACTTTTGTCAAACGTCGGAAAAAATGTTGGCCGAGCTGGGATTCGAGCTCATAACCCCCGAATTGACTGCCCGCGTCGCTACCGACTGAGCTACCGGGGCTCGGCTCCTAACCTGTAGAACAGTGCTTATCGGTGATAATTGTTGAACGATCCAAGCGACAGACGTCATTTTGACGCATCTACAGCAGACATCGAGGGCTTGGCGTGAAACGGTTGTAACTAAAATTGATATCTTTTTTACCAAGGTTAATAACCTCGCCATAAAGTCTTTATAAGTGTTAAATCATTTTTTTTTGTAAACAATGGAAATATAGGTGCCATTGCTCGTTCTGAGCAATGGCACCTAAATCTGCATTGTTTACAAAGGGGTCAAAATTGCCCCTAAACCGGGGATCTCAAAATAGGTTTTTAGTTACAACCGTTTCACACCAAGCCCTCGACATCTCTTTAAAAAACAATGTAGCAAATGCAGAAATTACTCCTGATAATTATTTCTGATTTTGCTATTGTGTTTTTTATATCTATTCAATAATTATAAGATTATTTTAAGAGATTTTCTATGATTTTTTCGATATTACTTTTTCTGCAGATTTGTTGTATGTGGGAAATGGTTAATACTGTACATATGGATATTTAACAGTATCAAATTTATGTTGGTAAAGTGGGAACACTTACATCCATGAAAGTTATACGTGTAGAGGGCCTCCCCTGGCTATTTTTTTCTTTCGCAAAATTTCGCCAAAATAACAAAAGTTGGAATTGTACATACATGTATTACATGGAACCTTTATTTCTCATTTAGGGTTGAAAAATGATTTTGTTTGAACCTAAACATGTACACTATTTCATCGGAAGATCTTTCTAAAAGTGACATACAGTTTGCATGACACGAACGATATATATTTGTCTTACATTAAGTTTGTTTTTATCTTCCCTAAATCAACATAATCAATCTTTGTTTTCTATAATACAGATTACGGTTAGTTCAAAACTACTATAGTGTGAGGTCAAGATAAGAAAAGGTGCGCAGCTGATTTTTCCTCCACAATATATTGTTGTTAAAATGACCATGAAATCCTTTTCTTTATCTATTTTGTATTACAAGATGCATGTAGATACGTAATAAAACTATGTCTTTGTCTATATTTCTAATTATCCACCCAATTCATATGATGTCTGTACTGAAAGGAATCGTCCCAATGAGACACTTCCTTTTAAGTAATTCAACATATGGTTAGAGGATCAAATAAGGATTTAGGAACATGCGCCTTATCTAGAACGCTTTGCTTGGCACAGACTTATTTATAAACGTCGCTGTACTAAAACAGCGGTTTTCGATTTAGATAACGCGATTTAAAAGAAATGAGCATTTAAAGAGATGACTTCAACGTAAAGGAACTACGTTATTGGCAAATTATCAGCTGTATACACATGGGTCCAGATACAGAGGGGGTATTCAGCTCTTTTTCCCACAATTTTTCTCTTATTATTAAAGCAAACCCTATGTTGTGGGTTCTCAAAATAATCGTCTCAGTGAGAAGATTCGTTTGAATACCCAAAACATAAGGTTAGATGGTCGAACAAGGATTGTATAACTCTGAATAATCTTATACTAGTATCACCACATGTGTTAGCAGATGTAGAAGCATCTGTTTGGAAAGAGGCAATCGAACCGCTGTAAGGGTACTAATTATGCTTCCTAATAACTTGTTCTACAGTCTAACACATATTTCATTTTAATTACTCTGAAGTACCACTTATACTGTCAGGTTATATTTTAACGTTATTATCATGTTGATTTGTATTCGCCTGTCTGGAAGACATCAGAGGAAACTCGATTTTTACTGTGGAAAAATTGAATCATCATTATGTTACAACGCTATTATTGAAAAAGTAATAATTGATTGCCCATTTGAAAGAATTTCTCCTTTTTTACACAATGTTTTTATCGAACTATGGCTGCTAAGTAACCAAGTTATCTTTTAGTTTACACACTGCTTTCAATCAACGTCTGCTGCAAATGCGTCAACAGTCGTGTGTAACTGGACAAGGGATATTTAAATGATGTGTCAAACAAGAAGCTGTTTTGTTTATAATATTTGAAAAACAATCTAGGAAAACATTGTGCAACATCTTGAAAATTTACAGTACAATTCGGGTTCAAAAGTAAACAAAAAGATGAATTTGGGAACACATTAGCGAATACTCATTTTTCCACAATGGTTATAAAAAATGTTCCATAGTAATATAGACTCTTTCTGACATCTGTATAGCAGACGACCTTTTAAAAATATTGAGGGCAAAAGGACAAATTGCTTCTGTGTCCATATCATCCGTCCCCAATGCTCTAAGACTTTCACAAGTTCTTGAATATCAGTAATGATTAATCACCAGAGCACGCCGGATAAATTTATCAGGTCGATATACCCTCAAGTTCAATTACTATTAACTAGTTACTCAACAAAAGTAGTGTATGTTATTTCAAAATAAACAAATAGTTAATTTATAATTCATTTGTCGAGCAATGCAAATGAGACCCAGCTTTGATTATGTAAGAAATTATTGTTTGTCTCGTCGCATGATGAACTACACTTACATTTCGTGTCTCACATTTACAGGCAAGTAGGTTAAAGCGAAACCATGAAGTGAAACGGACAGACATACGGGACTTCGCGACCAGAGAATATACAGATCAGCACATGAAGCATTGCATCGCCATGTCAGGAAACGCCAATATTATCTATGGCGGCTATAAATGTCTATACAATATCAATGATAAGGACATCAATGCTAACACTCAGCGGGATAATAGCTCATATATTAACCATCAATGATCTCAGATAGGACGACAGCTATTCTAGTTTGACGTAGCCAGTCATTAAATCGTAGACGATCGAAGTGTTTACTCAAGTCATTCACTGAGAAACCTATCATTGAGGACGGCGAATCGTCATGGTTATACCTGATATTTATCTTCTGACCGGGCGTTAATAACAAGTCAACGGCCAGCCTCATATTGGTTTTCTTGGACTTGGTACCGTTTAACTGATCTGATGTGCGGGCGTAAATAACAAGTCAACGTTCGACCTCACCTTGGTTTGCTCGGACTTGGTACCGTTCTTCAACTAATTTGTGTTGATGTTTAGTATCTACTGTTCGAGAAATCTTTCGTCAGCCTAGATCTATTTTAAAAACGTTAAACTTATATTGTTTTACATCGATTGCGAAACAATCTTTAATCTTATATCATTCACGCTCGATTTCTGAATCCTGCACGCACAACAATTCCTCGCGCCGTTTGTGTGGACAATCATAAATGCCGAAACCGCTCATCACGGGATTCGAACCCGGGACATTTGGTACGAGAGTCCAACGCTCTATCCCGACACCACTGTATTCCACACATTTTTTTTGTTAACATCGATTGAGTCTCGAATTCTAAGATCTGATAAGAACATACTATACCGAGGGATTGGCGTGAAACGGTTGTAACTAAAAACCTATTATGAAAACACTGGTTTATGGGCAATTTTGACCCCTTTTGTAAACAATGCACATTTAGATGCCATAGCTCACAACGAGAAATGGCACCTAAATTTCCATTGTTTACCAAGACAAATGATTTAACGCTTATAAAGACTTGATGGCGAGGTGATTTAACTTGGTAAAAAAATACAAATTTTAGTTACAACCGTTTCAAGCCAAGCCCTCGATACGTTACCGAAAGTATCACAAATATGAATACAGATCTCCCTTCGTATCCGACCATGTAGTCTAATACAATCGCAGAACATTTTTGAAATTATTTGTGTCTTGTCGGTTAACGCTGTAGAGACAGAGATAATTGCGGAGTTGATTCTAACCTACGCTAGTCGCAAGTCTCGTGTGATTAGTTGTACATGATCACAGCTCAATTCCGTTGCCATGCGCAAAAGTCTAAATGATGTTACTGATTTCTCAAGTTGTCTTAAGAAAGTCAGTTATTGATTGGGTCTCGTCTTGTTCACACCTGCTCGTTATCAAGATACTCATTATCTAGGAATTTTAAAATGTTTATAGACATTTCTAGGTCACCTTAACTTAGAAATGCTCCAGCTAATTTGATGTCATTCTGTTTACCGAGTACAGTTGTACTTAATACTACAAGAGTGTGAAATGCTTTCTCTGCGTAAGTAAACCTGATTTGCAATTGATGCATGACAATTTGAAATAGCTACGCACACGATTATCAATTAATACGTCAATGCGGCTATGCATGATAGCTTTGCATTAATTCATGTAAGAACGTATATGTGTAATGAAGAATATCTTCATTTATTACAAACATGTTCACTGATTGTATTTGGTCAAGAACTTGTCAATACTTTAAAACTGGTAGTAAATGCAACCATGCTTTGCGCTCTTGGCTGCGGAGGTAGCATTACGACTGGCATGCTGCTTTCAGGATAAATGAATCAGTAGTACTGGTATCTTACCTAGGAAACGTGATCAAATTGAAAAATGTCTGAGAACGGCGTATAACAATCAACCAAGAACTTGTCATAATTTGTTTGTTCAGCCTCTCACAGACTAAATTGTTGACAATAATAGTTGTTTATTTGAGAAACGACGTTTGGTTCGTAGACATTTATCTCACATACTGACTCGTAAATGGATTTATTTCGTTAGCCTAGCCTATCGTTAACACTTTGATACCACTCAGAGGCTAGAAACGGAGCAATAAATGTATCGTTGCCAGGCAATATATACATCTGTAAGTAAAAGGACTCGAATGTTTGGGGTATTCCAAAGAATTGTCTCAGTAAGACAGTTATTTAGAGTACCGACCATTTGGAGTTTTTAAGGTAAATGATGATTATAGAACTTGAAATAAGCCTCTTAACTATAGCTATTCATCGGAGAAGTATTAGTTTTTGGCCTAGGGCTTTAGCCCCTGGTCATAGTAGTAATACCATTTTGTTTCGGAGTTGGCAGCCTGCCAATTGCTGTTAGCACCAAACAACGTATGAGAAACTGCGCGAGAAAAATAGTTCATCATGGATTCAACAAAACTGCATTTAAAAGAATAGGATCTCCCCCATAAATATCATTTTAATGTTGTTGGAACATCAGTGAAAGACTTAAGGCGTGAGTACTCCAATATAAGTTCAAGAAATGCTTTAAAAAATAATGCGCCGAGAGGTCAAATATGGACGCTTGTTAACATTATTAACATTCGCGAAGAGGAACGGAAAAAAGGTAAGAAGTCACGTGAAAAATACAGAGGCGGATTAACCGGTGAGGGGGGGGGGGGGGGGAATAAGGCCCGTGCGTCGAACCAACTTTCCAGCAGCCCTCAGGCCGTCAGAACTGCAGTGCTTTTATAAATGTTAGTAGTTTTATGTATTGACACGAAATACATGTAATATATATACAATTGATTAATATAACAAATTAAGATTCTCATTTTTAGACAATAATTGTACTTAAAAGAACTAAATATGCATGTATATATATATATATATATATATATGCATTCAGTAAAATAACAAGGAAAGTTAAACCTTGAACAGCATTAGTTTTGTCCATGATAATTTGTTTGAACGCTGAGGTAACAATGGACTTTATTGACTTTTATTGTTTTAATTGTAATTCAATAAACCATGGTTTATGACATAAGCTGTTTTGAATCACCTGAACAAGAACTGGGGTTTCTTAAAGTACATAGTTTCGACATAGAGTCACTTTCTATACAGTAATTGTTTTTTTCCTTGAACCTTTTGTTTGAGCGTTGAAGGACAATATTTTGCTTTGATAGATTTTTATTGATTTTTATTGTTTTTAAGTCTAATTTAATAAACCATGGTTTATGATATTAACTTTTTATTGTTCACCTGAAAATTGCTACAATGATACTTGATACCAATGACAAATACAATTATTAAAGATAAGTTTGTTAATGCTTCTATAAACAAAGAATACAAGTTTCAAAGACCTTGAATTATATTAATTATATATATTCAAAGTTATCTGCTTTCATTAATATTTTAATAACGAACTCGTGTACTTCCACCATGTCTATAGAGCAAAGTAAAGATAACATTTCATTAGCAAAAAGTTCAAATGATATGGTAACTCTATTTGAGAATGCCTGTGTCAAGACTGTACAAATGGTAGTAACGGCTGCCCTCCTTGGCGATCAGGATTTGCGATGTTATCATTTCGACTGATTGGCTGGCGTCAGGATACATGGACTAGAAGTACTGGTAACTTACTCAGGAAACGCCGTGATTTTACTGATACATTTATGAAAGTGGCGTAAAATACCAAACAATCAAACAATCAATATAGGAAGTAAGCGTATCTAGCCTAGAGTACGTTCATTCATTCACACGTCTGTTCATTGAATATATCAGCTGATGAATGCTGCACTCTGGGGAATGTTGCTTAATTATTCGTTTCGAGATGTCTCCGATTCCATTTATATGTGAATCTCGTAGTACTTATCTTTTATATAGGTGTTTTTCCGCTATTATAAGTTGATACACATGTTAAAAAAACCTAAATTGGAGTCCAAGTCTGATACATTAACTCAAATGTGTAAGAAAGCAACAACACACAAACAACTTGATATTTAAATCTCTTGCCCTGTGTAATTCTTTCACATTGTTTTTGATTTCCATTTTGTCCAATATGAACAACGTCACAGGATGATCGACATTTAAAAACTTTGCGACAAGCACTTCCAAAAAAACATGTACCATTATGGGGGCCTCTGGCAAACAGCTTTGGCCAACAAAGAACTAACTATACAAGGATATACTTCGATCTTAATTGACTTTTAAAAAATAAACAAATTTCACATGTCGGATTGTGTTTACAAAGGCTTCTATGGCTTCAATGCATTTAGCCAAAGGAAAAACATTGTCGTGAGCGAAATTGGCCTTTATTTTAAAAGCTTCACATACCGGATTGATTGCAAAACGGCTACCATGGCTTCAATGCATTTAGGCAAAGGGAAAAAGTATCGTGAGCAAAATTTAATTACGAAAGTCTGTCATTAATTCCACCACAATATTCATTCTACCGTACCTTTTGTTTGTGTTAAGCCAACATACAAATTGGATATAAAAACGGAAAAAGTTAACATAACCGGGTCAATTATCGATGTGGCTTAATACGGGGCGTTTAATTAACGGTGAACTTCCATTGACTAGAAGTCGATTAAAACTAAGATCCAAGTCATGTAGATTGGAGCTCTGGAGGCTTCCTTCCAGCGAGACCTACATATAATGTGTAACGGTATGTAATTACAACCTTGTGGATCTGTTTCAAGCTTACCAGAGAAACAAATAATGATTAAACAGGGTTCCACTTCTTTGCTTGTTTTTCAAGATTGTAGTTCTAGACCCGTTTGTCAATCTAGACCAATCCAGATTGCGATGTGACCCTGTATGTATGTCTAGCTTGAAAAACTCTTCGCCGTTTAGAAAATCCTCAAAGAAATCTCCTGAAACCCTTCTAAGCATAATATTAATCCCAAGAGAGACGATTTTGAAAGTATTTTAACACAATTAAGAATAATCTCTCTATAAATGAAAGTTTATTGTTTGCCTGTTGATTAAGCTATTCAATCCCATTTTCCTACGTCCAGACGCTTTCTGACACCTCTGCAGGATACAGTTTTGAAAACATTGTTGCAAAATAAGTTTGGTCGTAAGTTTTTTTCTACTCTCATCAGATCATTGTGCGCAACCTAGTAATTCAAGAAATATTGTTAAATAGTTCATGTATTGAACGATTCCATAATTTTAATTAGATGTTTCCAAAGTCGTCTGGTGTAGACTTGCTGAACGTATATATTGGAAAGGGCTAATATTGCCATACAAGCAAGCATTGTGATGGCGCGAGCTCATTATTGTCACTGTAACCTTACCCATGTACTATAACATAATGCCATGACCAATAGAACGTTGTTCGATCGAATAGACTCAGTTTGACTTTCATTGACTACTTACGAATATCGGGTGGCACACCATTTGAATAGAAAGGAGTTTAATTGGAATTGTATACCATGTGTCGCTTTATTGGTGCCTGTTTGTGGATGGTACACAGGTTTAACGCGTAGTTATATTATTGTACGGCAACTGTCAGGGGCGTATCTGGATGAAAATCGAGTATACACACGGGTGGGGAAGGGGGTCGAGTATACTCGTATTCTTTAGCGAAAATTATGAAATCCTACATTTAAAATGGCGAACTCAATCGGACCTCTTGGTCATAAAAGACCCACCAACAAGCTATATCCACATGCAGATATATTGGAATTATCGAATCGAAATTAAACCTCACCACCATCTTCCTTACGTGCTGTACGCATAGGGTACGCACCTGACATTACACGTAAACATACTTTGCTGTTGAATAACTCTTTTGCTGTCAATGTTAATAAAGACGTTTGCAAACAATGTAGATTCAGGTGAGACAGCTCGTAACGAGCTAGCTCTCCTGACATCTGCAGTGTTTGCCACTTAGACATTACATTTTAATTTGGACGACAAATGAAGTGGTCCAATTTTCAAGAGTCGACTTTGTGAAATTTGGCAGTTCAATAGCTAAGATTATCTAGTCTATGCAATATTGCCCTGCGCATATACCAATCGACCTATCGGATCGCATACACTCGAGCCCAAATTGTTACTCCCTGAACCAAGAAAAAAAAGGAGATAAACCGAAGTAGCTGTAATCTGTTTTGGGTTTTCCATGATTGGCCTAAATGACAAAGGACTATAAATATGTACATTGTATTTTGTTGCAAACATTCAGCCGCATACGTACGCAGACTTGTTTTTGTTTGTGAAATTAGTACGGGCTTACGACTTTATTACAAGATTGTTTACACATTTTTCGGTCTCAGATATCTTCAATATGCTTCTCTTGGTATTGTCTTATACAATTCCGATCAGCGAATGTTCAGAAGCCAAGACTGATATATTGATATTCGCCGAAGGCCATTTTATTCCCATAGAGAGAGTAAATTATATAGTTATGTGTGTTTGAAAAACCCCAAAGGAAGTCAAATACAAACTTTGCGTGCGTGTAAACTGGTAGAGGTATCGCTGGTTCTCGTGCTAGCTATCATAAATCATCAGTCATGTCGATATTCTCGAGATGGGCAGTCTAAATTCGTAAAGCTTTTAAAATAGATCTATTTCGACATAGATTCCATGGATACATCAACTGATTCACCTTCGTGTAGTAGTCATGTCTCAGACAAACTCAAATACAGAAAATACAGCAGACGTCATGGATATCGAGCAAATCAAGCCAAGTTTTCAACTTTGTATACAAATTAAATTTTCCAGTTATACATAAATCACATTTTCCTGCAAGTTGGCATATTCCCTACAGCATAGCAACGATCGAAACAATGAATGTATTGCATGTGCTTTTACGATTCTTGCAGACATACATTCATTTTGATCTTTTTTGTCATTTTTCTTTTAACATGTTTGTGTTATAGATATGTCATTGTAACGTTGTTATACTTATAATAAGTTACATGTTTGTGTTATAGATATGTCATTGTGACGTTGTTATACTTATAATAAGTTTGATTTATTGTGTTTGTGTTTTAGATATGTCATTGTGACGTTGTTATACTAATGATAAGTTTGATTTATTGGAACTTTACCGCCGTTCACAACAGTATTTCATTGACATCTCGGGGGACAGTTCACATTAAGCGTTTTCTCGACTTTCTTGCACTAGTATTCCACACAACATTCTTACTAGGCAAATTGCAAGCTTCCATCATAGCTTGTTTAGCCCATCGGTTGAAGACGAATTACGCTAGTCATGATGACTTGTGTCAATCATCGGAAAGAATGAATCTCTGAGCGGGGATTTCAACCAACGGATCCCGGAGTGATAGTACATACAACATTCGTACCAGACGAATGGCTACTTTCCAACAGACTATTTAACCCATCTTTGGAAGACGAATCACGCTAGACTTTTGTCAATCATGAAATCATAAACGGCCGAGCGAGAGTTCTGACACACGGGTCCTGGATTTAAAGGACATTTAAAGGACAAGTAAAGGCCAAATGTCGTTTTGTCATGAGTACAATTCTTTGTGTTTCTGTACCACAATAGCTGATAACATGAACCACTTGAGTCCAAAATCTCCAAACTCCGTATCGACATTCACATTCTTATTTTAATGTACAGTTTATAATCAAATATGGTTTCCAAGAAGACGAACTTGATAAGATCTAAATCATACCAGGAAATGGTCTAATCAGTATATCAGATAACCAAAACTAATTGCTGGGAATGCCCATGATTGAAACGCTAATTAGTATTCACGTTATAGATACATGCACTATTACAATTAAACATCGTTATATAGCATCGATGTTGTTGATACAGATATACATTGTATAAACAGCATATGAGCCCTCCCGCGAGAAAAACCAACATTATGTCCTCTGCGTAATGAATCGACCTAGATCAGTCTGCGCAGTGCGCGCAGACTGATCCGGACCGACAAATTCCGTCACAGGGGGATAGAGGTATAGAGTAATGATTCCTGAAACAAAAAAACACAGCAGGCGAAAAGTGTCTATCCGGGTAAGCCTGCCCGGTATGCTTTAATTGTTTTGGGTCGATACTTTACGCTGAGTCCACAATGTTGTTTTACTCGCGGAACGGCTCATATATTGTATGTATCAATAAGCGGTGCCCTGAGGAAACCAACCTTAATTCTTTCAGCGCCAGTGGCAACATTGAGCCTTTTGCAAACAATACAGATTCAAGTGAGTCAGCTCGCCTTGAGCTGTCTCACCTGAAATTAGCATTGTTTGGCTTTAAGTTATAAAATATTCTAAAGCTCCTATAACATGAAAAGAGAGTCGTCTGATTTTGGACATGGAAGGGTCTACTTCAAACAATTCGGTGCTGAAAGAGTTAAGGCATTTCCGACCAATGTAGATCAACATCAGCAAGTGTTCAAGGTCTGTCTACTGACAAATTCCTTGGGAGATATTCAGACATTCGATACTTTCTGATTGTTAATTTATTATAGTGCATTGCAAACCAGGAAGGAATCTTTCTGAAAAGAAGCCAGTCACCAGTGTTTCATTGTAGTGATTAAGTTTACACTAAATATTATGGAAGCCCTGGAGGGACTTCTTACTTCAATACTTCTAACTTCCATACTTCTAACTTCATTACTTCTAACTTCCAAACTTCCAACTGCATTACTTCTAACTTCATCACTTCTAACTTCTAACTTCATTACTTCTAACTACATTCACTTCTAACTTCTAACTTCATTACTTCTAACTTCCAACTTCATCACTTCTATCTTCTAACTTCATTACTTCTAACTACATTCACTTCTAACTTCTAACTTCATTACTTCTAACTTCTAACTTCCTCACTTCTAACTTTTAACTTCATTACTTCTAACTACATTCACTTCTAACTTCTAACTTCATTACTTCTAACTTCCAACTTCATTACTTTCAACTTCCTTACTTCTAACTTCATTACTTCTAACTTCATCACTTCTAACTTCTAACTTCATTACTTCTAACTTCATTACTTCTAACTTCCAATTTCCTTACTTCTAACTAGTAATGAAGTTAGAAGTTAGAAGTTTGGAAGTTAGAAGTAATGAAGTTAGAAGTATGGAAGTTAGAAGTATTGAAGTTAGAAGTAATGAAGTTAGAAGTGAATGTAGTTAGAAGTGAATGTAGTTAGAAGTAATGACGTTAGAAGTGATGAAGTTAGAAGTAATGAAGTTATAAGTAATGAAGTTGGAAGTTAGAAGTAATGAAGTTAGAAGTGAATGTAGTTAGAAGTAATGAAGTTAGAAGTAATGAAGTTAGAAGTAATGAAGTTAGAAGTTTGGAAGTTAGAAGTAATGAAGTTAGAAGTATGGAAGTTAGAAGTATTGAAGTAAGAAGTCCCTCCAGGGCTTCCATAAAATATGGATCAGCCGCCCGTCTACGAGCCTAAAATCAACACCTCTGAAAACAGTTTCTGTGCTTTAGACTTTAGAAATAAGACGTGGTCAAGTTATAAAATAAGTTAATTTGCTTTGGACCAATCAGATACTTGAGCACACAGTTTGATAACAGAGTAAACGTTTAAAGGGGTTGAACTCCAGAATAAAGATAGTTTAATCAAAGTTTTAAAACTGCTAAAAAATTGTCTTGAAATAATTGAATCATAATTCTGAGATTATTAGAGAAATAATTTCACTTTCCAGTTCAATAGACATATAAATATTGGTCGTTGATGCTTCATTATACCCAGTAAGCCAAGTTGTGTACATTGTCATGACTTTCAATTGAATGTTTTTCAACATTTATTGAACAAAATCTTTTGAACTATTGATTACATACTTTGTTGCCACAATTATTAATATTTGAAGAAGTTATAACATTTCAAAAGTTTGATATCCATCCGGAGTTCAGCACCTTCAAAGTGTTGGAGCCTGGATAAAAAGGTATCAATATCTAGATATTGTGGGTTGTTTTCAGAATTATACCTGACGGATCCTTTATACAGATTACTTCTGAGACATATGTTGTGCCCTTCTTCTTTAAAGAATGTGAGCTGTACCCGAAGATTTTCAATTTTGGTATCAATAGTATTCGTCAGAACTTCTTTACATAAATCAAATTGCTTTACGAAGATCTTTTGAAAGTTGACGACCATTACGCTATCATATTAGAGGTTAAGGGTTCAAATCTAATTTACACACACATGGTAGGGGAATCCGGACGGATTTGAATCAGACCTAATTTATCTCAAAACTCCGGGTGTTCAATTATAGACTGTTTATTGAAGCCTCCCGAGGAAAAAAATCGCAAAGGTTTTCAGCGTTTTTTAGCGTATCTGTACGTATATGTTTCCTGTCACACAAAGGCCGTCCGTCGGGGTATTGCAACTAGTGTTGATTTGACGGTTTGAAAATAATTTGCACTACTCACCATTTACGGCAAACACTCTTGCAGCAAATAGAAACTCCTGATGGTGAAAAGGCGAACTGTTTGATTAGATATACCATGTAAGTCGTAAGACTTTGAATCTTTTAATAATATATTTCTCTCCTTAGCGTTCACGTTTGTGTGGTTGAAAGCGGCGAAAAAAACCCACAAAACAAATAAACCAACTAGTAAGTCGTTGTCAGCTTTATAATACATGACTCCGAAAGTCGATTTTCGTGTGGCGTATCCAATTCGTACATAGGGAAGATGGGTGACATGGGATTACATTGCACTCATACATTCATTACGGGGTTTTGTATGACAAAATACCGGGGCTTTAAATTTTCACTTAAGTAGACAAAGCCCCAGGGAGACCTTTTCAGGAGATTATCGGTGTGTATGCAATCGTTTGTGAGAGAAGTAAAGAACATGTTTTGAAAATACCGTTCGGATGAGCGAACACATGTCCGATATAGAGCCATGCTACACGAAAACCGACCTTTCCTCTTTCAGCACCAAGTAGTTTAATTAGACAATTCTATGTTTAAAATCGGACGCCTCCATGTTTCAAGTAATAAAAGTTTTGTTAAATTTTGATAACTAAAAGGCAAATAATGCAAGGTTCAGGTAAGACGAGCACGTTACGAGCTCTGAATCTGAATCTGTATTGTTTGCGAAATTCGCAATTTTGCCATTGGCGCTGCAAGATTTAATTGAAACATTTGTTAAACTTTTGACTAGGTACTGTAGCGTATAATGAAGGCGACAGTAGTGCAGTGGAAGCCAGTGGTGCAGTTGTAGAGCGGCGCCATATCGTTCCGAAGGTTCCGGGTTTGAATCCCGTAATAAGTACACACGAGTACTGGTTAAGTCCCCAGGTAGCATACATCGAGCGTGATTAATATAAGCTGAAAGCTTGTTTCGTATAGATGTAAAATAAATATGTCTAAAAAGGGCAACACAGAATATTTGTGGAAAGTAAATTCACTGTTTAACCCTTTTCCCTCATACGACAATTCTTCAGCAGACGATTTTGAACAAATTTTGTCAACAAATAGAAAATCTCTATAATTGAATGGATAACCTATGACTAAAAGTGGAAAATAAATTGTCAAAAAGGAGAAATTGCTCCTTTTGAGCAACTTCTTCTTTTGTCACTATGTTTTCAAAAAGCCGTCTGCTGTAGAGGCGTCAGAAAACGTCTATATGAGGGAAAGGGTTAACACTTGATATCATTGACACTCTTTAATCATCTGTTTTTATTTAATTTTTTATCAAGACCAAGTGGTGGAACATTTGATAATTTGATGACTAAAAGAGTTATAATGATACAAAGTGTTTTACTGACTTTCTGGAAGGCGGATTCAATGTTAAGGTTTTTTTTGTGTAACATGCAAACGGAAATGAAAAACTGTAACTCAGTCTGATTATATCCGTACGATGGAATAAGACGTAACAATAAGACGTAACAATGGACAAATTACTAGACTCAGTAGATCAACAGACGGAAAGCATTTTTTACTTTTCACAGAGACGTAAATCTTCATGCTAAAGTCATTACTTTTCCCAATTACTCATCTTTTATAGAGACATCATTACTGAACTGAGTGCAATTAAAAATGGATTAAATGCGTGTAGACATTTTTTTTTTATATCGCGTATACATACGTTAACGTCAATAATTTAGAATATTCTTGATTTTATTCTGTTTTACTTTGTTTTCACTTCAATTGTTACTGTAGATTTATATGTATCATTTTCTATGTATCATATAGAGGCCGGGTGGCGTCAAACGTTTGTAACTAAAATTGGTATTTTTTTACCAAGGTTAATCACCTCACCATGAAGTCTTTATAATCATTAAATCATTTTTCTTGGTAAACAATGGAAATAAAGGTGCCATGGCACCTACATTTGCATTGTTTACAAAAGGGTCAAAATTGCCCCTAAACCAGGGTTTTCAAAATAGGTTTTTAGTTACAACCGTTTCACGCCAAGCCCTCGATATGTTAATCTCAAAAGAGTTGAGGTGATGAATATTGATCCTTAACTTTCAAGACGTATCGTCTAACAGACATATTTTGACTTCTAGCAGCAGAGTTCAGCAAACTGCATGAAAACGAGCAGTTTCATCTTTTTCCAATTATGTTTTCAATTTGTTTACATGCACCAATTTTGTTCGAAAGATATTTCCAATGTCGAAACTTCTAGATAATAAACTGGAATGTTATGTTATAGCGCCATAGATAATACACAATGGTAATCCTTAAGTTTAATTATATAGTGTACGTATGACAGTGATGTTATGTTCTTATTGTGTAAGCTTGTAGATCTCAGCACGTTAATCAATAATACATTTAACAAAAATTGTACTCTAGCCCTTTCCCACATATAATACATTTGCAGCAGACGACATTGAAACACTGTTGCAAACAATATTGTGAAAATCTCTTCAAGTAACCAGACAATTATTGTATACAGTTGAAAATATTAAGGCAAAAAAAAAAAGAAAATTGCTCAATATGAGCATTTTCTCATTTTGTCACAATATTTTCAAAAGATGTCTGCTGCAAATGCGTAAATATGCATCAATATGTTGGAAAGGGTTAATTGAACAACGACGCACAATCAGACCTGCAGAGTTTTTCAGTTGTTTACCGATCTAGATAAGGCTACACGCTTATAGCTACAACAAGCCTCGGTTTCAAATATGTTTAGAAGCTGATTGATTGATTGATCGGAGTTAAACATCGTTTCAACATCATTTTCATAACACGGCGACCAGTTCACATTCCCATGTGTTTCTTGGCTTTCCTTTCTCACACCAGTTTTCAATAAACATCCTAGTCTTTTCAAGCAACTGGCTGCTTTTTATTATTGTCGCAGTCAATCGTCGGAGAGAATGCTTGTCGAGCTGGGCTTCGAACTCACAACTCCTGGAACGACAGCGTGAATGAGGAACCGAGACTACACAGTTTGCAAGTAACAGGATACTTATACCAATGTACATTAACCCTATCAGCGCTGAATTGTTTAAAGTAGACTCTTCCATGTTCAAACTCGGACGACTCTGTTTTCACGTTATAGGATTTTTGGAATATTTTTATAACTCACAACCAAACAATGCAGATTTCAAGTGAGACAGCTCGTTATGAGCTGACTCACCTGAATCTGTATTGTTTGCAAAAACCTCAATATTGCCTCTGGCGCTGAAAGAGTCAACCCTTTCCAAATTACAACCAACCCATCATAAGCAGACGACTCTGAGTTGAGAACATTGTGGTCAAATGCGAAATTGCCCATTTGTCAAACAATGTTTTTTAAAGTGTTTTGCTTCAGATGCGTCAAAATGCGCCTGCGTGTAGTTAAAACAAATTTCCACACGACGGTGCTTTACGAGCCTCCTCCGTCATAAACTAGGTCATATGGTTTGAACGGTTACACATAGACACAAATGTGTGTGTTTGTCAAAATAGAGATGAAACTTAGAAGAAGAAATGCTAAACTTCATTTCATTAATTCGAAAAGGGCGTTATGACACCAAGGGAGAAGGCGTGTTTACACATGTTTGGCAGGTATTTTCCGAGAACTATTTGTTACAAAGATCATTGAAATGGTATAGTCTCTTGTGTGAGATAGAAACGGTTTATGTTTAGAATTAATGGAAATACTTATCGATTAAGTAACAAAACCACATGTGGTACAAAGTTTTTTTTAATGTTTAATCTGTAAGTATCATAAACTTTGCCTGTTTACTTGATGTTCATGTCGTGTTTGTTTTTATATTTGAATTCATAAACACGTCTAGGTTTTCTTGTGCGTATCACCTTGAGATTAGAACTGATTAACCAGATTAACATTAATTTTTCACAAAACCTTAATTTATAAACACTATACGTATATTTAAACCCTTTCCCACATGAAGACGAACTTTAACACATCTGCAGTAGACAACAATTAAACACTTTTAGCAAAGTAATACAATTGCACTTTTCGTCATAACATTTTCAACTCTATTCATTTTGTTTTCCTTTAAAGAGAGTTTCCATACGTGTGGAATGCTGCAGATTTGTTGTATAACAGACTGGATCAAATACAACTGAGAGCAGATTAAGCGTTACATGAATATAATTTCTACTATAAAGGTGCTGAACTCCAGAAAACAGATGTTATAGTCAAAATTTTAAAACTGTTCAAAAGTAGTCTTGAATTAATATTAGAATCATAATCTAAATCTAAATATTGATCGTTTATGCTTCATTTTTACTGGGTAGTCATACACAGTAAGCCAAATTTTGTACATTTCCATGACTTTCAATTGAATGGTTTTCAACATTAATTAATTTGTTTTCACTGTTAGGAATATTTGCTAAACTTTCAACATTTCAAAATGTTGATCTCAATCTGGAATTCAGCACCTTCACGATAAGAGCACGAATAACCTCTCCTAGACGAAGAACAAGAAATGTTTTCTCGAATACAAATGAAGGTTGTAAGACTGTTAAAAACGTGCTCCATAGTCGATATAAAGTGCATACGTTTAAGGTTAACTTTGATTAGAGAAAGTAACATACAATGCATAAGATAAGAAAGTGCAGAAACCATTGTATCGTATCAAACAACAATTACTTGTATTAGAAGGATGCCACCGGCCTACATAAGAAGCTCGTTATTCATTACAACTCAAGTGTACGTTGAGAAAAATGGTGGTTTTCAGAAGGATATCTATGCACTTCTATTTTATAGAACTAATCCTGAAGCTAATACCAGGTGTTAGAAGCTATAATCATCATAGAGTTGGTAATTAATTAACGATTTTATATCCCTAATACAGATGTTAATACTGGGGTTTCACCTCTATCTATTGTCAGTTGTTTCGTGTACAAACATATATCGTGTTTCGGATTGATTGATTGGTATTTTATGCGGTTTTCAACATTTTTTTCAGTTATATTTAATACCGCGTTTCCTGGGTAAGTTACCAGTAACACTGGTCCATTTATCCCGACACCAGCCAGTCAGTCGTAATGCTATAACAGCAACATTGAGTGCAAAGAAGCGCAGCCATTACAACTGTTTATAAAGTCATTGTTCTGACCCGGTCGTGGATCGAACCCGCGACCTCCCGCATCAAAGGCGTACGCTGTACCACTGCACCACCGACGCGGTACCATTTTGTCGGAGAGCGAGCAGCCAGCCGAAACTTAAGTATGACACTGTCATTGTCGTCACTATTATATAAAGAAAAAGTTAGTTAACCTAGGTACATTTTTATACCTTGCCAACTGTAAAGAAAATAACCAAAATACTTCTTAATAATTACTTTATTATGTAAATATGTTGATCCTCCTGTACACGATAATCATAAGATTTACCCAAATTGTATGGTTATCTATTGCCGTGAGGTTTGTATATTTTCATATTTTCTTCATGTGTATGTCTTATTATCTTTAGTTCCTCAACATGTATATGTATAGATGTATTATGTTAGTGGAAACGAACATATGTGTATATTCCAATAAACGATTTTGAACTTGAACTTGTTATATGATGATATATGATCCATTGTTGTCTCATGTATTGTTTAACCCTTTCCGTCATACTTATTATACGCAACAAACGATTTTGAAAAGACATAGAGGATGAAACAGTGAATAAATCATATTACAATTATTGAACAGACTTGCAAACATTATAGCAAAAGGAGAAATTGCTCATTATGAGCAATATGTCATTTGTCTACAATGTAGCCGAAAACAGTCGTTTTCTGCGGTATACATGTATACGTCGCTATGCTCTTGCAAGTTTGAAAGGGTTGTTACTTGATTAATGGTTTCACACTAATCCCGCTGTAGTCTGTGACAATTGTCACAACCAGTGTTCTTTTTAATAACGTGCCTCCGTATTTATGGATTAATCTTTGCTTCCTATCGATAAATAAGTGGAGACAAAATAGAAACCGTGATTAGAGTGTACGATTTAGACTGTACGATTTAGCAGGACGAGTTAGAACTATGGAGTTCACAAATACAGTTTAAATTCTTACATAACGGCGTTTGTGAAGTGTTTTACGTCGCTTTCAACTATTTTTCAGTTATATCATGGCGTATTCTGGGTGAATTTTGCCTACTACTGGTCCATTTCTCCTGACACCAGTCAGTCAGTCATTCTTAATGCTACCCCCACAGTCCTTGGCACCAATGAGATATATTCATTACCACAATGTTAATGTCTTTGGCATGACCCTGCAAGTGTTGTATGTGTGTATGTATATATGTGCATATGTATTCGTGTGCATTTATATAATTATGTATATATATTTGTGGGTATATATGCAAATATATATATGAATAATTTAACATTATGTATCTAATTCTTTCTTTCTCTCTATTGATTCTTTTTTTCTAATTCTAATTTTTTTTCTGATATGATTTTCATTATAACGCCATTTGTTGCACTCTGATAATTTTGTATAATCTATTGCAGAGCTGTCTGTTATGTATTATGTACATACTCAGCAGATTAATATTAATATTGTATTGTAGATATATTTTATTCCCAAAAGACAAAATGTCCATCTTGTACATACAATCAAACAAAACACACACACATATATGAACATATACATTTTTTGTAATTTACATTTGCTTCCTGGTTAATGGTAGATATATTACTAAATGACCACGTACGCTTAAGGAAAAGTAGTGGAGAAAACAGACAATAGAAATAGCTTATTCATTTTTTTTATAGATAATGCTTGACATAGAGACAGAGTTGCAGACTTTTTTCGAAATTGAGTATATCGATGATCGAAACCATGACTTTTCAGCACCCTACTCTTCCACTACACCACCGAGGTGGTAAATAACGTCGTACGTCAGAGCTCCAGATAATGAGTTTACATCTCTTTACCCCACAGTATCTCCCTTATCATCTAATCAAACCGTATGATGTGGGTACTCAAAAGAATCGTCTCAGTGAGACGATTCTTTTGAGTACCCACATCATAGGGTTAGAGGGTAAAATAAGGATTTCAGAACCTTATCTAGAATCTAGAGGTCTGGTACGTCAATGTTTTTCAACTTTTTCCGCACATATAGAAACCTTCTTTCGCCTCTGCAGTAGACGACTTCGGTACACATTATGGCAAAAGTTAGAAATTGCTTATAATGAGCATTTTTTCCTTTTGCCAAAATGTTTTCAACACTTTTCATTAATTAAGTTGTCCTTTCTAAAGAGTTACCAACAGTTTGGCCACTGTGTTTATATGAGAAAGGGTTAAAGTTTTGCATATTAGGAAGAGTTAACGCGAAATATATCCCCTTTAATGGTTTGTATGTAGACCATCAATGTTAATGGAAGCATGTTTTGAAAGTACATCAATTATATTATTTTCTCCTAAACAATTCGTTATAATCTGTTTTGTAATTACCAATTAATTAGATGGATATCTTCAGTGGGTTTTAAATTGTTAAAACGCAGATTAAATTTTCATAATACTACCTTAATAGTACACTTGGTATTTAAAATTGCCAAGTATTTACGCGATGCATTTAATCTTCGTAACGAAAAAGTACAGAATGCTATTACAACATGATATACTGCCAGTTAACACTATACCAATTTGTAATATATGATCATGAAATGAATTTTCAGTCTTATCAAAATGCTTGAAGGTAAAATATTGTTTGTACGTTTTCTTTTGACATATTTGTTCACTGTTAAAATTCATATTGGCCAAAGGCGTGTAAATCCTGATTTTGCCGAATAAAATTGAATTGAATAGAAGTGAATTGGTATTAACTTGTACATTAATAACCGTTTTTGTACTCTTATCTTCTTTAGGTAGATATTCTTTAATTTGTAATGTAAACTTTACATAGTTTCTAGTTACATACAACAAAGTAAATACATATTTTAACAAAGTCACGAATGAGCTTTAAGTATTAATTTGATATACCACATACATGTACGAGGATGATCAAAACATAGATATTTAAAAATGTAAACTATATACTTCAACACTTTTTATGGAACAATGCAATATAAAAATGTTCAATCATTGTCAATTTCAGGTTAATTTCTATGAATAAAAGTCAAAAGAAGAATAGATGCTTTTCGGATATATTTAGCCAAATTCATCAATGTTTTCTTGTTTATCAATATTTAGAAGTTCAACAAATTTATAGACACATGGTTCGGTTGTGTAGTTAGCTTTTAAACATTTAGTTCTTATATCAGCGTAAGCCGGACAGATTAAAACAAAATGATATTCGTCTTCAATAGTATATGTATCACAAAAAGTACACAGTCGCTGGTAATTGAAACATTGAACAATATTGCATACAGTCCGCGCAGGCTAATCCGGGCCGACATATTCCATCTCAGGGGGATAGACGTATAGAGTAATGATTCATGAAACAGAAAATCCACAGGATGCCGGATGCCTTAAAACTTAAATAAAGACATTGAATTGAATTTATACTACAGAACAGACACAAAATGTACGAAAATGAAATAAAAAAATCCTCGTTTTTACCAATAAAACCTTTGTTTGCATTTTTCAAATATCATGTTCTAAGAAAGTAGTTATTTATATTTCCTTTTCAACAATGTTGTCAGCTCTGTTTGGATCAACATTCTAATTTTGAATATATAATAAAGTTTTTCTTACCCCAAAATCTCAGATAGCCAGTTTCAATATACAGAACACAGCTCTTAACTAATATTTTCTGAAAGTACTGAGAATTTCAAGAAATGCTCCACATGTCAATACGTGTTTTTGATACGAAAATCAACCACAGTACGTGTGTACTCGACGTTAAATAATGTCATAACCATACCTTAACAATACCCTTGGTATTAACCATTAACCCTTTCCCTCATATAGACGCTTTCTGACGCCTCTGCAGCAGACGGATTTTTGAAAACATAGTGACAAAAGAAGAAATTGCTCAAAACGAGCAATTTCTCCTTTTGCCACAATGTTTTCCACGTTTAGTCATAGGTTATCCATTCAATTATAGAGACACAATATCTTCAAAGTCGTCTGCTGCAGATTTGTCGTATGAGGGAAAAGGTTAACTCGTACATCAATAACGGTTTATCTTCAGATAACACTTTTATATTATCATAACTATTGGTTTTAAATGGTAAATTAATTAATGGCTTTTTGTTTTAATGGGGTTATACGCCGTCTTCAAAATTATTTCAGTTATATCACGGCGACAGTTCACTGATTGATGATCCTTAGGTAAACGAACGAACAAGTACTAGGTTAGGAAATGTTCCTTGCCAAATGGCACTACACCATGACCGACGCGATTTGGGGATCTAACATTGGACGCACGGTTCCGAATCCCCGAAACTAACCACTCGCCAACGGGGGATTCCGCATTGATGAATGGAATAAATAGAGGATATTACATGAGTGGTCATTCAATACGGAATTTAATAAACGAGTTTTCTGAAATTGATAAGAACGAGCCTTGGCGAGTTTTTGTCACTTTTAGAAAACGAGTTTAATAAATTTCGTATTGAATGACCACGAATGTAATGTTCTTTTTATATCATAAATACTAATTTAATAATTTGCAGCGCTATATCCATATAAACGTCGCTATAAAGCGCGCGTATTTATAACGCTAAATGTTACGTTATGACGTCACGTTACGTAGCATTGTTATTACACTAGTTGAATACGCAATTTATTCAATGGCTTTATTACACTCCCGGCGACGTCATTATGATATAAATAGAGGATATTACATGAGTGGTCATTCAATACGGAATTTATTAAACGAGTTTTCTGAAATTGATAAGAACGAGCCTTGGCGAGTTTTTGTCACTTTTAGAAAACGAGTTTAATAAATTTCGTATTGAATGACCACGAATGTAATGTTCTTTTTATATCATAAATACTAATTTAATAATTTACAGCGCTATATCCATATAAACGTCGCTATAAAGCGCGCGTATTTATAACGCTAAATGTTACGTTATGACGTCACGTTACGTAGCATTGTTATTACACTAGTTGAATACGCAATTTATTCAATGGCTTTATTACACTCCCGGCGACGTCATTATGATATAAATAGAGGATATTACATGAGTGGTCATTCAATACGGAATTTATTAAACGAGTTTTCTGAAATTGATAAGAACGAGCCTTGGCGTGTCTTTTATCACTTTTAGAAAACGAGTTTAATAAATTTCGTATTGAATGACCACGAATTAATTAATTAATTGTTAATAAAGATCTGCCAGGGTCTCTGTGTAATACGGCTCTAATTCCACCAACCTTACTTAGTGCTTAGAAATATGTTAATACTTTAATACTTAACCGGTTGTTTCCCTAATAAAAGTGCTCAACTATTTCATTTCTTAGCCCACATACAATTAATCTGTAACAGACTACTTATAAAACATAAAGTCAAAAAATGGTAACTCTCTATAGATGACAGAACACTTATTGAATACAGTTGAAAATATTGCGGCAAATGGAAAAAATGCTCATTATGAACATTTTCTCCATTTGTCACAATGTTTTAACATGTCGTCTGCTGCAAAGGCGTTAGAAAAGCGTCTGTATGTGGGAAAAGGTTAACAATTATTGTAAGTCAGTAATTTTTCTATCTATGCCAACTAAGTCCTTTATTTACACAATTTGTTAAACATGAATACTTTTAAGATTTTAAGTGTCACTTAGCGGCGATAATGTAATCACGATTGATGGAATTTGGGCCTGATCTAGTTCTGCACTGTTCGTCAATGGGCTCACAGAACGTTCAATTTAGATCCTAAGCAAGGATGCGCCGACAGGTCTTTTTCCCCACAAGCATAGCCATTACGTTAAGGTTGGTGTTCCTATAGTAACGCAACTATGTACATCTCCAGCGTTCAGTTGAATTTTATGTCAGCAAACGGCAGCAAACGGTAACCAATCCATTGTTCTAATTACAGTTTGTACAGTTCTAGTACGAACACTTACATACAACCTGAGCTACTACTAAACATCTATATTGAACGCAAGTCAGATGCCTGGATAGGGAGGAGTTTAAACAGGTTATGTTACCGAGTGTGCAGCTGGCGACACTGTCTCTAGTATTAGCCAATTCATCACTGAGAAAATTAGCCGTACCGCGAAAAAAAACAACATTGTTGACTCTGCGTAAAGTATCGACCCAGAACAGCCTAATCATGCCACGCAGGCTAACCACGATAGACACTTTTCGCCTCCTGTGGGTTTTCTGTTTCGGGAATCATTACTCTATACCTCTATTACCCTAAGACGGAATGTGTCGGCCCGGATCAGTCTGCGCGGACTGCGCAGGCTGATCTGGATCGATACATTACGCAGAGGCCATAATTTTGGTTTTCTCGCAGGACGGTTACATAATCTTCTATTTGAGACGACTGTTTTAGGCAACTATAACTTATGATGTTTGGTCGACTAAATAGCAATTACAATCGCTCTTAATGTAGAGTTTCGATGATCGTCATTTTAATTGACGAAACACTGAAAGTGTGCTGTTGCACTTAAACTGTAATAAATCTACTTCTACTTCTACCGCATAATAGCTACCAATGAACACATTGATTATTTTGCCATATTAACTAAATGAAACGTATTTACTTACCTTTTGATATAAGTTATAATCCTCTCTTTGTTCCCGTTAAAGTGTTAAAAAGGAACGTTTCCGTTGATAAAAGAGTTTTCTACACGCTGATAAAAGTCGAGCTTACAGCAAAACGAAACGAACCCTTTCTCACAAATAGACGCTCTCTGACGCCTCTGCAGCAGATGAGTTTTGAAAACATTGTGACAAAATGGGAAACTACTCATAATAAGCAATTCCTGCTTTTGCCGCAATGTTTACAACATTATTCACTAGCTCTTGTTTCATTTATAATGAATTTCCATATTTTAAACTTGATAATTTCAAAGACGTCTGTTGCAGTTTATTGTTCGTGGGAAAGGGTTTAACGATATTTTTATTCGATAATTCGACCATATTCGTATTACGTTTGAAACTTCTGGGGAATACCGCTTTTGAAACATATAGTGGGATTTTTTTTTATTTTTTTTCACAATGTTTTCAATTCTTATCCAATTCACACTTCCTCTTTTCAAGACATGTCTATATTTTTCTCAGACATATTCAAAACGGAGACCTCTTGCAATATCATTTAAGGTAAACAATCATTTATTAGAAGGTGTATACATTTAAAGTCCTATATATAGCTGACGACATTTTCAAAATTGTCACTTTTCCCGCGATGTTTTCAACTTTTTATTTAAACGACACCTCAAATGTGTTGTAAGAATTTATCGTAAACGACTCCAAAAAGATCGTGTTAGAAAAATGAAGATGCGTTGTCCTAGTCGGATATAGTCTAGTTACACTGATTGATTGATTGATTTGGGTTTAACGGCGTTTTTAACAATTTCTCAGTTATATCACGGCGGCCAGTTCACCTACTCATGAATTTCCTGGTTTTCTCACACCAGTACTCCACACAACAATGTTCCCAAGCAACTGGCTGCTTTTCCACATATACTTAGCCCATTGGTGGAAGATGAATGACGCATGTCGCATTTACTTTTTGTCAATCGTCGGAAAGAAAGTTGGCCGAGCCGGGATTCGAACTGGATTGACAGCCCGTCTCGCAACCGACGGAGCTACCAGTCTAGTAGGAACAGAAACCAATTTTATATTTGAATGTCTTGTATATAAACGAGTAATCACTTTGAAATATTAGTGCAATATCCATATATTTTACCCATTCACACATATAGACACTTTCTGACGCCTCCGCAGCAGACGACTTTTGAAAACATTATGACGAAAAGAGAAATTTCGCAAATCGAGCAATTTCTCCCTTTGCCAAGATATTTTTAATTCGACTGCCGCAGATTTGTTGTATGTGGGAAAGTGTAAATAACGTAACTACTGGTTTAAAGACCTGAAATAATTATTAGTCAAAATTAATCATATATTCGTATGCTCGCCAATGCAATTAATTATTAAAAAGTGCAACATTGATGCAGGCGCCAAAGCATAATTAGGAACAACACCGTTCCAACGTATCCTGTTATATATAAACGTTTATAAACTATAATATATTTACCTAAATTCATAGACTCGTCACTTTAAATCCAATTCGTTTCAATGTAATATGAGATATATTTGACTCATCTAAATACACTATTATACATTGTATATAACACGATAAACGTCAATGAATATAAATTAAAGTATAATACAATAATACACTATTGACAACGTTATTTAATTAACGCGGTAACACTAATGCTACAGCATAATTAAGAAATACTTACAGTCCACTGTTTTGTTTAATATGTTATATAGATTAAACACAGTAACAGTCAAAGCAATTGTTCGTATGAAATATAAACAGTCCACTTATATAGATTAAAAACATTAACAGTCAAACCAATTGTTCGTATGAAATAAATACAGTCCAGTGTTTCGTTTAAATGTTATATATATTTAAAACAGTTAAAAGTCAAAGCGAGTGTACGTATGAAATATATATACAGTCCACTATTTCGTTGAAAATAAATGTTATATAGATTCAAAACATTAACAGTCAAAGCTATAGTACGTTCGAAATATATACAGTCCACTGTTTCGTTTAATATGTTATATAGATTAAACACATTAACTAACAGTCAAAGCTAGTATATACGTGTTAACAAGAGTATACGAGCGAGCAAATACGTCCACTGTACAGTCAGCCTCCGTTATAACTGACCTGTAACGTTAGTATCGGTGATAACTCATTTCCCCCAGTTTAATTGACTCGCCTGATTACGAGCACACTTTAGATAGCAAGATCGACCAAAGACATATTTGCTTCACGACCGCGTGCCGACATGAATATGCAGTGTTTTTCCGGATCACGTGACTTGTAAGAGCTTTTAGTTTAGCTCAAAACGATACAGTGAATTTTCCAATAGTGTCGAGAGCTTGGCGTGAAACGGTTGTAACTAAAAACCTATTTTAAAACAATCCGGGTTTAGGTTAAATTTTGAGCCCATTGTAAACAATGCAAATTTATGTGCCATTGCTCAGAACGAGCAATGTCACCTAAATTGTTATTGTTTACCAAGAAAAAATGATTTAACGCTTATAAAGACTTTTTGGCGAGGTGATTAATCTTGGTGATAAAAAAACACCAATTTTTGTTACATCCGTTTCACGCCAAGCCCTCGATGTGTCTGTCCCTTCAACTTTCTTTTTATTCATTATCATACAAACCTTTCGTAATTAATTTGGTTAAATTTAGCTGACAGCATAAACAAACGAATTTATGTCTAATTTGGTCAAGTTAACTTCATGAACTCCTCTGGCGCTACGACTTAAACAGGCGAAATAACCGTTATACAAATACGAATTATATAAAAGACTCGATCTACTTACTGTTCAATACTGGGGAATCGGTCGAAGTGTTTGTTTGTAATTTGACACTATTAAAGTTACTGGGTAAATGGCATAAAGCTTTCATTTTAACGTTCTACCTTGAGCGTTAGGGAAAAACGCCATATGGTCGCATGATTAGCCGAGTCAATAAACCGGGAACCCTGTGCCTTCATTCGCGTTTTCTTTTATCCTTTTACTCTTTCTCACATACAGCACACATCTTCAGCAGACGACTTTGAAAACATTGGGCTCAATTACAGAAATTCTCTATACATGAAATAATAAAAAATTATAAAAATTGAAAACAGTGTTGCAAAGACAGACATTGCTCATTATGAGCAGGGTCTTCTTTTGCCAGAAAGTTTAAAACAAATTCGACTGCTTTAGATGCGTCAAAAAACCGTCTATAAGTGGGAAAGGGTTTTCCTGTTTACGGAAATAAATTGATATAATGAATTTTCAAAGCAGATAAACAAATATGTGTATAATACCTGTGACTACCAAACTGAAGTGCTGCAAATGGTTTCTTAAGGCAGGTCGTCGCTCAATACGTTAACAATTATGAATGAAAAACGTCGGGAGCATTGTCATGGTAGTCGCTTACTGCAGTTGCCTTGCCCCGGTAGCTCAGTCGGTAGCGGCTGTCGGTAGCAATCTAGGGGTTGTGAGTTCGAACCACAGCTCGGCAAAAGTTATTTTCGTCGTTTGACAAAAGCCATTGTGACAAGCGTCATCCGTCTTCAATCAATGTGAAAAAGCAGCCAGCTGTTTAGGAATATTGTTGTCTGGATTACTAGTGTGAGAAACCAGGAAACGCATGGCCGCCGTGATAAGACTGAACAATTGTTGAAAACGACGTTAAACCCCTATCAATCAATCAGTTGGTCGGAGATATCAGAACCGAGGGATTGGCGTGAAACGGTTGCAACTAGAACCCTATTTTGAAAACCATGGTTAAGGGGCAATTTTGACCCCTTTGTAAACAATGCAAATTTAGGTGCCACTGCTCAGAACGAGCAATGGCACCTAAATTGCCATTGTTTACCAAGACGAAATGACTTAACGCTTATAAAGACTTTATGACTAGGTGATTAACCTTGGTAACAAAATACCAATTTTAGTAACAACCGTTTCACGCCGAGCCCTCGATACGTGACCGAAAGTATCACAAATATGAATACAGATCTCCCTTCGTATCCGAGCATGCTTGGCGTGATACGGTTGTAACTCAAAACCTACTTTGAAAACCCTGGATTAGGGGCAATGTTGACCCCTTTGTAAACAATGCAAATGTAGGTGCCATTGCTCAGAACGAGCAATGGCACCTAAATTTCCATTGTTTACCAAGACAAAATGATTTAACGCTTATAAAGACTTTATGGCGAAGTAAATAACCTTGGTAAATAAATACCAATTTTAGTTACAACCGTTTCACGCCAAGCCCCTCGAGATGGTCGAGAGTAGATGTTTGGCTGTACATAACAATGTGAAATTGTTAACGCTCTCTATTGATATAAATTAGAAGACATTGTGGAAGCGTTGAACGATTAAAAACAAATACCAATTTTAGTTACAACCGTTTCACGCCAAGCACTCGAGATGGTCGAGAGTACAAAACAATGTGAAATTGTGAACGCTCTCTATTCATATAAATTAGAAAACATTGTGGGAAGCGTTGAACGATTTATCTATCTTTTGGGGTTTAACACCGCTATCACCAATCTTTCAGTTGTATCACGGGAAACGTTGAACTTGGTCGTTTCTTTAGAAGAAACCTTTCTTTTCCGATATTGTTAACACAAGTCGACTGCTCTAATTGCTTCTGATGTCGTTTGTATAAGGAAAACACTTATTGATCTACAAAACAAGCCTTAACAGTTTCCATGCTATAGACATATGATGCCTTAACAGTCTATGAATTTTGGAAACATTTTGGGGAAAAACGGAAGTAATTTCCTATTGTTTCCGTTATTCTTTACGCTTAAACTGTGTTTAACCCTTTTCCAACATACAGACGCTTTCTGAAAACATTGTGATAAATGGAGAAATTTCTTATCATGTTTTCGACTCTTTTCAATGGTTATACCTTTCTACATTTTTACCGATACATAATAGAGTTATCTACTGCAGCTTTGCTGTAGGTGGGAAAGGGCTAAGGTCAAATAAGTCAAATCAAAATAGTCCTTAATTTCTTTTTTGTCTGCATATAAATGATAGTATACTATCCCCAGAATGCATTGAATATATGACATTGAGTTTAAATTCATTTTAAAAGTATAAATGTGTATAGGATGCACTAGAAATGATTTATTCGTTTTAGTAATTTGACCTTGTTTGGAAAAGAAAGTAGAGAATGTGAAAAAACAATTTCGATTCCAGAACAATTTCTTCCAAAATGACGGTTACCATTTTCGCCGGGTGATTCTATCTTGCAAAAAACATAAAAGTCATAAAGCGCCATTTTCATTGGATTAGTTTAAAGATAAGAGGTAACATGCCTCTTTGCGATGCTATTGGGTGTTCCATATGAGAAACGCTTAGCAAGTGTGACAATTGAGGGTTGAAACTAGATAATTTACACGGAAACAAAGGAGGAATTTATTTGGTGTATTGTGGCCTTAATGAACCGGTCTCACTATTGAAAACAAGAAAACTAACATTATGGACTCTGCGTAATGTATCAACCCGGAGCAGCCTGCTCAGACCACGCAGGCTAATCCTGGCCGATACATTCCGTCTCAGGGGGATAGAGGTATAGAATAATGATTCCTGAAACAGAACATTTACAGGAGGAGAAAAATGTATGTACGGGTTAGCCTGCGCTGCATGGTTAGGCTTAACCGGTCGATGCTTTACGCACAGTCCACATTTATCATTAATCCAGCCTGTCAATCGTTATGCTAAACCCGTAACCCGCTTTCTACAATGTTTCAGTCATATCACGGCGTTTCCTGGTTAAGTTATCAGTACTACTGGTCCATTTATCCTATACCAGCCAGTCAGTTGTTATGCTAAACCCGTAACCCGCTTTCAACAATGTTTCAGTCATATCACGGCGTTTCCTGGTTAAGTTACCAGTACTACTGGCCCATTTATCCTTACACCAGCCAATCAATCGTTATGCTAAACAATGTCTCAGTCATATCACGGCGGTCCCTGGTAAAGTTACCAGTACTACTGGTCCATTTATCCTGACACTAGCCAGTATTTGTAATGCTAAACCCGAAACCCTGCGCACCAAGTAGTGCCACCAATACTACATTTTATTTGTAGGACCCTCCTGTCGGATATCGAACCCGCGACCTGCCGCGTCCGATTACAATACAACTCTACACAAATATTTTTTTAGTATTATTACAACTTATGGGAAATAAAATTGATATTGTTTTATTGATTTTTTAACTTGAAGTGAGCTTATAATTGGAAAAGTTTGCAATAAAAAAAAGGCCATCGTATATAAGTCAATCTCAATTAATCAGCGGAGGAAAGTACTAAACATGTTTTCACTCCTACGTAACACGTCGATTTCCACATCAAAGGGAACGTGTTCATTTATTGGCTTAATTACAGGCAATGTATCAGGTACAAAACTAGTTTATAAACAATGGATTTACAGGTTGGATTATACAGCGTACTTATCGTAACTTAACATCATTGACCCTTTCCTACTCGTAGACGCGGACGACATTTGAAAACATTGTTGGCAAAAGGAGAAATTGCTCAAAACCAGCAACTTCACTTTTTTGCCACAATGTTTATAACTTCTTTCCCAGTTATTATACCAATAGAGATTTTCTATATTTTTGCGTGAAAGTCGTCTGCTGCAGATTCGTTGTATTTCGGGAAAGGGTTCAACTGTATTCCGGAACCGTCGATCGACATTGCAGCCAGTTTATTTTAAATCGTTTACCCACCCACTCTCATTTCTAACAGTGACATTTGAGCCGTCCCACGAGAAAACCAACATTGTGGACTCTGCGTAAAGTATCGACCCAGATCAGCCTAAGCATGCCACGCAGGCTTACCTGGACCGACACTGTTCGTATCCTGTGGATTTTCTGTTTCAGGAATAACTACTGTATACATCTATCCCCCCTAAGACGGAATGTGTCGGCCGGATCAGTCTGCGCGGACAGCGCAGGCTGATCTGGTCGATACATTACGCAGATATATTGATATGAGCCGTCCCTCGAGAAAACCAACATTGTGGACTCTGCGTAAACTATCGACCCAGATCAGACTAAGCATGCCGCGCAGGCTAACTCGGACAGACACTTCCAGCCTCCTGTGGATTAACTGTTTCAGGAATCACTACTCTATCTATCCCCCTAAGACGGAATGTGTCGGCCGGATCAGTCTGCACGGACAGCGCAGGCTGATCTGGTCGATATATTACGCAGATGTCTATCGC
Organism: Serripes groenlandicus; assembly: GCA_031761405.1. Taxonomy (NCBI): domain Eukaryota; kingdom Metazoa; phylum Mollusca; class Bivalvia; order Cardiida; family Cardiidae; genus Serripes; species Serripes groenlandicus. Next base: position 25,564,804 of record JASEVX010000011.1, read on the forward strand.
CGCAGAAAAGCAACATTGTGGACTCTGCGTAAAGTATCGACCCAGATCAGCCTAAGCATGCCGCGCAGGCTTACACCCGGATGGACACTTTTCGCCTCCTGTGGATCTATGTTTCAGGAATCATTACTCTATACCTCTACCACCCTGAGACGGAATGTGTTGGCCCGGATCAGTCTGCGCGGACTGCGCAGGCTGATCTGGGTCGATACATTACGCAGATGCCATAATATTGGTTTTCTCGCGGGACGGTTCATTTGTCAGTCATTTGACGTTTGATCAGATAAATGGTGGTGCCGGGAAGTAGTTCAGTTTTAGCTTAAACTTATTTATTTTACATCGATTGCGAAAACAAGCATTTAACTTATATCAACCACGCTGGATGTCTGCTTCCTGGAGACTTAACCAGTACTTGCTCCGTTGTTATGGATACTTTCTGACGGGCAGAACACACTCATCACGGGATTCGAACGTAGGTACGACAGGCCGACGATCTTTCATTTCAATCGTCGTTATTGCTTAGGACGTAATCTTCTTCGTGTTAAATGACCAATACTAAGTTAACTCTTATTAAAACGAAACAATAAAAAAAGGTTTAACATTCAAGCTGTTGTTCGCGTGACAGCTTTGTTGTATATTTTCCTACATATTGTTTTATTCTTAACATAAAAGGACAACATGTTAGGCGACACATCAGGGCATATCTACATATTGTATGATATTAATCTTACACCGGTCTGTAATTTAAGATATCCGATACACCATGTCTGGTTGATTGAACATTTGGATGTTTACGACGTTTTCAACGGTTTTTCATTTATACAACGGCGGCCACTTCACCTAATGTGTGTTACCTCACACCTCTTCTCCACATACTGCTTTTCTCACGAAACTGGCTGCATTCAATATAGTCTATTCAGCGGTACACACATAATGTTTGTTATCTCATGACTTTACATACAAAGCTTTCAATTTATTGGCAATACGTATTAGTCATTTACAAAACAATTCTATGGCAAAGATAGACATAATACATGCATATATATACAATCATCGGAAATAATGAATGATCAAGCGGGGGTTCAATCTAATGACGTCTAGATCGATAGCCGTCTAGGTTACCGACCGAGCTATCGCGGCACTACACGTCGGGTGCTTAGTAGGCGGTACGTTCTTGTTTCAATCGCATTAAAACCAGACCTAATCTGCGCTCGCTCGTAGATAGGTCTGATGACTGCCCCGTAAAGGTCGGCTCAGTTTGACCTTCGCGTATTTTGGTCTGATTTTAAAGAAACTGGCTCTTGATGAAACCAGTTTGCAACTTAAACCCAACAATTTATTGATATAAATATAAAATGTGTATTAGAAACACAGTTGTGTATGAGGTGATAATGTATTCTTGAATATGAACGATGTGTTTCATTGACTGCCCCTTATGCCTCTTTTATATTTGCTCTATGGCCAGGATACGTCGACCGTAGGTCCCCGAAATCAAGAGATACATGCGACGGCCGCAGAAGATCTGTGGTGGCCTCAGGGTCACCCTAGGGCGTATCTCTATCTTTTACAGGCCGTAGTGGTCGCCGTGGGATTATAGCGCGGAGCTACAATTTCTTTTCATTTCTAGGTTCGCCGTAGCAATTAGACACGCCGTGGCCATGCCGTAGAGCGGTTCCACGGCGACCATACGTCTGGCGTACGGTGGTCTTGCGTTTGTCATGCGGCTGTCCTAGGGTCTTATGAATAATAATTGACTTGATAATTACAATTGTGGCGGCCGCAGGATTTCCACGGACGACCAGTGCCCGTACGGTGGCCTTGTGGTATGTGGCACAACCTGCAGGCAACGCAAGGACCACTCACGGCTCCTGTACGCTCGCCGCACGCCATCCGTGGCAGTCTGCGTCGTGCGAGGAGCAGGTATATATACCTTATATACTCCAGGTGTATAGCGGTAGCCTGGTCAAATGGTCGCCGTATGGTCCTTCTGCGGCCGCCTTGCAGCTACATTGCGTATGCCTTGGTATTTGTCAAAAACCTATGGCCGCCACAGTGAATAAGGCATTAGAGATAATATTGTTCTCAAATTCAAAACAAATTAGCTTAGCTAATGTGTGTGGCGTTAAAGTGTTTGTGCAAGCTCCCCAACAGGCCTCACCCCAATAAATCACCTTTACTTTTGAATGACTTCTTGATGTTGTTAATGTGACTTTAAAACCGTTCTACCTCGGTTATTAAACACTATACTCCTTACACTATGAGCGTCCTTGCCTAAGCTTTGGTAGCCTATAGCATTCGAAAGTGACGGAGGGACGTGCGCGACGCAGTGGATTAGGGGTAGACGTAGACATGTTATGTGTTGTTCTTAGACTGTGTATAAAGTAGTTAGATAAAATGTAGGAATTAGCAACGCGATGCGTTCAAGTACCAACTTCAGCGTCTCTATTTCTTTTTTTGGGAAACTATTCAATATGCTAAATACATATATGTAGCGAAAGGTTTCAACGAAGAACTTGTTTGAACATGTTCAACATGTTTTGGGTGATTTGGTAATACAAGATGTGTATACCGAAGTAAATTTTGCGAGACAAGGTACAAATTAGAAAAATAAACCAGAACCTTTTCATTGATACAGACATATTTTACGCTTTACAAAAAACGAAATTGATACAATGTAACGCTTGTGAAAAAAACGAGAAATACATATGTAGTCACGTTTGAGCATTTTCTCTTTTCCCCACAATAAGAATTAGGTTTAGTTGGAAAGCCATTTGGATTGTTGGGAAAGCGCCATAGCGCGAAACGCTATAATGGTCGCCAATGGAAAAAGTATTGCTTCCATCTGACCTAAATTCTGTGCGAATATTTGTCCATTGATTGTTGTGCACAGGGGTAAACACACCGGCGCTAGGCTAGGAAATGTGCCTTTCCCAAGTGCACTTCACCATAACCATTGCGCCGTGGATGATCATCGTGAGTAATTTCTCATTGTGCCACAATGATTTCCATAGTCGTCTACTGCAGAGGCGTCAGAAAGCTTCTATATGTAGGAAAGGGTTTACCTTGTCCCGGAATTTACCGATTTGGTACACATAGTTTAAATCTAATCACGAAGGACGTCAGAGGACTCTTTCGAGTGAACGAGTTTAGCCGCTCATAACCCTTTCCCTCATACGACAATTCTGCAGCAGACGACTTTGAACATATTTCGTCAAAAAATGGAAAATCTCTATAATTGAATGGATAACCTATGACAAAAAGTGGAAAAAAACGTTGCAAAAGGAGAAATTGCACGTTTTGTGCAATTTCTTCTTTTGTTACTATGTTTTCAAAAATTCGTCTGCTGAAGAGGGGTCGGAAAAAGCGTCTATATGAGGGAAAGGGATAATCTATTACCCCCAGCCTGAATGTCAATATTAGATGACCATCAATCCCTATGTTTCAATTGGTTTGCATTATGATGAGTGTATGCTCTGCAGATTGTTATCACAGCATTGTCACGTACAACATATTTATCCAACTTGGAGTACACAAAAAAAAGGCATACGTGACTGATGAGTATTTATTTGTAGAATGTTACAAGTAGTTCTATAATACGACATTATATATATGTGGATTGATTGATTGATTGATTGATTGGGGTTTAACGCCGTTTTTAACAATTTCTCAGTCATATCACGACGGCCAGTTCACCTACTCATATGTTTCCTGGTTTTCGCACACCAGTACTCCACACAACAATCTTCCCAAGCAACTGGCTGCTTTTCCACATAGACTTAGCCCATTGGTGGAAGACGAATAACGCATGTCGCAATGACTTTTGTCAATCGTCGGAAAGAAAGTTGGCCGAGCCGGGATTCGAACTCACCACCCCTGGATTGACAGCCTGCGTCGTTACCGAATGAGCTACCAGGACTCGACTATATATAAGTGGAAGACAGTGGTACAGAGGTAGACCGTCGGCCTCTTGTACCAAAGGTTCCGGGTTCGAATCCCGTGCTAAGCGGGTTCTGCCTTTGGAATTTTTTTCCACACAAACGGCGTGAGTACTGGTTAAGTTTCCAGGAAGCAGACATCGAGCGTGATTAATATAAGCTTTAAGCTTGTTTCGCAATCGATGTAAAATAAATAACTTTAAACTTTACATTATATATATGAATAATTAATCTCTTGGACAGTGTAATTACACTAGAACGTATGTTTCTCTGATCAGACACATACTAAAACAGGGTAAGAAATGGCACAACTTGGCAGGGTTACGCATTTTTCTATTGAATTAACGACTGTTTAAACCTATCCTAACTAATTAATTATTTTACCATTAAATAAAATAACTCAGTTATAATTTCCGGATTAGCTATGTTCCTATTGTCCCGAGGAAAATAAATAACACATTCATCCTCTATAATTGCTTCATAAATACACTTATAGATACATTAATCGGTTTTTCCACTGTTATTGGACACAAATTACCGCTCTACCATCCCTCAGAGGCTGGAGGGATGCTCAATAAGAATTTCAGCCACAGTATAGCCCTTGTTTGAACCGTAAGAAATGTAAGGTGTTGGACAAATATGACCCGAGAAAACCCACATTATGGCCTCTGCGTAATTTATCGACCCAGATCAGTCTGCACAGTCCGCGCAGACTGATCAGGGCCGACACATTCCGTATCAGGGGCATAGATATATAGAGTAATGATTCCTGAAAAAGAAAATCCACAGGAGTCGAAAAAAGTGTCTGTCCGGGTTAGCCTGCGCGGCATGCTTATGTTAAAAATTGCAATCTTTGTTAAGTTGTCATATTAAGAACTTCGAAACTAGCGACTTAAATATTAATTTCTACAAGAGTTTAACATCTTTATGTTATACTCTGTAGCTTTTGTGACATTCTTTCACTTCTCAATGACTATGGACATTGTATGGGTGTGTGTTCTTTTGTAAATGACCATGAACATTACATGCGTCTCAATAATCGTTCTGTGCTATATGAATATACAATTCAATCTAACTTGACTTTCAATTTTCACTTTCTAAGAATATGTTCTGAAACTACCTTACATGTTAAAATTTTATGGGGGATGACGGTAGTTGCTTGCCTTGAGCTGTTTCGATTTCCCTCAAAATATATTTAAAAGTCGTCTCCGAACCAACGTGTTTTGGGAGGTCTCGGAGAGTAAATATTATTCATGAACCCGGCCATGGAAAAAGGTACAAGTTGATTTTTTTGATCAGTTAAGGTTACGATAATTCCGGACATTTGTTCCATATTAATCAATCCACATACGTTTGCAGAATCCTCTAACAAGCTTGTCGTACGTGGTATGTGCACAGTGTAGATCTTGATCAGACTGTGCAAATGTACTGGTTTATCTGGATCTACAGACTACACTAAAGCCAACTAAACCCTTACCTCAGAGACCGACTCATATCACTCTCTACACCTTACGTACCGGGGCATTGGATGTCATGCGGAGACGAAATGTGTCCTCCGTTTACACGGGTTCCTCTAGAATTGTACCGGAAAATACAGGTCATATACACAAAAGCTCTGTCTCCATTGTGAAGTTCGGGCTTAACAAGGTCAATGAAAGTTTAAAGAATATTAACATGCGAAGAAACAGTCAATTTCCCGTATGGAAAACTAATTAATCTTATCCGCGGACCTGATTTGATATTTTCACAGCTGTTCATATTTTAAACATCTTAGGAAAAATTATAATAGTCGACATATTTCATGTTTAATTGCAACAGGTTTGTTCATAGTTGTAAAATAACAGAATTGCTCATCGTATGCAATTATTCCTTTCCCTACTATTTTTTCAATTGTATATGCAGCAGATACTTTATAAAAGGGTTGTACCAAGGAAAGGGTCACATTCGCGGTATTTGAATGGGGAATAAATACTTTATGATGAAGAAGGAGACGAGGAAGTGCAACACTTCATGCTGAACGTATTAGCGGCATTAGATACTATATACTATAGTATACTATATCGAGTAACTCAAATTGGTCTTTTTTTTACGATGTTAATCACTTCGCCATAAGTCTAAAAATATAAGCGTTAAATCATTGTTCTTGGTAAACAATGAAATTTATTTAGGTGCCATTGCTCGTTCTGAGCAATGGCACCTAAATTTGCATTGTTTACAAAGGGGTCAAAATTGCCCCTAAACCAGGGTTTTCAAAATAGGTTTTTAGTTACAACCGTTTCACGCCAAGCTCTCGATATATAGAAGGAAGGGGTGTGATTAGCGGTTGCAACTTAAAAACTTATTTCAAAACATACGCGATAGGTAGTGAATGATACAAATACCTGTATAAACATGATCCGTTCATTTATGATTTTAAATTTGATATTATATGACTTTACTCATAAGATTAGGTTATACCAATTACGCCGACTTGCTTTTGTAAATACATAAAATAATTGAGCGCCTGTAGCACTGATGACCAGTAATTGTATTTAGACTTATGGTACAGTTACGGATTACTGTTCAAATAAAATCCTCAAAATAAGACGAAATCATCAGAATTATAGATGGCTCTGTTCTGTAATAACTGCATCTTGTACAAAATGCAGGTTCGCCATGCTCGCACGAAACCGTCGAAATAATTATAGATATGTATATATGTATATATGTATATAGACTGCTTGTACCACACATTGATAAGAATGAATGAATATATGTACACAGACATTACCTTTATATATAGTGACATATAGGCCCACGGGGCCGGGTGTTTTTTCAACGAACTTTGTTAAATCTTTTATTATATGTTATACACATGTCACTTTAATAAAATATTTACTTACTTTACTTACTTACTTATATATACACTTATCCCGTCTGGTTACCTGTATGCACGAATTTAATCAACGTTCTTTCAGTCTGACCCTTGTTCTCACTTATAATTCTTCAATAATAAACAAGTCTCGGCATAGTCTAAATATATAAACTGCTCCTACATTTAATGATTGATGATTGTTTGTTGTTTTAAGCCGCTGATTAGCTATATCACGGGCGTTTCCTTGATAAGTTACCAGTACTACTGGTCCATTCCTGACACCTGTCAGTCAGTCGTGATGCTAAACCAGCAACCCTAAGCGCCAAGGAGGTCAGCCATTACTACCATTTTTAAAGTATTTGGTATGACTCGGCAGGGGTTTGAGCCAACGACCTCCGGCACCCAATGTCGTACTAAAGTATAATAACTGATGTTAGGTACCAGTTGAGGAGGTATACCACAATTTAAATACTATGGCTATTGTGCCAGGAGCGAGGAACCGTGAGTTCAAATCCCAGCACGTAAGCCATTGTTCCGTTCTTCTTCGACGAGTTGGCTAAACGTATATATATCGAGGGCTTGGCGTGAAACGGTTGTATCTAAAAAACCTGGTTTAGGGGCAATTTTGACCCCTTTGTAAACAATGCAAATTTAGGTGCCATTGCTCAAAACGAGTAATGACACCTAAATTTCCATTGTTTACCAAGTAAAATGATTTAACGCTTAAAAATACTTATGGCGAGGTGATTAACTTTGTTAAAAAAAATACCAATTTAAGTTACAACCGTTTGACGCCAAGCCCTCGATATATTTATGTGATGTTTGCCTGTTGCCAAACACCAACGGCGTGTGAGAAAGTAATAGTGCAAGAGGGCCAACAAACAACACACGGTTATGTGAGCTAGCCGTCGTGATATAACTGAAATACGGACGAAAACGGCGTTAAACTCTATCATCGAGTTACACGATGTCGGCAAAATAAGGAAGGTCTGATAAGCTTACAATGGCGTGTGAGAAAGTAATGATAGTGCAAGAGGGCCATCAAACAACACACGGTTATGTGAGCTACATGTAGCCGTCGGGATATAACTGAAATACAGATGAAAACGGCGTTAAACTGAATCATCGAGTTACACGATGTCGGCAAAATAAGGATGGTCTGATAGGCTTACGACACCATCCCACGTTATATCTAGAGGTTATTACACCCGCAATAGAGGAAGTGAGAATGGGATAATAAAATGATTACTTTCACCCCAAAACCGTTCAGAAGGCAGTGATGTCATACAATCAAGTGAATATAGCATGTATGATAGTTTCATTGGTCTTAACCCTTTGCAAGAACTAGGATTTTGAACAAGAAACAATCTGTGTACTTACAGTGATGGCGACAACCGGAAATGCGAGTGCACAGTTTAAACGGATCCATACACATATATATATATATATATCGAGGGCTTGGCGTGAAACGGTTGTAACTAAAATTGGTATTTTTTTACCAAGGTTATTTACCTCGCCATAAAGTCTTTTTACTTGGTAAACAAAGGAAATGTAGGTGCCATTGCTCGTTTTGAGCAATGGCACCTAAATTTGTATTGTTTACAAAAGCGTCAAAATTGCCCCTAATCCAGGGTTTTCAAAATAGGTTTTGAGTTACAACCGTTTCACGCCAAGCCCTCGATATATACTAATGTAGGGTGAACATTCACATATGACATGAACAAGGGCCTGATTATAGATGTGTGATGAAACCTTACAGATCCGTTCTGAAGTCTTCAGTAGGAAGTATTCTGTAAAAAGCCTGGTCGACAGGGAAACATTTCACAGTCTTCATCTCGTATACAACTAGATTACACATCGAGACTTCTGTCAATGGCGTAACTATGTTTTTAATTCATGTGATAGGCGAGCCGTTGTGGCTCAGACAGTAGCTACATATGCGAATCCTGCTGATCATGGTGTCGTGAGTTTAAAATCCTGGCTCGGCTTTCTGGCGATTAGTAAACGCCATCCATGTCTAGCAATACTCGTCTTCTACCAATGGGCTTAGACGTATATGTAGGATGATGACCCTTTTCGAAGTATCAGGGACGTAGATAAGAGGGATAAGTAACTAAATTACATACTAAAATATCACCCGTGCCAACATTTGTAGCAAGTAAAACTCAAAAACTATTCAAGATATTCTTCTATTGCAGTAGATAAAAATATTTTAATATACTACAGGTTTTGATAATATGTTATCCTTATGAAAAATGTCAATCTATTAATTTTTGGAAAACAATTATATAATTCAGAAATCCCAATATCTGTGTGTTTTAAACCAGTCATTGTTAAAAATACAAAGAAATTACAGTTGTTCATTGCATCTTTAACTTTAGTTGAAATGTTAAGCTTTCAGAATATGTATGTTTTGTTTATGTGCCAACTATGACTTAAAAGTTTCATTTGCTACAAAATGTGAAAATTAGGACAATTTTATTTCTATGTGTGATATTTTAACCAGATAACAGGTATACAGGTGGAGTTGCCTATCCCTCTTATCTACGCCCCTGGAAGTATAAACAATTATATTGTAGGAGTAGTGTGGCATAAAACGAAGAGTAAAATGGATAGTGTTCATGGCCGCTGCGATATAACTTAAATAGTATTGAAATGGCACTAACATTCAAAATCCGTTAACCGATGATTGGAATTCGCAATATAAGTCAAATATGTGAAGGCATCCGAATTGAAATCGGGGACGTCGAAGCATCTGATCCTTGAAGCGATAATAAGGTCCGTTTCTTTAGGGACATATGAGCCGTCCCGCGAGAAAAGCCAACATTGTGAACTTTGCGTAATGTATCGAATCCGGGCCGGCAATAATCTGTCTCAGGGGGCTAGAGGTATAGAGTAATGATTCCTGAAACAGAAAATCCACAGGAGGCGAAATGTGTCTGTCCGGGTTAGCCTGCGCGGCATGCTTAGGCTGATTTGAGTCCGATACTCTACGCATAGTACATGATGTTGGTTTACTCGTGGGAAGGCTCATATGATGAGTCATACTATAGTAAGGTGAAGCACTGATTGTTTGTCTCTGGAAGGAGGGACAGGCTTCAGGATTCAATTCCACCAAACTTACTTAGCTCTAGGCAATACTTAAATACTTAAAAGCCTATTTCATCAGCTTTGTTTCTCTTATAACAAATGCCAACATATTTCATTTATGTACACTTAGTGTTAGTCTGCAAGGTCACTAGTTATGGCAACTTTGTCATTTACTTCAATTCATTCCACCACTCATATGTTACAAAACATTACGGAAAACAAAAATGACGAAATTTGTTTTTCAGTAATTTAAAAGTATTACTTAGCGATAAGTAAGTTTGGTGGAAATTTACACAGAAATCAAACATTGTCAGGACAGGAATTCTTTGTAAGTCAGAAAAGCACATGACTCATTCAACGTGTTCATGAACAAGAACTTTAATCTTTTAAAACAAATTGAAAAAGACTGATAAAGATGTTATTTCCGTGGAATGCAAGGCATTAAGAATATGAGCAATATATATATGGCTTGATAGGACAAAAAGTATCTAACCCTTTGCCAAGTAATCGCGACAGCAGACGACTTTGCAAACATATTGATAAGACTATGGAAACTCTCTATAGATATAAGTTAAGTTATCGTTATTGCTTGTCAGGTGAACAAGTTCTACTTTTGTCAAAATAAATTCAAAGGTCGTCTGTTGCATATGCGTAAAATCGTCTGCAACTGGTATATGGCGTTATTGATGTTACAGTTTTTCCGAGTCATCTAAGTAAAAATCGGTGAAGTTTAGTCTCGGTAAAGTTTTTAGATAGTTCAGGAAAAGCTTTTCCAATTTCTATTTCCTATATTTCTTTCAATAGCTATCTGCTGCAGAAAGGATGTATATCGTGTGAATCCGTGAGATGATTTACATTTTGGAATTATTTTGTGAAGTTACGTTTTCTATCATAATACAGCAGAAGAACTGACAATCACACGCAAGAGCTACGTAAACGATTTCCAACGTATTATATTTTGATTTCATGCTCGAGGAGAATCTAGTTGTTCTTATATACAAAGCTATCGTTGATAATGATGCTTTTCTTTTTCTTCTGTAAAACTATTACTTCTATCACACAATGTACCATTAAATCAAATGAGCCGTTCCACGAGGAAACCAACATTATAGTCTCTGCGTAATATATTGACGCAGATCAGCCTGCGCAGTCCGCGCATGCTTAATCGGGTCGACACATTCCGTCTAAGGGGGATAAAGGTATAGAGTACTGATTCCTGAAACAGAAACTCCACAGTAGGCGAAAATTGTCTGTCCAGGTTAGCATGAGCGGCATGCTTAGGCCGATCCGGGTCGATACTCTACGCAGAGTTCATAATGTTTTTTTTTTTTCGTGGAACGGCTCACATCAGAAATGCACTACCCCAGACGGAAACAAACCTTCGAGAGTTTACGACCAGCGAATATCCAGATAAGTATGTATGAGAATCAGATCAAGACAGGGTCCATCCTCTGGAGTATCTGTTAGAGGAATCATTGTTCTATACCTCTATCCCCCTGAGACGGAATGTGTCGGCCTGGATTAGCATGCGCGGACTGCGCAAGCTGATCTGGGTAACATTACGCAGAGTCCATAATGTTGGTTTTCTTTTAGAACGGTTCAAATGCTGAACATCTCATTGCGTGTTTGTTTGCTTTTTATTCGGTGTTTTTTTTACGCCGCGTTCAACACAATGTTTCAGATATATCACGGCTTTTCCATGGCACTTTACAATTTCTAGCCATTCGTTCTGCTTATCACTCACCCCGGAGAGCCAAGGAGGGAACGCGTTTACTACCATTTTTATTTTTTGGCATGGCCTGATCGAACCCGCGACCTGCCTATCACTAGGCAAACATACTTGAACTACACCACTGTCAAAACCTCTATTGGTTAAAACCTAGTATGAAAAATGATTAAAATTACCATTACTTTTAAGACCTCGAAATGTCGGCCTTTTTGCGTAACACGGTTGAATTATCTGTCTTGCTATGGGAATCTTAATTGTATGATTTTTTTTTTTTCAAGATATATTTCACCTTGATTTTCATATATTCCATTTTTGCAACCTGTAGCCTAATTGTGTGCAACGTTAAAGGACAAGTAATATCAATGTCGACAAATCTCAGTTTCTATGTATGTGTATGATTTGCATGATGTACATTGTCAATGTATGTGCATTGGTTCTTAGAAAAAAACAAAAAAACTCCATAAGTATTCGAAAACATTTTAAAATCGAGGGGATACCGGTACTGTGCTGTAGTGGTTAGAGCGTCCGCCTCGGAAGATCTAGGTTCGATCCAAATACGTTAGAAGTTGTAGTAATTGCTTCCATCATTGATGTCAATTTACGCCAAATACATCCGCATTCGCTGATCTACACCCGAAAAGTCCATAAAAACCACATGTTTGCTTAGAAATGAGTGTATCGACAGAATGCATTGAATATATGACATTGAGTTTAAAATCACTGTAAATGTGTATAGGATGCACTGGGAATGATTGATTTGATCACGTTCAGTATTTTGACCTTGTTTGAAAGTGAAAGTAGGGCCCGATTTGTTTTGCCTGGTGAATTCTTTCTTGCATCATGCGTGACAATATTATTGAAAAATATTTGTTGGCCACCAACGGCACAAAAATATTGCGCAATATGTTAAGTAATTTCATTTGCTCTCTTACCATTGCTGTGAACGGATGGATCCTCTAGTGGCACTAGCTATTGCATTTTCTGTTGATACTAACGGTCAATTTTATTGTCAATTCTCGTGATTGACAATATTATTGGCAATACAATTGATCGTGTTTTAACACTGAAGTTACAAATAGTCTTCCGTCTCGTAAATTTCGTTGGCTACATGCCGGCTGAGTTACACCTCCATTTTGTGCTAAACAAACACAATTTCACAGAGATACAATTGTTCACGTCCGCATGAGAGAGTACTTGTGGGGTGCTGAAGCCCATCCACCACCCTTATAAAGACACTTAGATAAATAGTTTTTTTTAAGTTTTTATAACAGATATCTCATTTGCATATTAATGTTATTCATTCCGTAAAAGGGGGTTAATTACGGAATGAATTGCATACTTGTGGGGTGCACCCCACAAGTAAACATCAAAGGAAATAACCCCACAAGTACACTCCCATGAGTTCGTCCGGCTGTACTTGTAATTTATCCAGGAAACACTGAAATACAACTAAAACGATGTTACACCCTTCGAAAACAAGGACGATGGAACTGATTACGGACCTTCAGCAAGATAAGAGATAAAGGAAATAGTTTTGCTCAATTGTCAATATCTATGTTATGTTACACACGTAGATATTTGCCAAGAGCCCTGTGTTTAACAATACCTACAGTTCAGCAGATATAACTTGCCATTTTAGTAAACGCCAAAAACACGCCTTTTGTATTTAGTTATTGAGTTAAATGCTATATGGCCAGGCAGGCGTGTGGGAAGGCAAAGAAGGTACATCTGTTTATCATCGGTGTTTGAAGTTTGAAATTGTAAAGGCTTTTGTATCACATTTAGATAACGACACCAGACACCATTGACATTGTAAAGGCTTTTGTATCACATTTAGACAACGACAGCACACACCATTGAACTGGAAATAGCGACGCATGTGTATAGATAGATAAATAATAATGTATTGCCCAGTATAATACACGTTCAAACGGCGATTTACGATTCTTTACTTTTCCACTTGATATGTTTCTTTTCTGTACATACTTTACACAGTTATATGTTCTTCCAATTGTCCAGACAGTGTATAATGTCGTTAACCCTTTCTCATATATAAAGACATTCTGATGCTATTGAAATAATTCTTACTAAAATAGAAAATTCTCAGAACAAGCAATTTCTCGTTTTGCAACAATGTTTTTAACTTTCTCTTCAGAAGTTATATACCGTCAATCATAAACATTATCCATGTTTTCGCTCAGATTGTTTCACTCTCGTCTGTTGCAGATTTGTGAGAAAGGTTTCTCTGTAAGAATGACAGCCATAGTCTGACCCTTGCCTGAACCGTACGAGCCCGCTTTATTATTGGAGTCAATTTAACTCTCGAACTCTAGCTGGTGTGGTATATATATATATATATGTGTATCTAGATGTAAATGTAAGATATCGGGTCAATATCATCTTTTCTGTCCGCCGCAATATCACCTTATCTGTTGAAAGCAGCATAAACCCGCAAACAAACAGGTATATTACCTTTATTATTATTGTAAGCTACGAGAGACGCAACGTGTATCTCCCTAAATTAGACCATTTGTATCGGCCAACGGTTATATGCGCGGATTGATTGCATTCTGCAAATGATACATGTACAACGCAAATAGCCGACGGCTTAACAAATAAAGAAACCATTAAACTAGATACGCTTTGGATTAGAATGAAAAGCACGTATGCTATCTCATTTCAAAGGATTCCCAAAGGCAATGCTACACGTAATAATTCGGCCCCGTCATGTACAGTATTGGCCTTCCGATTTTTTTGAAGATGACTTGTTTTTTGTCGAAATACCATGTATTGTCAGTGTATATTGTATTGCACTGTCGTACGTTTAATCCATAACAGGGACAGTGTAATATATATTTTTTATGTATATGCAAACTGACCTTGTTATGTATTTATCCTACTACATTGTAATGTAATTGGGTGTAGATGTCTTTATGACTAGAACTTTATACTCACCAAATATCTTAAATGATACTTTACGTATTGTATTTCTAAAAGTACAAAGTAACAATAACTTTAGGTTTCTCTGCACTTCGAATTCTGAATAAGAACATACTTATATTGATGAGGAGAACACGCAATAACCCGATGGCACATCGATGACGTTGCCATATACTGTCCACATACTGTCTACATATTGGACTTCGTTAGAGAGAAACAGTCAGAGGTCCAGATAAGGAGGAGTATACAGCTCTTTAACCCAATTTATCTCTCATATTATCCAACCAAACCCTATGATGTAGGTACTCAAAAGAATCGTCTCAATGAGACGATTATTTTGAGTACCCACAACATAGGGTTAGAAGATAAATTAAGTAATTTAGAAAATACAAAACTCCTACTTATCCAGAGCTCTGGCAACTTCAATTTATTTATTTCAACTCACTAACTGGTTGTACCAGTGTCACTAGCAGTAAAGAGCCAGACCATCCGTCGCATCCGCGCTTCCGTGCCGTCTGACCAGGCCCTATACTGTCGGTTGCTTAACTTAACATGGTCACCATGATATTCGTAGAATTATTTATGTACTCATCTGAATGCAAAACATACATTCAAACAATTCAGCATTGAAATGAATAAACATCATTTTTTAAACAATAGCAACTGCAGTCGCATGTCTGTTTGTTATAGATACAGAAACAAGGTTGGGTGTATTCAGATTTGCACAGTTATTGGTTATCCCTTTCCCTCATAGAGACGCTTCAGACGCGTCTCTATGACGACAAGTGAGAATTATAAGCTAATTCTCCATTTGCTAAACTGTTTTCAACTCTATTTAATAGTTATATACGCCCGAGTGCTCGGTGAATAAGATCAGTTTTCAACTCACCCGTAGTACCCCGATATGCATTAATATTGAGATATAAGTTCTTTATATCGATAGAGAGAAATCGAGAGCTTGGCGTGAAACGGTTGTAACTAAAATTTGTCTTTTTTTACGATGTTAATCACTTTGTCATAAAGTCTTTATAAGCGTTAAATCATTTTTCTTGGTAAACAATAGACATTTAGGTGCCATTACTTGTTCTGAGCAATGGCACCTAAATTTGCATTGTTTACAAATGGGTCAAAATTGCCCCTAAACCAGGGTTTTCAAAATAGGTATTTAGTTACAACCGTTTCACGCCAAGCCCTCGAGATGATCTCGGTGGAGAACCATGCTTATACGAGGGGTACTGATCTCGTTCTTCATTGACTTGGCTAAAATATGAAATTACTGTTTGTGTTTACTCAGCATCGTCCATCCATGTATTTAGGCACTATCCGTTTTCAAACGCTGTGCCAAGTATTCTTGCCTAAATAAAACTGATACGTCAGAAGAATTGGACGTAATGCCTTTGAGGTAGTTGTTTTGACATGAACGAACACGTGAGAGATTCTATGTTGAACTTCAAATCCAGATTCCGAATAAACATACAATTTAGCGTGTCTCTGTCAAAATCACGGGAATGCGATTTTCTGATTTTTTTTACGGCGAGTTTTATTCGTCAAAAAAGACGAAACTTGTTTTAATTTGTTCTATTAAGACATCAAGACAAGCGTAATCGATATATTTTACGAATTCGTTAAAAGCAGGTGCCCGCCGAAGTTTAGAAAATTCATCATCAAAGTTATAAAAATATTTCAGCCGCTAAATGTTGACGGATACCAGTGATGTATTAAGTTTGCCCAAATACAACGGGTGCTCGGCCAGTGCTCGACGAGTGCTCCTTTACATCCGAGTCCAAACGTCAATGAATTTCGTGAACTTCTGTTCTAGTGTCTTAAATCTAAACATGTACTTAACCATATTTCAGCAATATTATTAAATATTTCTATAAATGATTGCATAATGATTGAATGTCATTTTAAAAAGTTGAGGCAAAAGAAGGAATTGGTGTTAAAGGTCAAATTTTCTATGTTCCAAAATGTTTTCAAAAGTACATGTAGGCTTATGCAGATGCTTCTTAATGTGTCTGTAAGTGGAAAAGGGTTAAATATACATGTAACACAACTAGCCAAATGCACGCCAGTACCATATGTCTTAATTGCTTCATTTACCGACTACCTTATATGCCATAAAACTCATTCTTGAAGTGTTAAACATGTATAGGACATGTAAAGGACGTATGACCAAAGTATACCCCTGCATACCGCTATTGATATTTGTTCTTAAGATGTTTCGTGGTTCCTTTTACTGACACCAAAGAGAAGAGGGAAGAATTCGTGGATATGCGTACTCTGAGTCTTTGCATGTACGTACACTCTTTAGTCATGCCACAGCGGATTCAATCAAAGTGATATCAGCACTCATTACAATACTTCAAACGATTACCTCGCGATTCAACCTGGAATTGATCATTCATGGTGACCGTCAGCTATATATGAACGAGCTGTGTCAAGCATTAACGTTCATGCAATTTCAATAAACAGTGAAGACTAATATAGCAGCACCATGCATTAAGTTGTTTGTATCGGTATTAAAGATTTGAAGGTATACTATCATGTAATATAGAGCAAAAGGAAAATGATTTCCGACAAAATACATTAATAAGTAAACCGTTCTCGGTGGCATATAGGCGTTATTGTACCATTACTAATGATAATCGGACAGCCGTCCTGGCGCGCTAAGCTTAATTGAGGTAGCCCTCGTGGTCCAAGAGATACAGATTAGAAATTAATCTGCGGAATGAGTATCGACTATTGATCCGCCACTTGCTTATGTGTTTACTCGATCAAAAGAGTGATGAAAGGTGAACGGACGGCCCAAGGGAATCAGATATGCATGGATTTTACGAGCGAATGATCGCAGCAAAGAGGAAATAATTATTATAACCTTTATATTGATATCGGCGTGTAACTAATGCACCAATAACATGCCACTTTGAAACATATGAACCATGCTGTATAAAAACACACCATAGGCTATGGGCGACACGTTTATGTCCAAACTAATATGCAAAACTGTGTTAACTGATCCCGTCCTGCTCCATTGGCCTATTTGTCAAAAAAGGTTTCAAGAAGAATCGGACAAACATGGTGCGTCTGGGCCAGTGACATAGATACGTACAAAGAACAGTATCTTCATGTAAGATAAATGCTAGTGTTGTTTTCATCAACCACATCTCATAGTGGATGGTGAATGTTTTTGTTGTTTTAATTGATAAATGCTTATGCCGATTTATATGAAACACATCAGTTATTCCGTTATGTTTTCAGAACAATATCTGCTATGTTACTTATGAGTGCTTTAAGAGCGGTAATGGAACTACGACCATATCGATAACGTCTTTATATATATATAGAATCATTCCTCTTGCGTAGGATTTGAACATAAATAACATTTCCAAAACTTCCTAGCTATTTCTGGCTGGATACCCAAAATTGCAGCCAAGGAGTTCCGCTTTAAGATTGACGTTCATGAAATCCGACACACTATGACTAATTGACGACAAGTGCAGAGTCAGCTCAGACTACGCAGATACGCTGGATGTCAAGATTCTACACTCCTCGCGAAATGTATGGTGTTTTTTCCAAAAGAGCGCTCAGCTGCCTAAATTACTAAAATTGATATCAGTTAAATCAACGCTTTTAGTTTAAAGATATTTTATTTCCAATATTTACATACAACAAAATTATAATTACACTTTAATGAACTGGTTTGGGACGATATATTTCATCTAATAAAGTCCCTCTCCAAATTCAAACAATTTACAATTTAACAATACGCCAATAATGTATTGTCTTGTACTGGATTATGTTCCAGTCTTTAAAGCTAGTCCAGGAAAGCACGTTGCAAATGTTAACGACAACGAACTGGCAAACCTTTCAGACTGTACAGATGTACATGCTTTCTGGTGATCCTTCTATTCCTTACATTCCGCAAACATATACTGTGTGTACAAGCACAGCTTCATCAAATCAGAAAGAAGAACGACACACTCTTTATACCCTCAGTCCGTTTTAAGTGTTTATGTTTTAAAAAACCCCAGCTCCATTTGGTATTAAAGGGTCGAATAGAGTATACTGTTCGTGTTATTGTTTTAAAGGTTAAGAACCTAAGAGCCAACAAAAAACACTTAAACAACAGTAAATGTCTTCATTATTCATTCAGCATGGTGTTTAAACCGTGTATCCGATATCGTGGCAAAGTTGTCTGCCTTGCAGACATCCAAGGGACTATATATTTAAATTACTTAGAGGAACATGGTCGTCTTTTTGCAACACAGCTAATACTATTGTTGGAAATTGGATAATTGATCGTTTCTACTTTATCTTATTTAAATGATATTTGCTATAAGATATAACATACTGTCTGAGGTACGGCAATAATATGAGCCGTCCCGCAAGGGAACCAACCTTATGGTCTCTGCGTAATGTATCGACCCAGATTAGCCGGCGCAGTCCGCGCAGGCTAATATGGGCCGACACATTCCGTCTTAGGATGAAAGATGTACCGATTCCTTAATAAAAAAAATCCACAGGTGGCGAAAAGTGTCTGTCCGAGTTAGCCTGTGCGGCATGCTTAGTTAGATCCCGGTCCACAATGTTGGTTTCTCGTGTGACGGATCATATTACTAATAGATACGTTTCAGACTTCAGATGTCACTATGATGATGTTTTATGGAGGTCTTTGGCCGAATAACGATTCATAAGCATGTAATTTCAAAAATATAGATATTTGTTCCATAACTATTTATATTTTATTGACACTTAGAGCATTTGTAAGTACAGCAATATTTTATAGATGAGCAGTTCTGTACGAAATAAAAAATAACAAGGGTCAAGAAACCTCCCGGGATCTAATTCCGTGATGGTCGTGCCTTTGGGATTTTTCCACACAAACCACAGGGACTTTTGCTCCTCTAAAAATAGATATGACCTACTCTTTGCATAGAATAGATCATATCTATTTTTGAAGAGCAAAGTCCCAGTGCACAATTTGCGCGAGTACTGGTTTTAAACGTATCAAGGAAGTAGACATCGACCGTGATTAATGTAAGCTGAAAGCTTGTTTTGCAATCGATGTAAGATAGATAATGTTTAAACTAGTAAACCTTGCAATAATGCATCCATTTAAAGGAGAGCGCGGTGATATTTGATATGTTATATTATCTTTAATATAAATTTTAAGACTGGTTTTCATCAAGGCAGTAGACATCGACTGTGATTAATGTAAGCTGAAAGCTTGTTTTGCAATCGATGTAAGATAAATAATGTTTAAACTAGTAAAACTTGCAATAATGCTCCTCATTTAGATGAGAGTGCGGTGATATTTTATATGTTATATTATCTTTAATAGAAATTTTAAGACTGGTTTTCATCAAGGAAGTAGACATCGATTTGATTAATGTAAGCTGAATTTAGATGTTATACTATCTTAAATAGAACTTTCAATACTGGTTTTCATGAAGCACTACTGTGCTTCAATAATGCATTAATGACTTAATTTTCATTCATTTCAACAACAAACACAAAACCAATACTGGAAGACAGTGGTGCAGAGGTAGAGCGTCGGCCTCGCGTATCAAAGGTCCCTGGTTCGTGTCCCGTGATGAGCGGGTCCTGACTTTGGGATTTGTCCACACAAACGGCGCGAGTACTGGTTAAGTCTCCAGGAAGCAGACATCGAGCGTTATTAATATAAGCTGAAAGCTTGCTTTGCATTCGATGTGAAATAAATAATGTTTAAAAATACTAAAATAGTTCAATAACCTCTCTACACTGGGTGTATATTAACTTAAGATGTTCTAACCATGACCTTATGATAGAAAGACACCTATAAATTAAAAAAAAATGGTCGTTTAACTGTCTTGATAAAAATATTAACATTATTAACGACGAGTTTCACTTCTTTCTCGAATGTCCAATCTATGACGAGCACAAAGACATCTATTTCGATGTATCCTGGAAAAATAAAATAACTATGGACAAGTTTTATGTAACAGTGACACAAATCATCTGTCTGAAGTCTACACTATTGTAACATTCCTCCAGAAAGCATTCAAACTAAGCAACGAAACTCTTTCAAAATGTTAATGACAATTCAGCGTTATATGTCAATGTTATAGTGTATTTCATCGCACGTTATTGTTTTATACGTATTAATTATGATGTATTATTGTTGATTGATTGGGGTTTAACGCCGTTTTAACAATTTCTCAGTTATATCACGAATGACCAGTTCACATACTCATGCATTTCCTGGTTTTCTCAGACCCGTACTCCACACAACAGACTTCCTAAGCAACTGGCTGCTTTCCCACCTAGACTTAGCCCATTGGTGGAAGACAAGTTTGCCGAGCCGAACTCACAACACCTGGATTGACAGCCAGTGTCGCTACCGACTGAGCTACCGGGGCTCGGCACCGGGGTATTATGGACCGGTGGCCCAAATTATGCAAAAATATCGTGTATATATCTACACCTTAAAGGTGCTTTACCCTTTCCCTCATACGAAAATTCTGCAGCAGACGACTTTGAACATATTTTGTCAAAAAATAGAAAATCTCTATAATTGAATTGAAAGCGTGTACATGTATATGAGGGAAAAGCTTCACTCCAGATGGAGATCAACATTTTGAAATGTTGAAACTTCTGCAAATATTGCTAATAGTGACAACAAAGTAAGTTACATATAGTTTAAGACTATTTTGGCAGTAAATGTGTATAACCAGTCAGTCAGGAATCCGCTGTGGTCGAGTGGTTAGCGTCGGGGATTTCGAAACCGGGTGTCCCGGGTTCGATCCCTAGTCGCGGCACTACGGTCATAGTGGAGTGCCCTTGGGCAATGCACATTTTCTAGCCTAGTACTGGTTTGTTTACCCAGGGAACATGAATAATTAAATTTAATTGCCCGCTAAATGACCTTAGCTGTCGATGCGCCATAAAACAATATACATTATAACCAGTCAATTGAAAGTCATGAACACAATTTTGCTCACTGGGTTTGTCTACCTAGTCAAAATGAAGGACAAACGATCAATATTTAGATTTTTATTGTACTGGAAAGTGAAATTATTACTCTTATTTTATCCCAGAATTATGATTCTACTATTTCAAGACAACTTTGACTATACTATCTATATTCTCAGGTTCAGCACCTTTAATGGTTCGACATTGATGCAACACACGTCTATTACATACCGGGTGTTCAGAACTAGAGATGGATCAGAACAGACCGCTGCAAAAGGACGTATTGTTCAGCTGAAGACAATGATACAAACCATATACGCTGAACAGATGATTTCAATCCATAGAAGACAGTTGAAACTATGGACCATTGAAGTTTGAGACGAGACCACAGCTTTGTCGCGAGAAAACCAACATTGTGGACTCTGCGTAATATATCGACCCGGTTCAGCCTAAGCTTGCCGCAGAGGCTTACCCGGATAGACACTTTTCGCCTCCTGTTGATTTTCTATTTCAGGAATCATTACTATATACTTCTATCCCCCTGAGACGGAATGTGTCGACCCGGATCAGTCTGCGCGAACTGCGCAGGCTGATCTGGATTGATACATTACGCAAAGGCCATAATGTTGGTTTTCTCGCGGAACGGCTTATTTCGTCAAAGTATGTATATGTACATGGTCTCGTTTTAGACAGTGTCACCTACGCATTAATCTTATCGTCGTCAACTCATCCCTTGACAATATCTTTCTTTTCGACGATTGACAAAAGTCAATGCGACATGCGTCATTCCTCTTCCACCAATGGGCTAAGTCTATGTGAAAAAGCAGCGAGTTGCTTGGGAAGATTGTTGTGTGGAGTACTGGTGTGAGAAAACCAGGAAATGCATGAGTAGGTGAACTGGTCGCCGTGATATAACTGTTAAAAACGGCGTTAAACCCCAATCAATCAATCAACCCTTGACAATATAATCTCACCGATATATGTAAAACAGTATACACAGTGTGTGTATACCACGTGACCTTTGACTTCATATTTGCATCGTCAGACAGCAATAATTGCTCTTGATAATACATAAAAACAATGCTAACTTTTTTTATTTCTTCATCCTTTTTAATGAAACATGGTGCAGTCTATGCCGCGTACAATGTCCGATCTCCTGTATTTACAGGAGTTTGATTGGTGGTCTAGTTTTTTCAAACACTTCGACGAACCTGTTCTCAATATCCAGTTTTGATAATGCTCCGGCTGTCGGCGATCTTAATACATTTTGAGAGGAGGTTCGTCAAAGTGTTTGAAGAAACTGAACCACTAATCAAACTCCGTTTAAAACCGGAGATAGGGCTCTGTAAGCGGCGTAGACTGCGCCATGTTTCATCAACAATGATGAAGAAATAAAAAAGTTACCTTTGTTTTTTCTAAACCGAAGTAAAATAGTGCTGTCCGCCGTAGCATTTGTGACGTCAAAGTAACGTGGTATACACACACTTATATATGTAAAACAGTATACACAGTGTGTGTATACCACGTGACTTTTGACGTCATATTTGCATGGTCAGACAGCAATAATTGCTCTTGATAAGAATGTAAAAACAATGGTAACTTTTTATTTCTTCACCCTTTTTAATGAAACATGGCGCAGTCTACGCCGCTTACAATGTCCTGTCTCCGGGTTTTACAGGAGTTTGATTGGTGGTCTAGTTTGTTAAAACACTCCGACGAACCTGTTCTCAAAATACAGTTTTGATAATGCTCCGGCTGTTGGCGATATTAATAAATGTTGACTCAATGAGAACAGGTTCATCGAAGTGTTTGAAGAAACTAAACCACTAATCAAACTCCGTTGAAAAACCGGAGACAGGGCTCTGTAAGCGGCGTAGACTGCGCCATGTTTCAATACAAATGATGAAGAAATAAAAAATACTTATAAACCGAAGTAAAATATTTATGTCCGCCGTAGCATTTGTGACGTCAAAGTCACGTGGTATACACACCACTGATACAGTACCAGCCCATACCAATAACACAAAGTTCAACATATTCGTATACATGCCCGTGAGGTATTATTATTACCATGTGTTTACAGATTTTCCTTAATTTTCCTTATCAGTTATGATGTACTGAAGTAAAATATAATACCATTACTAAAGTGGATAGTCATGGTTTAAGTAACGGTTTTCCAAACTAATTTTGACCAGATCTTTAAAAAGCCATACTCAATTTGAATAAATTCGAAAGTCAAAGTTAAAATGATAAGACCTTTACTGATTTGATTACGATCAATAAAACATCCTTCCGGATGAATCCGCCGTGGCCAAATGAGTTAGCGTGTGGTATTTGGATGGCCATAGATGAGTGTTCTGTGACAAGGTATATTTCCTAGCCACCCAGTACTGGTTTGTATACCCAGGGAGAATGAATAAGTGAACTGTCGTCGTGATATAACTGAACAAAATTCGAAAATGGCCTTAAACCTCAGTAAAAAACTAAAACATCATTCCGAATTCTTACATTTGCAACACCTTAGACTTAATACTTCATTGATTAGTCGCCGTGCCCCTGTGGCTCAGTCGGTAGCGACGCGGGTTGTCAATCCAGGGATTGTGAATTGGAACCCCAGCTCGGCCAACATTCTTTCCGACGGTTGACAAAAGTCACTGTGACATTTGTCTTTCACCAATGGGCTAACAGTCTATGTGGAAAAGCAGCCATTTGCTTGGAGAGTATGCTGTGTGGGGTACTGGTGTGAGAATACCAGGAAACATATGAGTAGGTGAACTGGCCGCCCTGATACGACTGAACAATTGTTGAAAACGGCGTTAAACCCCAATCAATCAATCACTCCATGGTCCGTCACACGCGTACTGTCATAGAAACAGTATTAACAGAAAAACGCATACAACCAACTACAGAGGTGCGAACAATTACAACACCCTTCGACACAAATATACAATGAAAGGTATACATATTGTATGCATTGTTTAAACATATGTTGTCAATATTTAGATTTTTTATCAGTATTGCAGATCTGCAAGCTGTTTCACCGTTTGATATGCCTACATTGATGATATATCTTGTTGCGTTATGACATTTCATATTACGATATCATGTAATTGTAATGTACACCACCAATACCTTTTATACGGAACATCTGTTCCTTACAAAAACATATGGATCGGCGAGAAAAATGTATTTACAAGTGTCAGGTACATGACAATGTAAAAGGTCCACTACCGGCATTGGCAGTAACATCGGGATGTTTTTTATAGGCAGCATTTAATCATTCTGGCAGCATGGTAACAATAGTGTTGACCTAAAGCAGATCGCAGACGTGGTGTGATCCAATTTATAACATAGACAAGACGAGACAAACATTCATTGACGTAAGCTTATACAGTTTCCATGTCTATGTCATACAACATAAGTTATCATATATTTACATGACATATATTTACATGACATTTCAACTTTCAATGTTACTCGTATGTTGTCAATATTTAGATTTGTTATCAGTATTACAAGCTGTTTCATCGTTTGATATGCTTACTTTGATGATCTATATCTTGTTGCATTATGACATTTCATATTACTATATAATGTAAGTGTAATGTACACCACCAGTACCTTTTATCCGGAACATCTGTTCCTTACAAAAACATATGGATCGGTGAGAAAGATGTATTTACAAGTGGCAGGTACATGACAATGTAAAAGGTCTACTACAGGCATTGGCAGTAACATCGGGATGTGTTTTTATAGGCAGCATTTAATCATTCTGGCAGCTTGGTAACAATAGTGTTGACCTAAAGCAGATCGCAGACGTGGTGTGATCCAATTTATAACATAGACAAGACGAGACAAACATTTATTGACGTAAGCTTATACAGCATCCATGTCTATGTCATAAAACATAAGTTATCATCTATTTACATGACATGTCAACTTTCAAATAAACAATCAGCAAATGTTTTATTTAAGAAATGTTGAAAATATATAAACAATACAATATAAAAGATTAGGTAAGGTTAGCCGTATATATATTTGTTAAGATTGTTTATGTAGTTATTTCATGTTTTTAAAGCGTTTTTAATATATTTGGCCAAAATTTCCGGACTCTTCCTTTGAACCAGTAAAACCATTTTGTGCATAGAAGGACGTATATAATAAAATGTCCTTGAATGGAAATTTCTAATATGGTCATACATAGATAACTTACAAACGGAACTGTTCTACCCGTTGATCGTCGCATGTTTATTTCTGCTCCGTTAACCGTTTATCGTTTGTAATCTTTTAAGAGTCATCTGCGTTAACATTTCTACATATGCAGACGAATTTTAAAGCTTCTGAAAAAGAAGATGTTTTGAAATCATTGCGGCAAAAGGAGAAATTGTTCATAATGAGCAATTATTCTTTTTACAACAATGATTTCAGCTCTTTTAAATAATCATCCTTTCATTTAAAAGATGTTCCATATTTCGTCTATAACGTGAAATTGATTAAAAGGATTTGAATAAAAGATCCAAACTTCTGAAACAACGATGTTTATTTTTCATACAGATTAATATACGTTGTGGGAAAGGTTTGAACAGTTCCGCAATTTACCCTTTCCAAAATAAAACAAATATGTAACAGACGGCTTTGAAAGCATCCCTGCGAAATATTGAACATCTCTACAAATAAAATTTAATTATTTACTGAAGTTGTTAACAGCCGGTTATAAATTGAGAAATTATTCATAATGAGCGATTTATTCCTTCGCCGTGACAATGCCTTCCGCGAAGTTGTCAGCTGCAGATGCGTCTAAATTCTTCTGTCAGTGGAAAAGCGTAAAACAAGACATTTACTTTAAAAACACGTCAAAGAACAACTGTTATATAGAAACGTCAAACTTTAAGATTTATTAAATGCCTGACAAAAGTAGGGTTTATTTCTCCGTGAAATTTACGCAAGTAACCAGTTTCAGAAGTAGAATATTTAACTGATAAAATTGTGTATCAATATTACATGTACACATCTGTAAAATCACGTCGCAGTATGCTAATTTAATGTAATAGCTTTCAGTAACACATTTATTTTCCGAGACAAGTAAAGATGTTGACAAAAAGAAAATCGGTTACATTACTAAAAATTAACCTTCCCTACATTCGACAAATCTGCTGGAGACGACTTTGAAAATGTCTGAGAGAAAAAGCATTTTGTCATCTGTATCATTCTCGTTTAAATGACAATTTTAATTATTGAATATAATTGAATACAACATGAGCAATTACTTCTTTTGACACTGTTTTCAAAAGTTGTTTACTGCAGAGGCGTCCAAATAGGCTGTCAATGAAAAATTCGATAGAGAGAATGACATTCATGGCAAAATACGACAAGTTGAAAATATCGGTATTTTACATGCAAACATCACATGATGTTTTTGTTACTACACTTACAATGTTCGTTGTCGAAGTAATTTAAACGCATGAATGGAGAAAGTGTTTAGAACGAAACATTCTTAGACGATATGTGTAATGCATTCATGTAGTTCAGAGATTGTTGCTCACCAGAACAAGTACTTCTATTCCATAAATATTTTTAAAAGTAGTGCGATGCTGAAGCACAGTTTGTCATCTGTATCAGTAAAAGAACGTTCCAAGTCTGCGTGTCAGTTAATACAAAACTATGTTCCATATGTCTGTAAACCAGATCATGTATTTGCTATGCTTTGCTTATTTTAGTTATTGTTGTATAACTTTAGAAAGATTCATTGATTAACATTAAGGTCGAAATAGTGATAAGGAAGCTTACACTGTCTGTATGTTTTAATACTACGAGTTATAGGCTAAAACCAATATGTGTGTAGATATTTCTAAAAGCAACGGCAACATATAGAGTGTACTATTCGAAAGCGTTTCCTATTATGTTTTTGAGTAAACATTCGTTTTCCACAACATGTCTTACATGTTCAAACCAGCTCAGTGTTACACAGACCCTGCAACATAAACTGTTTTCGGTAACCTTTTGTGAAAACCGAAACGAAATGGGTTTTTAACTTACAGTAGACTTTTGTAACTGTTAAACACAGAGCTGTACTAATAGGTTATCACTTGTTAAACATCGATTCGTATTCAAGATGCTGATATCTTGAACTAATATCGGTTTTGTCTCTAGTTCCCTTTTCTTTTCATAAACTTCATTACTTCTTCCTTTCATTGATCAGTAGTCGTTTTCCACGAAAGAAACAAGTATGACATTTCAAGATACACGTTCGAGAGAATTAGATAACATTGTAGGAAAATGTGTAACATCCTTTTCTTGAAATACTATTTGATGTTTGATCAGCTTATTTATGAAAACTTTACTTTTTCATATTCAAAGAAAAGTTCTTAATATTTCCATTTTTATAGAACTTTTAAAGACATTATGCAGCTGGTGACTTGCAAAGCAAATGTTTGTTACATGGTTTTTTTATTAAACTGAGACAAACCACCAAGTGGTCAGTCGAAAGGGTTCAACATTAGATTCGTCATCAGTTTTAGTTTCAGAGTTCAAAGTTAAAACCAATTAAGTATGCATACACTATGCTACAGCTGTTGAAGCTTGGCAAATTTGGTAAAATTACACATACCAAGAGCCATTATATATTTCTTTCAAGGAATCACTAGAATATCAAAAGCTTTATTTGATAGTCAACGCTAATTAATAATGCGATATGATCTCTTCAGCGCATCTTCAGCGCATCAACGCATGGTGCATTAATCATCCCCTTCATATACACAATGTTAACCCTTTCCCTCATACGACAATTATGCAGCAGACGACTTTGAACATATTTTGTCAAAAAATGGAAAATCTCTATAATTGAATGGATAACCTATGACAAAAAGTAGAAAAAATTGTGTCAAAAGAAGAAATTGCGCGTTTTGAGCAATTTCTTCTTTCGTCACTATATTTTTCACAAAGCCGTCTGCTGCAGAGGCGTCAGAATGCGTAGACATATGAGAGAAAGGGTTAAGTTAAAATTTACGGCTGTTGACGATGAAACACAAACTACGGTCCGAAACAATTTCGATTTTTGAGTGAGGAATGTAAGTTGTGACAAGACAAAGTGCTCAGACGTGTTAATCAATCTTGAAAATACAGACGAATGTCTGCAGGTCGGAGACAATACGCCATAAACCCCTTGTTTTAACCGTTTCCCACATACAGCAAGTCTGCAGCAGACGACTTTGAAAACATTGTGACAAAAGCCGAAAAATCTCCATAAAAGATAGCTTTATATCATAAATGACGTCGCCGGGAGTGTAATAAAGCCATTGAATAAATTGCGTATTCAACTAGTGTAATAACAATGTTACGTAACGTCATAATGAAAAGCATTGAAAATTACCTTTTTTTGTCGGCATGTTTTCAAAAAGCCTTATGATACAGAGGCGTCAGAAAGCGTCTATATAAGGGAAAGGGATAAAGATGGTCGGGTGCTTTTAAGCCATGGACAGTCGTCTGTATCATATTTAACCGTTTCCCAAATACAGTAAATATGCTGCAGACGACTTCGATATCATCTTAGCAAAAACCACAAAACTGTATATAAATGAAGGTATATCGACTAAAAATAGTTCCACATTGTGGCAAAAGGAAATATCGGTCGTTTTGAGCAATTTCACATTGAGTTACAATGTTTTGAAAAAATGGTCTTAAGCAAAGGCCCGAAAAAGCGTTTATATGTGGTCGAGGGTTAACACATATGGCAATACAGTTAAGCCCCTATCAGATTTAACAACATATGGTACTAACGTTAAACTGTATAACCTTTCATGGACGATAGGATTGGTTTGTGAATTGGTTGTATTGTATTGGTCAGTAATCCTTCGGACACAGAACGACGACAATATCTTCGACCATATAAACATGAATGGTTATTTCGAAACACGCGTAATTGTCTTAAATGAGACCATTTAATATGTGTATGAGTCATGGCATGAACCCGACACAATGGAAGAGAAGATAATTGCGCGTAGTTGTATGTCCGTTTATTTATCATAGGTTTCGAAGACCACATGGACGTATTAAAGGCTGAATGACAAACAAGCACAATCCTGACCGCCCGAACCGCGCGGAAGCAAACGTCGAAAATACTCTTAGAGCTTCTTACATGTAGATATATAATCTTGTGAGATACATGTAAAAACATCTTGAAATTGACAAATGTACCGTTCATCCTCCGCTCCGATCCGCTCCGTTCTGCTCCGCTCACGTTCCATTCCGCTCATAAAGCGTTCACTCATTCATAACATTCTGATTGCTTTTTTCCGTTCCTCTCAGATTGAGCGAAGCATTCATGTGATTGGATTGTTTCGTTCAGAGCGCAAAATTCCGTTCCGCTCATAAAGCGTTCCAAATTCGTTCCAATCAGGCTCACGATCTAATCACGTTCCGCTCAGATTGTCAATTTCATGATGTTCTTAACTGTAGACAGTATCCTTTTCAGGAATGAATTTGTAGCATGAATGTGTATGGAGGTACGTATGACTCCATATGTATAATAATTAAAATTGTGATGATTTTTGCAGAGCTTCGTTCATATATTTTCGCCGTGGCTAATTATTTGATAATTTCAAAGTTTTGTCTTCGACAGTGTTATATACATGTATACCAATACTGGACAACTTCGTAATTGCCGTTTATCTTTATCAATGATTGCTTACATTGTAATCATTTCGACAAAGAAACAAACGAAGTTATTCACGCAAGTTAGAGGTATAACTTGCCAATTATCCTTTCCAAAATGTATTCCAATTTACACTAAATCATTCAGGTATGCTCCGCGAAAACAAGTCGTATGGCATACCGATCGTAATAGATCCAGATCACCATGCATTCCATCAAAGTCGGATATGTATCATATAAGTTCACCAATGGGCTAACAGTCTATTTTTTTGGAAAAGCAGCTAGTTGCTTGGAAGGTATGTTGTGTGGAGTACTGGTGTGAGAAAGCTAGAAGGCACATGCGTAGGTTTACTGGCCGCCGTGACATGACTAAACAAATATTGAAAACTGCCTTAAGAACCAATCGATCAATCCCGAAGTACAGCACTAATATTCATATAATGAGCCATCCCGCGAGAAAACTGTGAATTGTGAACTCTGCGTAAAGTATCGATCCGGATTAGCCTAAGCATGCCGCGCAGGCTTACCCGGATAGACACTTTCGTCACCTGTGGATTTTCTGTTTCAGGAATCATTACTCTATATCACTATCCCCCTGAGACGGAATGCTTCGGCCCGGATCAGTCTGCGCGGATTGCGCAGGCTGATCTGGGTCGATACATTACGCAGAGGCTGTACTGTTGGTTTTCTGGCGGGACGGCTCTAATGCTTAAGTAAATATCAAAAGATGGTAGCGATTCACTCTGAGCTGGTTAAACGTTACCGATAGCCTATCTCACAAAATGCCACCATTCTGTAACGTAAACTCGTGTAATTGACGAGACTGGAGCTATGATTGGCAGCTATACATGACATGCCGTTGATCATTTTTCAACTAAATAAATAGGCCCGTCAGATGTAATGGTACTGGGCGAAAACAGCCAATTGTTATAGAAACATTGTGTTTTGTTTTTTGACTTTATATTATTTTTATCTATCACTTCTGGGACAACTAATACGTATTATTTGTCCCAGATGACTTGTATGTGACACTACGTGTTAAATATTTACTTCTCATATAGTTTTAGTTTATAAATAGATGTCGGTACACATGTGTCAAGTTATATATCCTAGTCCAATGTTAGTCAGTCACAGGGAGATCTAGAGTACGATAATTGGTATAACGGGTATACTGTATAATTTGTGTGAAACATACAAACTCTCACATAATAACCCAATACAACAGACTGTACTGTATGTATTGCATTTGTATGAGACAATGTTGTATGGCAGCGCTTTGTAAAGTTACTGTATTGAAATAGTTCCGTTTTTTAGCAGCACGTGAGACCGATATGTGTGCTAGAACAAAGTATACAATTTCAAAGTAGATAATATCGACAGATACCGCATCCTATTTCTATATCGAGGGCTTGACGTAATACGGTTGTAACAAAAAACCTGTTTTGAAAACCCTGGTTTATGGGCAATTTTGACCCCTTTGTAAACAATGGGAATTTAGGTGCCATTGCTCAGAACGAGCAATGACACCTACATTTCCATTGTTTACCAAGACAAATGATTTAACGCTAATAAAGATTGTATGGTAAGTTGATTAACCTTGTTAAAAAAATCATTTTTTTAGTAACAACTGTTTCACGCCAAGCCCTTGATATGGAAATAATACATTAACTCGATGTATGTACCGTGCATGCATGCCAGTGATGACAGAACCCCCCATGTAAAACATTGTAATGTTCGATAATATTACCGCGTTTGACAGTTTTATCGTTAGCCTGGAAAAATATACAGACGTAAGCATGTGTGAGAGATAGTAATACCATTAGCACTGTATATAGCCCATGTAACACGAGAAGGAATGTTACTATATCGGCGGTTTGGTATCACTTTGGAGGGATAGGGAATTGGGAAACAACTCAATTATGTTAAAACTCTCTAATTGTTGTCAACGCTTGCATCTATGGCTCTTTTAAATGATTGATTATTTGGGAGTTTAACGCCGGAATTCAACAATATGTCAGTCATATCATGGCGGATAGTTCACCTACTCATGTGTCTCATGGCTTTCTCAAACAAGTACTTTACATCTTCCCCGTTCACACATACCTCATTTTACCAAAGGTATTCACAATGTTACTGTAAAACCCTCTCCCACATACAACAAATATCCAGTAGATGATATTGACAACATATGGACAACATTTTGATAAAAACCATACAAATGATAGTATTATCATCAAGTGGAGTGGAAAACATTGTGGCAAAAGGAGAAATTGCTCTTTTTAAGCAATCACCCTTTTTCCAGAATGTTTTCAAAGGTCATCTGCTGCAGAACAGGGGGCATCACACCACTGTATTTTGACATGGTGACAACAGATAAGTGGATGCGGTACAATTCAATTAAATATTGCCAAATAACTTGGCGTTAGACATCTTGCGACGCGAAGTACATTATTATACTGTCCATTAAATAACCGCTTATATGAGTGCGTTCCATGAAAGATCGCGTCTCTACTACCCGTATGTCAAGCGGAACCCTTGACTATCTTTCATGAATATATGAGCGGTGCTCAATGAAAACCAACATTAACGTAATTATTACAATTGTGGCAAAACACCTACATGTGTTTCCATGCCAAGGATCAAATTGAATATTGCTAAACACAAGTTTATTGAAATATTCCTTGGATAATTGGCAACAGTGCAGATCCAGATCAGTGTATGCATGTGCTCAGGATGAACTTGGTCTACACTCATTGCAAATGCTAAAGCGGCTGGTTTTCGCAAAGTATGAGTGATGAATATGCGGTTAATGATGAGTCGTAAAATATCCATTGTCACATCCATTCAAAGTACACCGCCTCGTTGCAAATTGACATACATATTCATATGTGTGGTCTTATAGCTATTTACATGTTTGTTAAGTTTTGTTTCAATATCTTTTAATGTTTTGCTTGTATCTCAAAATAATTGCGTGTTACTGAGGAAATATCTCAAATGGTTCCAAATGTTTCAATATAAGTATTTAATGGAAGTTTTAATTTTAATTTCAATTAAATTAATCTTATTCTTTAAGTAGGGGTTATGGCTACGTAAAATATCGTCCATTTTCTGTATGTATGTGTGTAAATATTGTAAAGCACTTTTGAAAGTAATTACAATGAAAATGGTGCTATTTTCATATGGAATGATAATAATAAAAATATTATTATTATTGTCATATATACTAGTAGTTAGTGTGAATATTTCGTCATGAACATTGTTGAACTTGGTTGTCTATCACAAGGTGCTCACTCCTGTACTTACATTATTAGATTATGTGACTGCTGGTGACACGCGGTCTATCCATTTTTACCGGATAATTCTAGAGAAATAAAGTTTAGGAAATGTTAAATCAATGGCCTTGCCGAAATGCGATCATGTTGAAATGACATCGATGAACACTTAAAAAAATAACGCAATGTAGACAAAAAGTAGTATACATCCTTGCTCCGGTAAGCCAATGTACTGGACTATCAATGTACAATGTCTAATTAATATGTGCCGTTCCAAAGAGAAAACCAACATTGTGCACTCTGTGTAAAGTATCGACCCGATTCAGCATAAGCATACCGAGCAGACTTATTCGGACAGACACTTTTCGCCTTCTGTGTATTTTTTGTTTCAGAAATCATTACTCTATGAGACGGAATGTGTCGGCCCGGATAAGCCTGCAGGGACAGTGCAGGCTGATCTGGGTCGATACATTACGCAGAGTCCATAATGATGGTTTTCTCATAGAGCGGCTCATATAATATACATGTGGAAAGGGGTTATAACTCTAAAAAAGGAATATCAATCAAGTAAATAAAAGAGGCAATCATGAAGATTTAGTATTTAATTAGGAATGTTTAATTGTACAAACAATAGACAAGATAACGGTCGTGCACATTTACAGGGATCAACCTATATCTATGGTCTATTTTATACTACATAGTATATAATGCTATTGCATTTACACATAATATACTTTGTGACTTTTGAACAAATTCTTATATATTGACAAGCCATTTCGCTTCAACTAAAAAATAAGTTACTTTCTTTTGCAACTACGTTTCGTTACATGTGTGTAGTTTGAGGGAACAAGGGAATGGATAATGATATATAGTCAGGCAGAAAACCAATCACAAATCCTTAATAATGGGGCCGCGCCGTAGCAAAACAGACGTTCGATGGTAATGCAGCCAGGATAAACACAGACCAACAAGAGTTTCGAAACGCTTCCACGCAGACTGACCAGAATCCCTTTCTCGCTCGCCCCGTAATTAGTGTCTAAGTCAGTGTTTAATACGGGTAACGTTGATAGCATATTCTATAAACAAGAATGTTCCGATGTAAAGGATATTTAATGGTAAACATTATGAGTGCCAATGTCCACGTTGCGGAGCCAACCTTTAAATCTCTAGGTACATTCCATGGACATTATTAACGGGAAGGGCAAAGGACTAGACGCCAAAAGACCTGTAGTTTATCCAATAGTAATAACTTTCTTTCCGTGACTAACGCAATGCTTTGAAGCACGGATATATGAATTAACCTTTTCCGGTCATGTAATAGCAGTCATTAACCTTTGATGTATATGGATACCATCAACATTTTGGTATGATGGCATCCGCTATGCTTAAATGATCAAACCTCATGCCAAAAACACTTGCCATTTAATCTTTTAAACCAGCACATTAAAACGTTAATGTGGTTGGAAAGATCTGATTATATATCAAAGAAGCCAATGCTGACCCCCGCCCCCACAACCCCCGAATCTTAACCTGATATGCTTCTTTCTATAGTAATTTTCATTGAAAACAATGAAGGTTAGATGTATAATATAGACATTAATTGATTGATTGGAGTTTAATGCAGTTTTAATTAATTGTTCAGTCATATCACGGCGCCCAGTTTAGATACTCATGTATTTCCTGGCTTACTCACACAACATTTTTTCCAAGCAACTGCCTGCTTTTCCACATACATGTACACTGTTACCCCATACACTTTAGACAATAGCAGGCAATAGCAAGGCATGATTTTTTATATAATGGATAAAAGAGCATGTTGCCTCAAAGGCAATTGTTTACTTTCCCAAAATTATTTCTGGAGTGTTTACTGCACATATATCTAAAGTTTATGTCCAAAGGAAATGTTTAATCTGATGGAAATCAACATGGGATGGGAACCGAAGTCATTGACATACGGTCTTTACGCCATATTAACTCTTGTTCAGACGTTCATCTCCATGAATAAACTTGTTTGCTGTATATTCATTATAGGCTTCTTACCATAAAAGGTTATTGAATCAGTTGAAGAAAATAATGATATTCTTGTCTATGTTTTCAACGGAATGTTCATACTCAAGGAGTGACCAATACGTGTAATTGGGTCGACATTAGACGAACACGAGACTAAATTCATTTAAGTTTAATCACTTACTGGTTCACAGTGTTATAAGTAAAAGCAAATTGCTTGAACATAACAAATGTCAATCGGTTATCAAATGAACTATATTTCCTTGTTTTCGATTAAATAATTTATTTCCCACTGGACGGTTACGTTCGCTTTTAACCAAGAAAATATTTCACTCCATATATTTTGTTTGCGTCCGGATAGCTGGAAAAGCACTGGACAACACTTTGATCATTCATTTTCAAGAAACACGACCACACTTTAATAATTTGAGTATATGTGCTACATATTTCGGGTAAACAAACACATCTTAATGGTGGTTATCATGACCTCATAGAAATATTTTTTTTAAAGTGATTTACAAGCCCTACCGTCCTTTGCAAATAAACTAAAAATATTCATCTTTTTAAGCATTTATTCACTTTAAAAAAACACCAAGATATTAAATTCATGAAGTGGGGTTAAAAGATACAAACATTAATCGACTTTCAAAAGTTCTTCCATTAGCTACGGAACTATTCTTTACTACCATTACTGCCGTTCCCTTTTGGGTATTTATTCATCATTTGCTGACTGACGTCACTCGTGAAAGGTTAGAAACCCCTTATCAGTTATGTTTGGATTCATAATGAAAATAAGAAAAGAATTGAATAACCCGCAAATTATCACAATTCAGATTCATTTTTCTTTCATTTTTTGAGTAGGTATTATCTTATTTCATCATTTCCTCAAGACACATTTTTGGTTTGGACATTTTTTTTCATCCAATCTAAACGTAAAAGTATCGTGACTGCGCCATTAATATGTTGTGGACAATTTCTTTTTGGATACATGGTGTAGCTAATTTCAAACGCATTACGCATACGCCGTTGATTTGATTATTCGTATCAATTTAGTAATAGATAGTGTTTGCTCCAATTCCGCACCAAGTTATATTAGGGTTTAAAGGTATTCATTTGATACTCATTCAGTCATTTAATCACTCTCGAACATTCATACGCTTCGTGTCACTTGTCATTTCTACGATTTTGGTATTCACCATGCTAATAGTTTAAACTACGACTTTAATACCCATCTAGGCATTAGTCTACTCTGTGCGACTGTGCTACTCATATAGTCAAATTTTTTAGGGGACTTGGAGACTCATCATATTAATAGTTTGCGACTTTAATAAGCATCTATTCACGTATCTCTGGGATTTTGATACTCATCTAGTGACTTGTTTACTCTCCGACGTTGATACCCATCTATTCACTTGTTCACTATTTGGATTTGGAATTCATCTAGTCATTTGTTTTTTCTTCGACTTTAATACCCATTTATTCACTTGTTCACCCTTTGGCTTTGAAATTCATCTAGTTACTGGTCTCTTCTTTGACTTCGATACCCATCTATTCACTTGTTCACTCTTTGGCTTTGCAATTTATCTAGTCATTTGTCATTTCTCCGTCTTTGATACCCATCTATTCACTTGTTCACTCTTTGGCTTTGAAGTTTATCTAGTCATTTGTTTTTTCTTCGACTTTGATACCCATGTATTCACTTGTTAACTCTTTGGCTTTGAAATTAATCTTGTCATTTGTTTTTTCTTCGACTTTGTTACCCATGTATTCACTTGTTCACTCTTTGGCTTTGAAATTCATCTAGTCATTTGTTTTTTCTTTGACGTTGATACCCATTTATTCACGTGTTCACTCTTTGGCTTTGATACCCATTTATTCACTTGTTCACTCTTTGGCTTTGAAATTCGTCTAGTCATTTGTTTTTTCTTCGACGTTCATACCCATTTATTCACTCGTTCACTCTTTGGCTTTGATACCCATTTATTCACTTGTTCACTCTTTGGCTTTGAAATTTATCTAGTCATTTGTTTTTTCTTTGACTTTGATACCCATGTATTCACTTGTTCACCCTTTGGCTTTGAAATTCATCTAGTCATTTGTTTTTTCTTCGACTTTGATACCCATTTAGTCACTTGTTTACTCTTTGGCTTTGAAATTTATCTAGTCACTTGTTTTTTCTTTTACTTTGATACCCATCTATTCAATTATTCACTCTTTGGCTTTGAAATTAATCTAGTCACTTGTCTCTTCTTCGACTTCGATACCCATTTATTCACTTGTTCACTCTTTGGCTTTGAAATTGATCTAGTCACTTGTCATTTCTTTGACTTTGATACCCATCTATTTACTTGTTCACTCTTTGGCTTTGAAATTCATCTAGTCACTTGTCTTTTCTTCGACTTTGATACTTATATAGGCGTGTGTTTAATCTCCGACTTCCATACTCATATGGTCAATGTTGTGCTCTGTGAATGTTATAAGTACATCTTCCCCTATTTGCCGCGCACCATTGGTACTCATCTATTTTTTTTGCTGTTCAATTATATACTCATTTATTTTTTTGCTGTTCAATTATATACTCATCTATTTTTTGGCTGTTCAATTATATACTCATCTATTTTTTTGCTGTTCAATTATATACTCATCTATTTTTTGGCTGTTCAATTATATACTCATCAAGTTACTTGTTTGATGTTTAATTATATACTCATCAAGTTACTTGCTTGATGTTAAATTTGGTATTTATTATGTCACTTGTTTGCTCTGCGACTTTGATATTCGCCATATCATTTGTCTTCTCTATGTATTCAATATTCTTCTTAGCATTTGTCTTCTTTGCTCTGTGAACTTTTAACTCATCATGTCATTCTCTTGCCTTCCGACTTTGAAACTCGTCATGATAAGTGTTTGTTCTGTGACTTTGATATGTATCATGCCAATTGTGTGTCTAGCGACTTTGATAAGCGCCAACTTACATGTTTGCTTTGCGACGTTTGACAATCAACATGCTACTTTGATACTTATATAGTCAAGTGTTTTCTATGTGATATTGATATATAGTCACTTGTATATTCTGTGATACACGCCCAGTACGCACAAGTGAATACGTTGAATATAAGTGTGTTATAGTGTACCTTGCAGAACTAACTACAATTGAACCACTGCAACATATTGATTCTAATATTAAGAATGTCATTTCTGAAATAATTTACCACTTCAATGAGTTTATAGTATAAAAGCCGGATTAAGAGCATCGCAAACAAATTCAGCCAAGTAGGACATTCTAAATGGAATAACAAAGAACATAATATTATATAGGAAATGGCGATACTATGTTACCAGAGAAAACATCGGTTCTGAACAACAGATGGGTCTCACGAGGGAAAGGCAATGTTCTCACTTTAAGACGAGTGTAACACAAGTCTCTTGATTTATGTTTGACATATTTATTGTCGTGCCAGGAGGTCTGAAAGCTCTATTAAAGATGTCCCTAATCAATGGCTAAATAAAACACGGTAACCCGCCGCTATCTGGCCTTGTTTGATTCCTGTAAATAGAATTACCGATAGTTATTCACGCTGCCTTAATCGTTAGCTTAATTCTATGAAATAGGGATTTCTTATATAAACATTCTCCGTGATCCGTTTTTTGTCATAAATCCCATGAGCAATATAAACTGGCTTTAAGACCCATACAAGCGGTCATATTTGTCAGAGCGTTGTTGTGTTACGTAAAACCATCTGTCTGGTTCTAATATCGTCGGCTGTTGTATGGTTAAAGTATTAAGAATAACACCAATAAAACTCAGTTGTTGAAAAACTGGCGATAAACCACATAAATCAATCAATCAATCAATCTATCAATTTGTCATCAACCGTATTCAATTACAAAATGTAGGCTCGCCCACGATGTTTCTGCAGCGAACGAATTAATAATATACCTAGTATGACTTTTAAGAAAGAATATAAGACTGTAGAATATCAATTTCTATATTTTCAAATAAGGAATAACACAATTTACACATTCAATAACGGCGTGTGAAGACGTGTAATTACCGCATTTTGAATGACATAAGATCATAATTATTTCACATAACTATATTTAGTTGTACCGTATATGACCTAGTCAAATACGTAATTTAAATCCGTTGTGTTGTATATGAGCGTGACAATCTGCATGTATTTGCGCGTGGAAATGTACAGGCATTTAAACATTTATCTATTGCATGTAACACATGTACCGAAATTGATAGAAACACTGACTCGAGTTAATGAATGACTCTAAACTTCTGATACAGCAACGGTATGTAACTCTTTCAACGCCGAATGTCCTTAACTAGTCTCTTCCATGTTCAACATCGGGCGATTCCATTTTTATGTTATACGAGTTTAGAATAGTTTGATAACTAAAAAAGCAAACTATACTGTTTTCAGGTGAGGCAGCTCGTAACGAATTGTTTACAACAACCGCGATATGGCCATTGACGCTAAGAGTTTTAAAATATTTCGTGTTAATTTTTTACAGTACAGCTGGAACAAGCCTGTGTGTCCAAATCGATCACGTTGCTGTAGCAAAAAACATCTCAGACACTTTCACAGGGATAATGTGAATTTTATTCCACTTAAAGACACATCCTATAATGCAAGCTTCATTATCTCAACCCTTTCCCCCATACATACGCTTTCTGAGCCTTCTGAAACAGACGACTTTTGAAAAACATTGTGACAAAAAGGGGAAATTGCTCATGATGAGCAATTTCTCCTTTTGCCACTATGTTTTCCACTTTTAGTCATTGATTATCCATTCAATTATAGAGATTTTCAAGGTTTTGACAAAATAAGTTCAAAAGTCGTCTGCTGCAGATTTCGTGTATGTGGCAAAGGGTTAAGAGAGGACATGTATGAGCCAAGTTCCGATCATATTTGACTTCATGAATTTAGTGCTGTTCAAAATAATAAGTGATGATAAAATTATTATCAAATAACCCTTTCTCACTTACAAAACAAGTCTGTAGCAGACGACTTTCAAAAACATCCACGCATAATATGCAAATATTCTCTAAATAAATGAAAGTGTACCGATTGAATAAATTTGAAAACGTTGTGACAAAAGACGATATTGCTCTTTTATGAGTGCAATCTTCGTTTGCGACGTAATTTTCAAATTCGTCTTTTATATATGTGTCAGAATGTGTCTACGTATGGGTCAGAATATTTCTACATATGTGTCAGAATGTGTCTATATAAGGGTCAGAATGTGTCTACATAAGGGTCAGAATGTGTCTACATATGGGTCAGAATGTGTTTACATAAGGGTCATAATGTGTCTACATAAGGGTCAGAATGTGTCTACATATGGGTCAGAATGTGTCTACATAAGGGTCAGAATGTGCCTACATAAGGAAGAAGTGTCATGTAGGATAAGTGAAGAGTTATCTTACCATGTTATAAAAAACATGTGAGAAGCTGAACAAAATAATACTCCCAGACGGGGAATTGAACCCCGGTCTCCCGCGTGACAGGCAGGGATAAAGCTATTACATAAAATGCCCCTCTACTTGTGTCTCGACGCTGAATATTTGTAATTAGTTTGATGTAGTTTCCAACGTTAATGTATCTGCCTGAATAAAACATACTCTGGAAAAAAAGGCAGCATACTATAATTGAGCCGTTCCATGAGAAAACCAACATTATGGACTCAGCGTGATGTAAAGACTCAGATCAGCCTGCGCAATCCGAGCTAGATAGGGGGATAGAGGTAAGAGTAATGATTCCTGAAACAGAAAATCCACAGGAAGCGAAAAAAGTCTGTCCTGGTTAGCCTTCGCGGCATACTTAGGCTGATCCGGGTCGATACATTACACATAGTACACCATGTTGGTTTTCTCGTTCAAATTAATAAGTGGTAATACAATTATTACAACCCGATCATCAGGGGATTCGGATCCGTGATCTTTATAACTTAGATAAACCGGTATCTATTCACACTTTGATAACGAAAACATGAATCACGTGACAATATCTAAATATTGTTTTTGTTTTGTACTATACCTCATGTTGTACAACTATATAACCAACATTTTGGCCTCTGCGTAATGTATCGACCCAAATGATCCGCGCAGACTGATCCGGGCCGACACATTTCGTCTCAGGAGGATAGAGGTATAGAGAACTGCTTCCTGAAACAGAAAATCCACAGGAGGCGAAACGTGTCTATTCGGGCAAGCCTGCGCGACTTGCTTAGGCTGATCCGGATCGATACTTTACGCAGAGTCCACAATGTTGGTTTTCTCGCGGGACGGCCCATATGTACCGAGAGATTGGTTAAAATTATGTTATGTTATTATGCACCTTTACTGAATTTGACGAATGCTTGCTAATAACCTGCTGTCCGTCTTTAATATCGATGACTTAGTTTAGGACATTCACGAACACGCGTTATGAGTCACATGACACGATAAACCACCTTAGTTTTTTTTCAAAAATCAACAACTGTCTCAATACAACTGCATATTTGTATTTGTTATCACTGACTAAAACTGGCCACCATATATGTCAGACTGCAAGGAGGTTTTAGGTCATTCACGGAAGTCAATTCTGGAGGACTTGGTCAACAACTCGTTTACACTCAATTCAATTAATTTATCTAGTAATAAGTACATAATACCTCTCACAATTACATACATGCAATTGCAATAATGGTTGCAACCACGTTGTTGTGAGACATAAAGTATTATAGAAGGGGAAAAACATCTCTGGGTTTACTCCAAGTAATTGATACAGTGACATAGACATATGACCCGTTCCACGAGAGAACCAACATGATGAACTCTGCGTAATGTATCGCTCCAGATAAGCCTGCGCAATCCGCGCAGGCTAATCCGGGCCAACACATTTTCTTCCAGGGGATAGAGGTATAGAGTAATGATTCCTGGAACAGAAAATTCATAGAAGGCGAAAAGTGTCTGTCCTGGTCGATATTTTACGCATAGTCAAGTATGTTGGTTTTCTCGTGGAACGGCTAATATATTTACGCATTTCTTCTTTTATGAGAAGGTAATGACATAAGTGCTTTTTCGGCAGATGCATATATACATCATCCGTTTATCAGTGTTAGATCATGACACTCTATTGTTGGATAACCATTCAAATGATTGCTACTCGTTGCATAACTATTAATAATCCTGTGTGTACTTTCACGTCTTTCATAATGATGTTTATCGAGCTCAGTCGGTAGCGACGCTGGCTGTCAATCCAGGGGTTTTGAGTTCGAATCCCGGCTCGGCAAACTTTCTTTTCGAGGATTGACAAAAGTCAATGCGACATGCGTCATTCGTCTTCCACCAATGGGCTAAGTTTATGTGAAAAAGCAGAAAGTTGCTTCGGAAGATTGTTGTGTGGAGTACTGGTGTGAGAAAACCAGGAAATGCAGGAGTATGTGAACTGGCCGGCCGTGATATTACTGAGAAATTGTTAAAAACGGCGTAAAACACCAATCAATCAATCAATCAATCATCGAGTGTCGGACTGAGATAACTAATTAACTGTTTCGGCTACATGTACTTTTGGACATCGTTTGTAAGTGTTCGATCGATATATCACATCCAGAGTTGACCGCTTATCTAAAACAAGATTGTCACAAGCGAACATCAATGCTCGTATTCTGTTTTCATAGTAAAAAACGGGGCATTACTGTATAATAATTACAAGAAACCGCTGAAGACGGTAAGGCCTGATTGTCGGCAATTTGACCTTGAAAATCGACAAACCAAGGTCAAGGTCAAAGTAACCATAGAAATCAATAAAACTTGTTACTGGTTACCTTCAGCCAAAGTTTCAAGTTTGTAACCCTTTCCAGTGCTGAGATTTTGTCTCAACCTGAAACTTTAACCAAAATGTTGACGGACAGACAGACGGACAGACGGACATCGCCAATCTATAGACCGGAATTGCTAGAGCAATCCGGCCAAAAACCAGAACTATGTGACTTGCTGTAGCCATGCGTATTGTTCCTAGGATAATGTGTACCAAGTTTAA
Source organism: Serripes groenlandicus (assembly GCA_031761405.1). NCBI lineage: Eukaryota > Metazoa > Mollusca > Bivalvia > Cardiida > Cardiidae > Serripes > Serripes groenlandicus. The sequence continues at coordinate 25,608,267 of JASEVX010000011.1, forward strand.
TTTGAAAATGTTGAAAATGTTTGAGTTCTGAGGGAAGGTTAAAGTTTTGTGACGACGGTTGACGACGACGACGCCAAAGGTATCACAATACCCCGACTTTTCTTTATTCAGTTCAATACCGTTTTTTTTTTAAATCATCTGGTGCTTAAACAACAACACGTTGCCAATTCGAAGTTCGGTTTTGAAAGAAATGAATAGTTAGATATATTGTTGGAAAATGACAATGAGCACCTCCGCACAGATATAATTCCCATTTTACCTTCAATAGACACAGACATGTTGTTATTTAAATACGTAGGCAACCAGCCCATAAACCATCATGTATGTTTACAATCAGTGCCAATACACATTTGAGCCGTCCCGCGGGAAAACCAACGTTGTGGACTTTGCGTTTTACCGGATCAGCCTAAGTACATGTATGTCGCGCAGGCTTACCCGGATTTTCTGCTTCAGGAATTAAAACTCTATACCTCTATCCCCCTGAGACGGAATGTGTCGGCCCGGATCAGTCTGCGCGGACTGCGCAGGCTGATCTGGATCGATACATTACGCAGAGGCCATAATGTTGGGTTTCTCGCGGGACGGCTCATTTAACAAGTTTGTCAGTTGTATTGGACAATATATCGGGAATGACAGCGGAAAGGTCGGTATAGCTGCTAGGAAACATGTTCTAATACAAATATTGACGCAGTTGTTTAATGCCTTCACTAGGTACCGCCTCGGTGGTGAGGTGGTAGAGCACTCGTCACGGCTGCGGGAGGTCGCGGGTTCGATCCCCGTTCGGGTCATACGAAATAGTTTACAAATGGTAGTAATGGCTGCGCCCTCCTTGGTGTTCAGGGTTTTTGGGTGAACACTACGACTTGTCAGGGGGACTGGACCAGTAGTACTGGAAACTTACACAGTGTTATAGCTGAACAATTGTTGAAAGCGGCGTAAAACGCTAAACAATAAATTAATCAATCAACCTAAATTAGGTATGATGACACTTTATAGATCTCTGATCTTGTTATTGCTTTCTTAACTCTTCATCACATATAAATAAATGAAGATATACGTATTGAAAATAGTTGAAAACAGTGTGACAAATGGAGAAATCTCGTTTTGCCACAATGTAATCCAAGGTCATCTGCTGCAGAGGCATCATAACACGGCTGTATGTGGGAAAGGATTACATCGAATAAAAATGAACGTTATGTTTTCCATGTCTATGTAAATAATTTTTTAAAATATGTTTTCATTAGCATAAACCGATCATTACGGAGAACGGTTATTACTATACTTTACAAACTAGACAAGACTGTAACAGTGTGTGTATACCACGTGACTTTGACGTCACAAATGCTACGGCGGACAGAAATATTTTACTTCGGTTTAGATGTAAAAACCAAAGGTAACTTTTTTATTTCTTCATCATTGTTAATGAAACATGGCGCAGTCTACGCCGCTAAGAGAGTCATATCACCAGTTTTTCAACGGAGTTTGATTAGTGGTTTAGTTCCTTCAAACACTTCGATGAACCTTTTCTCAAAATGTATTAATATCGCCGACAGCCAGAGCATTATCAAAATGTCGAAGTGTTTGAACAAACTAGACTACCAATCAAATTCCTTTTAAAAAGCCGGAGATAGACATTGTAAGCGGCTCAGACTGCGCCATGTTTCAATAAAAAGGGTAAAGAAATTAAAAACGTTACCATTGTTTGTACATTATTATCAAAAGCAATTATTGCTGTTTGACCATGCAAATATGACATCAAAGGTCACGTGGTATACACACACACTGTGTAAGGGCTATACAATAACTTTACACGGACGTTATGACTATAAACTAACTATGCACGGCTGTAATGACTAAACCCTAACTACATGTACAATGTATACACGGCTGTAATGACTAAACCCTAACTATACACGGCTGCTATTTGGTCGTTGTTAACATTCATGAATGTCATTGTTTTAATGTGACGTTGCTTCAATTATGATATTACTAACGTTTCACCATAAAACACGTCTAATCAATAATCTCGGAGGAAAAGGTAATGTTCGCTATAACAACAAGTTTCATGTTTTATATCTTCCAATAATGTCTTCCCGATCTGTCTTAAGGGATTAAACGCAACATACTTCAGGTCATATAATTAGTTGGACATTCTGGGAGACTTTACAGCTTAACTTTATTACCGTAATTTGTCATATCATACGTTAAATACCCTAGAGTAATGTAAGATGAACATCAACCCTTCATCGACTGAATGGTCATAGTATTGGTATATTGTAATACTTACAGTGCCAAGTTGTATTTACCATTAGATTGTTCCGAGGCCGATTGGTTAGCGTTCGATCCCTAGTCGCGGTGGTAATGTTGGAATGCCTTTTGACAAGGCACATTTCCTAGCTTAGTACTGGTGTGTTGAACCTCAACTCTTCATCGGCTGAATGGTCACAGTCTTGGTGTATTGTAATACTTATAGTGCCAAGCTGTATTTACCATTAAGGAATGTGCCGAGGCCGAGTGGCTAGCGTTCGATCCCTAGTCGCGGCGGTCATGGTAGATTGCGCTTGAAGAAAGGTACATTTTCTAGCCTAGTATCGGTTTGTTGAACATCAACTCTTCATCGGCTGAATGGTCATAGTCTTGGTGTGTTGTAATATGTATACTGTATAGTGCCAACATGTATTTACCATTAGGATGTGCCGAGGCCGAGTGGTTAGCGTTCGATCCCCAGTCGTGGCGGTCATGTTGGAATGCCTTTTGACAAGGCACATTTCCTAGTCTAGTAAGTGTTTGCTGAATATCAACTCTTCATCGGCTGAATGGTCATAGTCGTGATGTATTGTAATACTTACAGTGCCAAGATGTTTTTCCATTAGGAATCCGCCCAGGCTGAGTAGTTAGCGTTCGATCTCCAGCCGCGGCGGTCATGGTTGATTGCCCTTGAACAAAGGCACACTTCCTAGCCTAGTACTGGTTTGTATACCAAGGCAGCATGAATAATTAAAATGTCGCCATGATGTAAGTGAATTAATTTTGAAAAGTGCGTAAAACATCGATTAAACAAACAAACAAACCATTGACCCTTCGATACTTGAATTTTATACCGGGCGATATTTACGAGCAATAAGCAATCATATTTGTCTGCAAAAATAGGTAAATTACTTAATTGCTTTAAAGAATACACTTGATAAATACCTCGATACTTTTATATCATCGAATTTATTGCTCAGACTGGTTTAACATTTCATAGTTAACCTAAATTTTGACACTTAATTGCTTTTTCTCAGGGTACAGACATTTGTTAAATAAACAAGTGAAACGCATTACCGTCGCACAAGGTAAAATGGCTGCACTCCCATCTTGTTTGTGGACATAAGGTATAGAACGGGAAACAATGAAACTTGATAGCAATTATAGTTTTCTATTAGATGTAGCATCTCTGGGTTACCTCCAAGTAATACGCGGAGGTCCAAAAAGGATTATTAAGGTATTAAGCTCTTTTCCCCATAATTTCTCTTTTATTATAAAAGCAAACCATATGTTGTTGGTACTCAAAATACTCTTTTGAGTACCTACACCATAGGGTTAGAGGTTCAAATAACGGATTTTAAAACATGCAAAACGCCCCTCATCTAGAGCTCTGAATACGTTTTCTGAAAGCTGTTTATCTTATCAAGAGTATACATTGTGACTGGCACGGTAAATACATCATGAAAACCGACATTTAAACGAATTAGAGAAATAGCTTTCATGCAACACAATAACACGCTTATGCTCAGTGCTGTCATTGCAAGTTCAGATGCCACCAATAATCATTGACATCGGCTACCGGCTGTTTACATTCGCATTTTATTTGTACTTGGATATACATTGCTTTCATTTGAGTTGTACTTGGATGTACAATGCTCGCAGTTGAGTTCTACTTGGATGCACACTACTCGCATTTGAGTTGTACTTGGATGCATAATGCTCGCATTTGAGTTCTACTTTGATGTACAATGCTCGAGTTTGAGTGGTACTTGGATGTGCAATGCTCGCGTTTGAATTGCACTTGGACGTTCAATGCTTTCATTTGAGTTGTAATTTGATGCATAATGCTCGCATTTGATTACTACTTGGATGCACACTGCTCGCATTTGAGTTGTACTTAGATTCACAATGCTCGCATTAGAGTTCTACTTTGATGTACAATGCTCGTGTTTGAGTGGTACTTGGATGTACAATGCTCGCATTTGAATTGCATTTGGATTTGCAATGCTCATACACAGTAAGGAGGCACTTTTAATAAAAAAGGCATAGTTTTACTTCGCTAGTTTTCGATAGAGAGAACTGTAATTTAAACATCTTGTTTTGATAACATACCAATGAATTAAAAAACAATCTGTCTGGCAATATGGGCAGCAATTATGAACCCGATATGTTGGTCTTGTCGTTTCAATGTTTACGCTTGGAAGGAATAATCACATTTGACAGCGGAAGGGCCCAATTTATTGGACGAGTACAATTGTCGACACATGACAATTTAAATTTAGTCCACTGTCCATTCACCCTGGAGCAATATCGAAAAAACACTGTTGAAATGCATCTTCCAATACAAGTTACATAGACATGACGAAAGGAAAAACAACTTTTATGTCGTGTGTCAACAAAACTAGCGGTACTTGTTTTTTTTAACTAAAAAAGTCTGCGCTTCAATGTTCAATTGCAAAACATTTAGTTTACGTTTACGTTTTTAACTATGACGGGGCGTACATATACGTTCTGATCAGGTTGACAATGAGTGTTATTACATGAACCAGTCAAACCATAGGGCAACCGCGACCGGTGCAGAGTCAGATCAGCCTACAAATGCGAAAATGTTGATCTGGCCGACACTGTTGAGAATTTCGTCATAGATTTTTTTTAGAAATCAATATAATATTTCCGCATGCGTGTATATGTTGTATGCACATGAGGATATTTGTTTACACTTTTCAAATATACGGAACATCTCGGTGGTGAAGTTATAAAGCGTCCGCAATGAGATGCGGGAAGTCGTGGGTTTGATCCCCTGCAAGGTCATATCAAGGACTTTAAAAGTGCTAGTAATGGCTTTCCTTCCGTGGCACTTCGGATTGTGTGGTTAGCATTGAGGCTGAATCGCTGGTATTAGAATAAATGGATCAGTAGTACTGGTAACTTACCAAGTGCACGTCGTGATATAACTGTTAACAATTGTTGGAAGCGGCGTAAAACACCATGTGCAAATCAAAAGTACGGAAGCGGTTGGTTTTCCCGGGGCGGCGTTAGGTTTCATTAAGAAGTCAATATACTTAATGGTTCACGCCATAGCGATAACTGATGGGTAAATATTTACTGATGTAGTTGATAGGCTTGTATAGAAAGACATATATCATTGTATCATGTGTTATAGAATTCGTGTAGACTGTGGCACAATATGGCGGTATAGAATTGCGCTGACGTTTTTTGACAAATTATCTGTTATCGAGAAACATTTATATTTTATTATGTAGTAATGCCACATGATCAACGTCATGTCACACGAAAATCAGCTTTCAGAGGTTTCGAAAAATGATAACCACAAGTACATGTACTTTCATATTACATAAGGTATCAAATTCAAGTTTAAATCTATCCATTTTACATCGGTTGCTTTCAACTTATATTAATATCGCTCGATGTCTACTTCCTTGAGACTTAACCGGTACTCGCGCCATTTGTATTTAAATATCTCAAGGGAAGAACCCGCTCATCACGGTATTATGTGTTCGTAAGCGATCTCCCTGTCTCTATAACCGCATTGTAAACGTGGTAGATATTGATCAGAGAGTGCGAAAGTAGTATTGCCCATACACTTTTCAGCAAAATATCTCTATCATTATTCTATTACTCAACCAAACCCTTTGTTGTGGGTACTCAAAAGAATCGTCTCACTGAGACGATTCTTTTGAGTACCTACAACAACGGTTTTGGGTGTCATATAAAGATTTTAGGGATGTGAAATACTCTTCTTATCTAGAGCGCTGTTAAACATGTACTATTATGTACAATAAAAGAGTAACCGATTAGAGAAACAAATAACCTACATTACAAGTAAATCATTGCCACAGCATTGAGCATTGTCATTCAACATATTAATATTCACAGCATCTTAGGAGCTTATATCATGGACTCATATACATTCTTGATGATTACACCAGGGTCCGAAACTATAAAACTCTGAAAACGTTCTCAGTGCTCAGAAATGAACTCCATACTCCAAATAAGGCTTCTGGTTGGTCTATTTGGAGAACAAGTTTGCTTCTGACCAATCAGATTCGTGAGCACAGATTTAACTTTTATAGTTTTGAAGCCAGGTGTGTTATAAAGACGATTCTAATTACTATCCCGGCATATGATTTTGTTGCGTAATAAAATAAAAACTAGTTCCAGATAATGGAGTACGCCATTTTTCACGACCTCTGTTTACAACACTATGAGGAAAACGTGGGTGAGAGACAATAGAGGCACACTTTGTGCCGAACACTAGTACAAACATGTGGTTTTTGTTGCCAACTTTATTATTACAATGGCATGGTATATAAGGAAATATACACAATGGAACGACTTTCAATAACGTGATATATAGTAGTAGTTTAAATTTATATACAATGTAAGCACACTCTTTACACTTTATACCATGTGTTGTAGTAAATAATAATCTAACGACGTAAAATACACGGTCGTCGCATTCCGAATCACCTCTTAAAGCGTGTTTTGACCTTCAAATGCATCAACAACATTTCATGTACCAAGCATAATAACAACAAGGAGAAAACTTGATAAAGAAAAAAACAAAATGTTTGAAATATGGAAACAAGAAAAAATGGATATTTTTTTAATGTAGGCTTTTCCATCTGCAGTTCAGCAACTTTAAGACGTGTCAGTATACAACTATCAACTAGGTGTTGAAATATGAGCGAATTATGCGTGTAAAATATAGATAAAATAATACGAGATTCCAATTAACATGTCTAGAATTACCAAACCGGAAACACGTGCTTTATGGATTCAAGGTTGTCAACAACAATTGCGTTCTGGTTTTAATGTTCAACATAAAAGTAATGCGCATTAGACATTGAAATTATCAGGAAATACGTGATCTTAACCCTTTCGCACATACAACGAATATACAGCAGACGATTTTGAAATATCAAGGCAAAAATATAGGAAATCTCTATAAATGAAGGCTAAAATACAGAAACAAGTTCAAACACTGTTGCTTGTCTTTAGCAATGTCTTCTTGTGACACATTTCTTTTTCCAAAAGTCGTCTACTGTAGAGGCGTCAGAAAGAATCTACATTTGGAAAAGGGTTAAATACCGTTAGAGCCCGTTCATGGGGAAATATACACGAAGGTATTTCAGAACAGTATAGGTTCATATGATCCTGATAATCTGCTTCATCTTATCATAATCTATACACGTGTGTAGACTCTTCTAAACGTTCGTGTAAATAGAATGTGAACAATGTATATCTAGATAAGACTGCGGATATCCAAGCTGGTCTGGATAGACGCTGTTCTCAAAAGCCATTATTTACACCTATATCAACATGCAACATTCAGCATGCAACTTCTCTTTAACGTTTGCTATATTGTCAACCAGCTAGAAATTGATTTTCAATTCCATTAAATATTATTTATGTAACATTTTATCGACGAAGATAAAATGTGTGCTCCAACAGCAGATGCATTTTTTTTATATATTATACATAGCGCAATTATCTCGCTGTTCAGACAATTGCCACGCTCTTCATTTGATTTATGCTCGACATATTTATTGCATTGACAGTCTGAAAGCTTTCTCTATTAGAGATATTTTAAATCGATGCTTGCATTATGGTATAGTCTATCGTGACACTATTCTTAATGAACAAATCGGTGCATTTGGAAGAGATAGAGACTATTTCGGATGGCCAAACCTTCATGTATCTGCTATCCGAAAAGAATATTCGGACCTTTTAAAATAAAAGGTTTAAAGGATCAAACTCCATACTTGGTTAGTAAGTGTTTATTCAGGTTTTGCCTTTGGGATTTGTTTTCACACAAACGACTCGAATGCTGGTTATGTTGCCAGGAAGCAGACATGGAGCGTGATTAATGTAAGTTGAAAGCTTGTTGCGCAATCAATGTTAAATAATTGTTTACACTATTTATGCATAACCGTTTGCTGAGGCCTACAAGAATCTTTTACGATTATATGGGCGGGATCGCAGACATATCTGAATCTGCCCTGAACACCCTTCAAGGTGAACGTTTGTGTGGCGTGAGTAGTTTATGTTAAGCATGTATATTGTGTATAAAAGTCCCGTTTAGCAGGGCAAGGCTTAAATAGTTAATTTGATGCCAGTCAATATACTGAAAGCACATTCTCATAATATTAATTGCCGTGTAAATATTTACCGTGTCGGTTGATAGGCTTGTCTAGAAGGGCATTATTACGTTTATAAGAGTATTGAATATTAGCATATAAAATAACCTCTCGCAAGCTGTCGCGTAGATTGTCAATAGAGAACAATATTGGAGACCCGCTTCATGAAAACCAAGTCTAACCTATTCATGATAAGTGTATATAACGAGATAGCAGCAATTTAATGCAGTCTTGTTCATATTGATGTAACCCAGGTCCAGGGGATTTAAGACTAATACTCCTTGGTGGGTTGTATAATTTTACTGTCGTGGTTGAATATATACAAATGGAGTCTGTAATGAAATATAGAATGAATAAAGTGATGGATATAACAAGTTGAATTCTAAATACAATTATCATTAACAGAAAAGGAGCAAGCGAATATAAACATATATAACAAAAGTAGTAGAAAAGACACGCACCAGGATAATCGAGTTTCATAGAAAATAGAGAAAAGTAAAGCTCTCCACATATCATTCCTCGTCCTTTCGGAATTAACATTAGAATGTCTAAGTGTATGAAGAAGAGCGGGAAAAGAGGGATTGTTAGAGTGCATGCTGGGATATGTTAGGTGATATCTGCTCACTAACATTCACTGATTCTCATTGTAATCACACAAGCCCAGCTAATTATGCATGAGCAGTGTACATGTAGGAAAAATACTCTCTACATGTACCTTGGTTACATTGACAATGGGTGTCTTATCTTCGTTAACGTCTTCTAGATTAATTGGTGATCAGACCAAAACCGGATTGACTTGAACGACTGTGCATGTTGCCTCTCGTAGAGCACGGGTCTTATGTTGTTACGTAAATACTTTGTCTGTTTGTATTGTGTTTTACGCCGCGCTTAACACTTTTCAGTTATATATCACAAGGCGGCAGGTTACTAGTACTACTGGTCAATTTATCCTAGCACCAGAGAGTCAGTCCCTCAATCCTGAGTACCAACATTACTATCATGTTTCAAGTATTTTGTATGACACGGTCTGGTATCTTACGTCCATACATACGTCAGTGGGCAGTTTCGCAATATAACTGCAATGTACTCCGCGTCATTACATAGTGACGAGGATTGATGCACTTTTAAGCGATAATTCTCGAATTGTAATATAATTCCATATTGTAGCGGTACTCTGCGAAACCTATTCTTAAGGCATTTATGAGCAGTAGTTCTAGGCCAGCCCTCACATCCAAGCAGTGTGATATGGATATACACTGCTCGCCAATAAGTCACAGCAGGTTTCAGTGAAGTTCTAGCAGTTGGTGTCCAGTAGCATGAGAATAAATGGATATACAAGCTGATTCTCTGAACTTGTAAAAATTACACTAAAGATGGGTTACCTAGAGCACTGCTCATTTTTACCATGTATAGAACACAGTAAATAACAATGTGTATGGCAAGCGTTTTAATGTATTTTGCTGGATGTGTGCCATCTTTGATTGTTTTTTTTTATGACAATGACAATAACTTTTATATAGTAATGTAGGCCTCACTTTGCATAATGAAAAATTCATTTGAATGACAGTTAAGACAGAACAGATTCAATTGTATGACTGAAATATACAGAAATGTAATGTGAGTACATTTTTGAATTTCCGTGACATCAGGAAGGGAAAATCAAGTAATATTGTAATAAATATAACTGGTTTCACTGTCTTTTTTATTTGAAAAAATAGTTCATTGTTTATACAACTGACAATTGAATTGGTAAATAGAAACTAGAACTGATTGTTTAATATAACCATGACATTTGTCATTCGGTGTTTTGCTGTAACAATGCAAAGCTAGAGCTATGTTATGTATCGCATGTTTTCTCGTTTGATTTTAGTATTAAAAAACCCCACCAGCATGTCAAACTAATAAAAGTGATATAGTACTTGTCCTTCTTTTGTGACATCGTTTTATATTACATGAAGAGGATATAATATAGAAATATAAAACATCAAACGATGGCACAGCTTGTAAACATAAAGTCGTCTGTTACTATAAACGTCGCGTCAGTTGTTGGCGTCATTAGACGTAAGACTTCTAGGTACATTTTCGTTTAGGTTTGGAGAGTAGAAACACAAATCAACGGACATTCTTTATATTTAGTCAATCCATCTAATCAGTTACTTTATCAAGTGTTTTAATTTAAAAAAAGATCCCCTCCATCAAAAGTAAATCAGGAACGTTTATTGGCGTATCGTCAGTAAACACGGACATTAAAGGGACTGAATCCCATATGAGAAAAAAGCGGAAAAAAAAGAAAATTGTTAAAAATTGCTATTACCTTGATGTTTTTGCATGTAAGGCATTGCAATTTGCTGACTGATGTACTACAATATATGCACAATATCAATATTGCGGAGATTTTTCGTTATTTTGCATTGTAAAATCTACTGGGTTAGTAACCCAGTAAATATAAAAATATCGCTGTATATTTATCACGTGATCACTACAACCGAATTAACAATCTCCTTCACAGAGTTGTTGTTCCTTACACTCACGCATACATGAATGTAATGAGTCGACAGTGTTAGAGAATGCCGAATTGAATCCACAAATTCAAATGAGCAAGTGGAAATTCCACGGTATTTTTAAACGGAAAACACGGAGCGGACGTTTTTTTAACTGTTTATTTCCTATGAAATAATGAAAAACAAGACTTGTACGACCTTCTACATTATTCCGTTACATATATATAGACGTATTTTGGATTAATTAGAATAAGTATAAAATATAACGACTTTGGACCATTATGGTGTTCAGTCCCTTTAAATTCACTTGTTCTAAGAAAAAAAATGTCATGTAAAGCAATTGTCTTTGGTTCATGAATGTGTATTGTTTTTATGGTATCAGGTGGTAATCTACTGCTATTATTCGGTTTTCATCGTTAATCAAACCTTCTTACGGTGTTGTCATGGTTTCTTCTTATTAATGAATATTTGATAAATTAAAATGTAGTCGATACATCTGATAATTTTGTCCAGAGCAAATACATTATTCTTGAATGACATGTGTAAAAATACTTTCATTATATACCAATAACATACGTTTTTAAGTGTAATAATGTTTGACTATGTTTTCTAAAAATACAAATTAGGGTATTTCTTTATAATAGATTATTGTTGTTGTTTTTTATATCCTACAAAAAACATTGTCGCGGCATTTGGTATAACTCTAAAAGAGGCAAGATCCAGAATGTTGCAAGCACAACAGTTATGTTACATCTGACCAGCATAACTACGCTCCGTCCATGTATTTGCCGTCATTAACTTGTTATTTTACAACAATATGAAAATACTTTAGATTGTGTAAATGCCTATGATCTGCTCTGTCGTACAGTGTAAATGCTCCAAACTTCTATAACATCAAAAGTTATTTAATACTGTATGCCACTCAATGATACGTTTCCCTAATTGCCGCCAGCATCTAACGCGACGTCCTGACAACAGTAATAAATATCAGGCATAGTTCTCTTATTATTGAATAATATGTTTTCAGATGCGCTGCAAGCCTCCAGCCTCCAACTCCCCACATTATCATTGGTTTTCGTCGTCTTATTGAAATATGCATTTCGGTAACACCGATTTAATTATATCTCTATAAGGATGTGTCGGCTTTACTTCGTTTCATTTTTTATAAAAACGTGTCATTTAAAAGATCATTAGAAGAAAATCTGTTTTACACAGGAACATTGCACAATGCTTGGAGCCATCATGAAAAGAATCGAATTAACTCGTATCAAGAGCCTTGTCACATGTATTACGATTATTAACTAGTATCAAGAGCCTTGTCACATGTAGTACGACTCTCAGAAGATGTTATATCATTAAGCCAGACCCTGCTAACGCCAACAGTCGAATGTTTTGAAATAAATCCTTAATTCTGACAAATGACAAACCGGATTGTTTGGTATTTAGTTATTACGGATTTTATGCTAATTAGTTATTAAGGAATTTATTCTAATTAGTTATTAAGGAATTTATGATAATTAGTTATTTTAGGCCTGCTGGATTGTTACCTTTGCTTAGGCATTTTGGTTTTAGTGTCATCAAGAAATTTTAATACAATTACATGGCGAATAAAGAAGGTGCTGATACGAAGTCCATGCTGACCGCGTAATTGTTAAAGTCGGTCTTCGTTTGAAGTGGCTCAACTGCAAAGTATTTATAATAAGTTAGTAGGTTTAAGGTAAAACCTGATGTGCAGAGGCTTCTATGATCCGTGTATGACAACATTGCGACAATGATCAATCTGTGCACTATGCGATTTTGAATCTCGCTGGTCAACAAGATCTGCGGGTTAGTTTTCATATGACATATACTTCTTTCTCCTACATTCGGCACTTGCACTCGTTTCGTGACGTATAAGAAATCAATTTTTCGAGCGACATGTTTTGTCTGCATAACTCGTCAAACTCATGGAAGTGTGATTTCAAAGTTTACATTTTACTTCCGGTTACTTCCTTTTATATTTTAGCAATATGAAACTAGGTCACGAACTGAGGAGAAAGCGTTTTGACGTTCACGACCGATAAACAGGCATATATTTGAGACATATTTTCAAAATATTTCTTATTTTTGTTTATGTTACCAGTTTATGTTGATACTTATCTAAAATGAAGTAATATTTTGACCACTCTCTTCTTCATATCGAAATGCGCATGCGCAAATATCGATGTTTAAGGTCACGAAACTAGGACACAACAGGATAACCTTACTGCACCGGTAATATATCATAATTGTGTTGATGGTTCGTATCACGGTACGCGTATTTGGGTTTAACGTTCCTTAAGCGGATTAGCCTGGATTCATCTCAAAACGAATCACAGATGTAAACATAGCGATTGCACATTAACTCATGTCTATCGATAAACGTCTTTTTGCACTATCAAGTCACATACAGGTATACATAATGTCGGCGGAAATGTACGCATGTTCAATAGGGAAGAACTACATAACGACTGGTCAAAAAAGGTTGCTAAATGGAGGAGGATATTTTAAAGGCCAGTGTACCCTATTTAAAAAAAAAAAGGTATAGCGTTGATGCGAGCGATACTTTATACTTGACAGATGTAGTTATTGCCCATATATATGTCGAAAGAAGGCTGAGAAGAAGATCAATCCTTATCGGCCTGATTTAAAAATAAGGTCGGTATAATGTTACATCTATTCATCACACACGGAACTCGACAAGCACCTTACGAAAGTTCTACATTGAGTAAGGTTACTTGGATAGAGAATTGTTACCTTTTCTGATCGGAACTTTTCATTATAAAATATTTGTTCATAAACATTCGTTAAACCTCACATTTAGTGAGGAAAGTTACGAGCACAAGAGGATTGAAAGATTCGAATGGATTTAAAGCCAATTTTCAACGTCGGCCAGTTTATCTTACCAGATTTTGCCCTGATGTTCTAATACCAGTACTCCACACACCAGTCGTTAAAAACAACGACGTAGGCCGTTATGCCCTTTATTTGTTAAAGAAGAATGACGCTTATCACATATACTTTTATCTAACGTCGGAAATAATGTTGTTTAATCTCGGGTTCGAACGTACAACACCTTGATTGACAGCCCGTGTCTCTAACGGATAAGCTACTCGGGCTCGGTATAATACATGTAAGAAGAGCATTTATAAGGAAATAAAACTTGAACATACAATTCGTGCAGTATATTTGATCAAGCGCATTAGAAAATGTTCACGTGAGCATTACTGTTCAGAGTATGGTCAAATCACCTTGTCCTCGCTCACTTTTTTTCAGAACTGACATAGCTATCCATTTATGCCCTTGTTCAAAATATTAGCTTCCTGACTAATTCACTAGATCAAGACACATATCTTTGCAAATTCATCAATTTAAATGAATTATACATATTCATTATTTGCATATGGGTTTTTTTATCATCTTTTTGGAATTAATTTTCACAAAAACAATGGAAAAAAACGATAAAGAAACGTGTGAAAAACACCTCATAGATTACAAGTAGGAGTTTCCATCAGGTGGGTAAGTATTGTTTGCCGTGTCTGAAATTAATTTCATATTTTATATATTTGAGCCATATCAGGTTAATAAAGATACGGTATTGCCTCTGTCAACAGTGAAGATTACCGGTCTAGCCTGTGTAGTATCGTATTCCGTATCACCTAGTTGAGAAGTACATGCAAACTTCGACGAAAGAAATATCACTGCAGGCTTAATGGTTCCACTCCCATACGACCGTTTACGATGAGGCAATATGGCTTGGTTGTCTGGTGAGTCTCAAATATGTTGTAATACTTGAAAATACACCCCTCCCTCCTATAAAAGTATAATAACTAATATACACTTTAAATGTGTAACTATTTCGTCTAACATCGTGATATAATTTCTCCTAGTAAAGTGATACAAATTCTCCGAGTATCGTAATATAGTTCCTCCGAGAAACACAAACAGTGCAAGTTTACGACCAATAATGATAATATCTACACTTATTCTTTACGAATTAAAATATGTTGCAATAACGTTTCGAGACAAAGGAATTGTTCGTGATACTCATCCTTTAAATTTCTAGAATTTATTTCTGCATTGTCTCATAAATGTCCTGACAGCGGTTCGTAACTTTTACGTTTGCTGTTTTAATCTGATACGCACGACTTTAAACACATTTTACAAAAAACGTAAATTATGTTTTAATTGCACTTTCACACCAGACGCTTAGGAAATATATTTTACTTTCTGGATTTCTACTGTCGATGTATTCAGTTTGGTGAAGGAATCTAACCATAAAGGATGGAGATCTGAGAGGTGATTTTCAACGTTTCATAGTTTCAAAACATGAGTTGATAAACCGGTATCAAATCACATAGTAACATCTAATTCCATTCCAACGCGTAAACTGGAAAGCAATTTCAAGTATTTGCTCTGATTTTATTTTGCCTGTGTAGATTTGATTTTCGGTGCGCTCGAACTGGAATGCCGAGATATCGATACTCCATGCACAGTTACATCCAACATCGGCTAGTATGTTAACAACCAATCAGAAGGTTGGACATACTGTTGTTTGGAGTAGTGGTATGAGAATGCCACGACACACATGGAAATGTGACCTGACCGCCGTGATATAAATAACACTATTGAAAACGGCGTTAAACCCAACTAAAAAAAAACTGATAGAAGGCGGGACAAATTGCCTGCTCAGACCCGAATGAGCGGTTTAACAGGATAAGTAGCCATATTGCATTGGCAAGTAGTGTACGTACATGTAGCTCCATACCCTGTGCATTCTAGAAACCTCTTTCACACAGTGAACATTAACTCTTTCAGCGCCGAATTGCCGAATGTTCCATGTGTTTCCATTTCTCATGTAAGTTTTGGTATACTTTGATAACTAAACTGCAAGCAATGCTGATTTCAGGTGAGACAGCTCGTGACGAGCTAACTCACCTGAATATGTATTGAATGCAAAAACCTCAGTATTGCGATTGGCGCTTAGAAGAGTTAAAGAAAGGAAGCGGAATGTAATCGTTTTCTACACCGGACAAAACAGCTCGAATGTTGGTTTTCGCACAGGATCTCTAGATACGCATGCGCATCAGTAATAGCAGGTCATATCAAACATATATGTTGTCAGAAGTGTTCCGAATGCTTCTTTGACCAGGCACTGGCAACTACAGGTTCTGAAAAGACTGCGTTAATGCCCTTGTTCAAAATGATAGCTTCCTGACTAGTCCACTAGATCATGACACATATCTTTGCAAATTCATCAATTTAAATGAATTAAACATGAGACTAAATTCATTATTTGCATATGGTCAGACTAAATATGCACGCATTTGAGGATATAAATAGCTCTGGACTACTTCGTAGGCAGGGAAATTTATCATTAAGAGCAATTTCCCTTTATTCAGCGTGAATACTGTACTTAACATTTTGTCTTTCCTTCACATATTTTCCGTATTGAGGAAATTAAGGATACACTTTGAGGTATTGACTTTGGTGATTGTGGAGTATCAACATTTATATCGTAATATCAGAATAAGACGTTTTTTGTATTAATTGCGGTTTATTACGTTTTCTATATTATTTCAGTTATATCACGGGAACAGTTCATTTATTTATCATCCTGGGTAAACAGCACTCTAGCATAACCGTTTTTTTCCGTTACTGGGGATCGAACTCAGGACGCCCCCGACGTTATCAACTCGACCACGGCAGATTCCGTGTGTAATATGCTCAAAATAATATCACCAAATGCAAACACGACCTACTTACGTCTCTCCCTCGTTGAACTTGAATGGAATATTAAAACGACAGGAAAGAGTTAAGGAAACGACCCAGATAATAGTATAATCAATAACTCAACATTGGCGATAACGGTCTCAATATTTGCATAAGTAGATGCAGTCCTTCTTGTTTTGACCGAGTACCAGACATTTATGTCGCGAGAAAACCAACATTGTGGACTCCGCATAAAGTATCGACCCGGATCAGCCAAGGCTAACCCGGACAGATACTTTTCGCCTCCTGTGGGTTTATGTTTCAGGGGTTCATTACTCTGTACCTCTATTCCCATTGAGACGGAATATGTCGCGCCTGGATTAGCCTGCGCGGGATGGCGCAGGCTGATTTGGGTCGATACATTACGCAGATGCCATAATGTTGGTTTTCTCGCGGATCGGCCTATTTTACGATTTGAAATTATAAGTTAAATTACAGTTGGAATCGGACGATGTATGTTCTGAACTTTTTTTTTTGCTGTAGGTTAACAAACAAGGTTAAAGGTCATACACACGCCACTTTCTATATTTGTACACATATGAACTCTGAAATAGGTAAACAAAAGCCAAGATATATATCGTGGACATTCTCCTTCTTATATCAACAGAAACCCACGTAAAGCGATTGTAAATAATTTAAAATAATTTCGGAACCTTTTTTGATGGTATGTTTACAAACAAGGTTAAAATGTCATACACGCACTTTGTTTATTTGTACACATATGAAACTCTGAAATAGGTAAACAAAAACCAAGATATGTATCCGTGGACATTCTCATTCTTATATCACAGAAACCCACGTAAAGCGATCGTTTCGATATCTCAAGTTTAAAGTGATGGTCAAGTATAATATGTGTACTCCACTCGAAAATATGAAATTTCGTTATATCTTAAACAAAAGTACACATATGACTTTTCTTTCTTTCTTAAATGACTGTAAGAAGACAATACCCTTTCTCTTAAAGGTGCTGAACTCATGAAAAAATAGAAAGTATAGTCAAAGTTTTAAAAACTGTTCAAATGTTGTCTTGAAACATTAGAATCGTAATTCTTTGATAAAATAAGAGTAATTATTTCACTTTCCAGTACCATAAACATCTAAATATTGATCGATTATGCTTCATTTTTACTGGGTACTTTCAATTTTTCAAAATTTACTGCACAAATAGCTTTGAACTATTTATTAATTACTTTGCTGTCACTATTAGCAATATTTGTAGACGTTTCAACATTTCAAAATTGTGTTCACCATCTGGACTTCAGAACCTTAAGTATGTGTAAGAAAATGTTAATCTTAAAACACAAGACATACTACAGCGTTTCGATATGAAACAGCAATATATAGATAAGTTATTTTTTACAAAATAAGAAATTATGTAAATATCATCGCCAGATATTTTTCCTACTATTCATTATTACATATTTCCTCGTTTGGAAAGTTTGATACATTAATAAAGTGGTAGAACGACAGTCTCTCATATCAATGGTCCTTGTAGGATTTTGCCATGCAAACGGCGCGAGTACTGTCTAAGTCTCCAGAAAGAAGTGATTAATATAAGATGAAAGCTTGTTTCGCAATTCACGAGAAAACCAACATTATGGACAGCGTAATGTATCGATCCAGATCAGTCCGCGCAGACTAATCCGGGCCGACACATTCCGTCTCAGGGGAATAGAGGTACGAAGTAATGGTTCCTGAATCAGAAAATCCCCAGGAGGTGAAATTGTCTGTCCGGATTAGCCTGCGCCGCATGCTTAGGCTGATCCGTGTCGATACTGTACGCAGAGTCCACAATGTTTGTTTTCTCGTGGAACGGCTCATATATTAAAATGTCACATATGTTAATTCCTCCAATAGGGTTTGGGTTATTAGAGGATTTCTTCAATTTGAACGTCTGAGCTCATCTGTACATTCGTAAGGCGAAGCACCTCCTTAAAAGTCGATCATTGTGCTTGATTGATCATTCATGTACTCATGCTCATTCACTCTTTCATCTATTCACTCATTCGTGCTCATTATTTGCACCAATATTTATTCCGCTATTTAAAATGTAGTTACACATGTTTATTTGTTTCTAGCCCGGCCGGGTAGCTCAATTGGTAGCGTATCTGACTCGTGATCTGGAGGTCACGGGTTCGATACCCGGTTGCGGCGACATTCTTTCGGGCGATGTTTTCCATTGCCTCTCACCTCTGATCTATGTGAGAAAGTAGGTCAGTGGCTTCGAAAGAATGTTGTGTAAGTACTGTGTGGGAAAGCCAGGAAAACATGGGTAGGTGCACTGACCGCCGTGATATGACCAAAGCTGTTGAAAGCGGCGTTAAACTCCAAACAAACAAAACAAAATTATTTGTTCTAAAGAACAGTACCATATCTCTTACATTGCTCATCCTAAAAACATCTATATAATTCTCATATTTAATCAATGTTTAATTCATGTTTTAATTAATTAATAATAACTATAAATCGTAGGACAATGTACTTTATGTAACTCGTCATTAATAAAATGTTCTTTCCTGTGTTCACTGATGCATGTCATTAACACCATGTCTCCCTCTCTTCTCTCTCTCTCTCTCTCTCTCTCTCTCTCTCCTTCTCTCACTCACTCCCTCTCTCTCTCTTTCTCTCACTCTCTCTCTCTCCCCCCCCCCCTCTCTCTCTGTCTCTGTCTCTCTGTCTCTCAATCTGTCTCTCTGTCTGTATCTCTGTCTCTCTGTCTCTATATCTCTCTCTCTTTTTCTCTCTCTCTCCCCTCTCTCTCTCTCTCTGTATCTCTGTCTCTGTCTCTCTATCTGTCTCTCTCTCTCTCTTTCTTTCTCTCTCTTTCTCTCTCTCTCTCTCTCTCTCTCTCTCTCCTCTCTCTCTCTCTCTCTCTTTCTGTATCTCTGTCCTCTGTCTCTGTATCTCTCTGTCTCTCCCTCTCTCTCTCTCTCTGTCTCTATATCTGTCTCTCTCGCTGTCTGTCTCTCTGTCTGTCTCTCTGTCTCTCTGTCTCTCTGTCTCTCTGTCTCTCTCTGTCTCTCTGT
The DNA here is from genome assembly GCA_031761405.1 of Serripes groenlandicus. Taxonomy (NCBI): domain Eukaryota; kingdom Metazoa; phylum Mollusca; class Bivalvia; order Cardiida; family Cardiidae; genus Serripes; species Serripes groenlandicus. The sequence goes on from JASEVX010000011.1 coordinate 25,627,992, forward strand.
ATCTCTGTCTCTGTCTCTCTCTCTGTCTCTGTCTCTGTCTGTCTCTGTCTGTCTCTGTTTCTGTCTCTCTCTCTCTGTCTCTCTTTCTCTCTCTCTCTCTCTCTCTCTCTCTCTCTCTCTCTCTCTCTCTCTCTCTCTCTCTTTCTCTCTCTCCATCATGTCTCGTGACAATTGCATGTTTATTGTTTTTCTCGTTTACCATAATTGTCGTTTGAGATAATAAAGGTTGTGTTCTGTTTTGTTTCGGTTGTGTTCTGGTAATCAAAGGTCAAAATCTGCCGCTGAATAAAACTAGCTATGTTAATTAATAAAATATGTGTTTGAAGAAAGAAATAATCATCCTTGATCCTTTACACCATAACATTACTATGAACGTAATAACTGTTATTTAAGTCATTTTTGTTCATCTATCGAAATAGCTGGTGGTAAGTATTATAGTGTTGTATTATGAGTTGGACTCTTCTAAATCGTTCATATAAAAGTGTATATACTCTTCGAATAATTTATTTAAACGTGTTTTGATTAGTATATTATAGCACACTATGAAATTGAATTTGTATTTGTAACAACGATATAATTATACGTAGTGTGGTGGTAGAGTATCCGCCTCGGGTACAGGAGATCGACTGTTCGATCCCCAACCAGGTCAAACCAAAGACCTTAGAATAGTAGTTATAGCTTTTCCCCCTTGACACTCAGGATTGTTGGGTAAGCAATTAAAGGGAATAATAGAAATAATAATAATAATAATAATAATAATAATAACAATAATAACAATAATAACAATAATAACAATAATATAAAAGGCTTTATTTATAGAAGTTATAGTAGTTATAGCTTTTCCCCCATGACACTCAGGTTTGTTGGGTAAGCAATTGAAGGGAATAATAGAAATAATAACAATAACAATAATATAAAAGGAGTTATTTATAGAGGCTGCACAGTAAGGCATACCCAGTCTTCCCTGTGGGCTTCTGCTAAAACATTTACAAATATTTACATATATAAGGTATCATACACACATTTATATAAACAACTGATGCATTTAAGATACCAGCACTATTATGGGATTGATTGATTGGGGTTTAACGCTGTTTTTAACAATTTCTCAGTTATATCACGGCGGCCAGTTCACCTACTCATGCATTTCCTGGTTTTCTCACACCAGTACTCCACACAACAATCTTCTAACGCAACAGGCTGCTTTTTCCACATATACTTAGCCCATTGGTGGAAGACGAATGTCGCATAAGCTTTTGTCAATTTCGAAAAGAAAGTTGGCCATTCAGGGATTCGAACTCACAACCCCTGGATTAAAAGCCCACGTCGCACTAATATGGGAGAGAAGTTATTCAAGTAATCGCTGGAGTAACGATAAATCATCGACTAGTAGTCATTGTATCTAACCCCGGAAACGCCGTGATATAGCCTAACTGGTTCATTATCGAAAGCGGCGTAAAATACTATATGAAACGAGCCCAACTCGACAACCCACTCTGGCTCTTTGAGTCATGTTCTCTCTCTGATTGAGAGCGATTGAAGTAATTTCCCCCGGGTGATTATCATCGTAATACGAACAACAAAAAGTCACACACGGAGAATCATATGATTGGTGACAATCTATCCGTGCTGGATGAATAAGATCAAAGTACTCTAGATGCCGGGATTTTCTTTTGATCAGTAACGACTCTCCATTTTTATTGTAATTCAATTGATCGATTAAAAAATGGCGCTACAAAACACTGCGTATGAAAATGATAGTAGTGCAATTATGAAATTTACTCGACGGTGTGCAAACGCGAAAAGTGCGTACATTATCGGTGACAAATATGTTTGTCTCGGGAATATATTTATAATGCGTCAATATTAATAACTAGATCACAAATCCCTTTCTATTCACGCCGTATAACCATTACAGCAATTAAAATCAAAGTACTGAAAACATGGATAGGTGATTGGCCTAATTGTACACTAGGGGAAAATAATTGCATGGTTGCGAACTATTCACAGTTAAACGGTCTAACATGGTACAGGTAAGTAGTTCCAATAGAACCGTCGGTTACTGGTGTCGAATCAGTTTATGTTTCCGCATAAACAACATGTTACTAGCAGAATAATTGATTATGTGCCAAACCACTTAAATGTTAATCATCAATGTTGACCGAGGATGTATTCAGATTTTCCTAACGCACCGAGTGCAATTAACACGCTGTAAATCAATTCGCGAGTGCACATTGAGTGCTATTCTAAAGCTGCAATTCAGTCCATTTTTTCGGCGGACAATGTTGACCGTTTGATTTTAGGCAAAAATGATTTTCATGTGTTGAAATGTGCATCATCGAATCCCAACTAGTACGGCTTATTGATTGCTTGGAGTTTAATGTCGTATTCAACAATGTTTTAGATCTCGACGGCCTGTTCATCTACAATGTTGACATGTCGAGGGCTTGGCGTGAAACGGTTGTAACTTAAATTGGTGTTTTTTAACCACGGTTAATCACCTCGCCATTAAGTCTTTATAAGCGTTAAATCATTTTACTTGGTAAACAATGGCAATTTACATTGTTTACAAAAGGGTCAACATTGCCCCTAAAACAAGGTTTTCAAAATAGGTTCTTAGTTACAACCGTTTTACGCCAAGCCCTCGATGTGGTTACAAGCTTTTGGGCACTAGAAATCTACATATCATTCTTGCAGACCACTGGTTGTCATACCACATAAACAATGTGCAGTAGAAGATTGACGCTACTCCCAGTAACTTGTGTTTATTATTGGAACTTGTCAATATATTAGCCGGGATTCAAACTTACTACCCTGCGTGGATAACCCACGTCGTTATGAACTAAAACCTAGATTATCCCAACTTCATCTAAAGGTCATCGTCGACAAAATTAAGCGAAATAGATTGATTTAATTATTCAATTAGTAAGATATTTGTTTTGATATTGATACAACGACCACATGCACTTATCTCAAGCGTTTTCCCGATACAAACGACATCATATGACAATGTCACAGGTGAAGCACAATGTTTAAAAAGTTGAAAGTGCTCAAAACGAGTAATTTCCCCACAAAGTGTCAACCTGTTTATTATTATTGCATAATCACCGTATGAAATATAGTGATATATCGTGCATGTTTTATTTACAATATATAAAACGCATTAAAGGGCGAACAGAAATCTAATTGCCTACCATTCGATGCATTTCCTGTTATCATTATCTGTTTCATATCCATTTGGAGATTAAATGTATGAATACGATGTATAAAAGTGTATACTATAGATTAGGCCACTTCTAGCGAAAAGGGATCTTAGAACATGCACCCGCACAGTCCTGCCAAAAGCTCACATCTTTTCATATAGTTAAAACAACTATGGCCGTAAACAGTAGTGGCAGCCTCATCCGTTTCACTATGATACTCCATTATCAACTCATTGTTAGACGCGTCTTTCGTCTATCGTCTATGGGTACCAAAACTTGGATGGGACAAAGGCCCTTTCTCTCTGTTGCGGCGAAATGATTTAAGAGGTTTAACGTGTTTGCATCTATTACAGTTTCATATAACAGCAATATAATAAAATATACCGACATCGCCTTCCTCGTAATTCTCGTATTAACCCTGCAAGTTGCCAGAGCATGTCAACATGTTACGATGTCGGTTCCCCCTAAACCTTATCCCACCTGTACACGACTAGAAACAACATCTGCTGGTTACTATAGCAATAACTTAAACAGCATTTGCGGATTATGTAGGCCAAGATCAACCTATATGTAACTATTCATTGATTGCTATTCATGTATCAATATGCAGTACAATCCGTTTCATAAATATTTAGGAGCTTAATAAACATAAACGGTGATGAAGCCAGATGTAGGAATACAGTGGGATAAGAGTTAATGTAAGTCCTTACGTCTAAACTCTCGGGTGAGGGAGGTCGTGGGTTCGATTCTCGGCTGGATCGTACATTATCAAAGACTTTATAATTGGTTATTGTAAATATTCCAAGTGATTGAAGTGTTTAAATCGCAAAAAAGATGATACATATTGGGTTTCGTAGAGCTTGGCTCAAACATACGAGTTATTTAAAAGTTTGAAAATATTAATCAACGGTCCTAAATGAAGTCGTATACTTATAAGCTTGACAAGAAATAAATGGCATCATATATTTCTGTGCAATACTAGGTTTCTTTAAAATAAAACAAAAACAAAGAAACAAATCCTTAACGATACTTATCCATTCATTATATGTCTTATTTTTTTTTTTTTGAATAATGGATTTTATTTTATTGAGGTTAATGACGAAGAAACAGGATAAATTTGAGCAACAAAAACCTCTGTCTGATATATATTACTTAGATTACATTAAAATGATATTAAGTTACACAATGGTTCAGCATTAAAAACAATTACAGGGAACAATGGTGGCCTACATTGTAGCATTGTTCCACGCCAGTTGAAAACTGAATATTTTAATTTGTTCAATGATCAGCATGTGCTTTAGCGCTTTCTAGTTGGAATATTCAATGCTTTATACATCGTGGGAGACGTGTAGCGAAACTAATGAACAAATGTCATTAATTTTTATCGTATATTTCATAATCAACATTTTCCCCTCATACAAAACACCTGAACAAGAGGTTACTGGTGCTCTTGTACCTTGACCGAGGTGTAAGTGCACGCCACAGACGAGTTGACTATTCAAAATTGAAATATTATTGAGAAAGGACGGATTAATGTCTTCAAGAATGCAGTTTTCTATATCAATCTAAAAACTAAAGTACACGATCTGACCAAATGTAACCTATGCGTAGCGTTAATAGAAGAAGATTTTAATGAGATTGTTTTCTATATATGCCTTCATTTAGATTTGTCTAATTACATTATTGAGTTTCAGAGAACATTCTTCGTGGTCGAAATATGAAACGATTTGACTATCACGTGTTGTATAGTATCACCGTATTATATCAAATTTAAACAAAATTCGAAATGTATTAATTGATATATCCACATCAATTTGATTCTAAATCAAAGCAATATACAGTTTAACCAGTGCTGAGGATCACCTTGGAATTGCAGTTCCCTGTCTATAGTGACCATACTTTAAGTTTCCCAAATACTCTTTTTCTGTATAAATGACCGTCCAAGTAAAGACCACCTCTAAACAAAGACCAGAGTGTTCACTTCCCGTGGGAGGATCTTTAACCATAACCCTCATATAGACGCTTTCTGACGCATCTGCAGCAGACGGCTTTTTAAAAAAACATAGTGACAAATGAAGAAATAGCTCAAAACGAGCAATTTCTCCTTTTTGCCACAATGTTTTCGACTTTTAGTCATTGGTTATCCATTCAATTATAGAGATTTTCCATTTTTTGACAAAAATGTTCTAAGTCGTCCGCTGCAGAATTGTCGTATGAGGGAAAGGGTTAAACAAGCCGGTAGGCGACGTATGAATCGCCTTGGTTATGGGTCCTTAGCAACGAAACTCAAACGCGCACACCCTGAGCCCGTATGGCACCTGTTCACCAAGTTTCATCGGAATCGGCCCGTCAGTTTGGGCTGTGGAGCGTCGCTTTACACACACACAGACAGACAGACAGCCGGAAAAGCCTGACAATTAGGCATATCTAACGAAGCGAATCCCAATACAGATATGCCTATATGTAAACATGATATTCCTGATAAAGACAACATTTGACGCATCTGTAGGAGACGACTTTCGAAAACATGCTGAAAGCTCTGTACCATAATAGTTTATTTTCAAATTGTCATAATTTCACCGATCATCTCATATGTTGAAAAACCAAGTAATCTTTTGCACTAATTATTTAAACAAATGCAGGATAAGAATGGGAATGCACAAAACGATGAGATATTGGGATACAATTCAAGTTAAGCCTCAGTATTGTTATGGTAGTACCCATGTAACCACGCAATTTGAAATATAACGTTAATTAAAAAAAATATTCATGTTTTCTTAAAATACAAGGAACAATGTGTTTGAATACGAATTTTTTTTTTGGGGGGGGGGGGGGGGGGGGGGGGGCAGTGGGATTATATTGAGATTAAGCAATTATTGCTTTATTATATTATTGTACTTCGTTTAATGAAACAACACAATTTAATTCTGAATGAAACCAAAAGAACGTCTTTATGTGACAAATACCCGCATTTAAATTTAAAAACAATTACAACAACGAAATCAGATCTTAAAACTGTTTTTAAAATCTAATTACTTTTATTACTTTCTGTAATTGAATTATTCCGTGTATGGAATGTATGAAATAAAGAAAAAGGTCTGAAAGAAATTCACTGAATCGGTTCATCGACCTAATTTACAGTAGTTACCTCCCCTGATAGCGCGCGTCATGTATAGCATATTTAGGGATCGAATCAAAATGGACAGAATTTTTACCCGCGAGATTTCCCGAGAATTCAGACGAGACTTCCCATACCCTTTTGGTAAAACCTCTAGCGTATCTCCATTTACAGCGCTCCTGCTTCACGAAAAACTAACAAGTTTAATCCAGTGATTAGGTATTTTGTTCTAAGCATGTTAATTTTGGCTAAAACTAACTTTGTTTATAAAGAAAAATCCAAATCATCGGTAGTTCGAAATCTTTTGACAGAAGAACTTTTTCTATAACGTTAACTACGATTGGCTCTAACATGTCCAATTAAAACCAGGAAGAGATTAGCGTCTTCCCGTTGTCATAAAAATATGTTCAACGAGGAACCAATTTACGACCTGAGTGAGGTTCAATTGGGTTTTATGTGGTTCCTTTCTGTCGCAGGGCACTCGACTTCTCTTTACTTACAGCTTAAAGAAACACCATTAACGTGTCTGGGATTAGCATTTCAATTTTAATGGACAGCGTGGGAGGCAGTTCAGAGTTGTATTCAGATTGTCCTTACACACCAAACATTCTGATGCTTGCTAACCCTTTAAGGATACACTACACCAAATGAATTCCTTCTTTGTTTCCATGTAAATCGACCAGTTTCAGTCCTCAATTGGCACACTTTCTAAGCGTTTCTCATGTAGAGCACCAGTATCATTTAAATGAGTTACATCTAAGCGCTTAATCCAGTGATTAGTTATTTTTTTCTAAGCGCGTTAATTTTGAAAAATTCCAAATCATCGTTAGTTGGACATCTTTTAGAAGTTTGAAATAACGCCTAACTCTTTCTATAACGTGAACTACGATTGGCTCTTACATGTCCAATTAAAATCAGGAAGAGATTAGCGTCTTCCCGTTGTCATAAACATATGTTCAACGAGGAACCAATTTACGACCTGAGTGAGGTTCAATTGGGTTTTATGTGGTTCCTTTCTGTCGCAGGGCACTCGACGTCTCTTTACTTACAGCTTAAAGAAACACCATTGACGTGTCTGGGATTAGCACTTCAATTTTAATGGACAGCGTGGGAGGCAGTTCAGAGTTGTATTCTGATTGTCCTTACACACCAAACATGCTGATGCTTGCTAACCCTTTAAGGATACACTACACCAAATGAATTCGTTCTTTGCGAAAATGGCTACTGTCATTTTGGACCAAATTGGGCCCGGACAAAACCGGTGTTTAGCATTCTCTACTTTCAAACAATGTCAAAATATTAAAAGTGATCAAATCAATAATTTCCAGTGCATCCTATATACATTTACAATGTCATGTTTTCAATGTATCCTGGTGATGGTATATTTCTATGCAAACAAATGCTTTTGTATTTCGGTGAAGATCAGCATGACTGCGGATGTATTTGGCGTAATTTGACCTGAACGAGCACTCGTCGAGCAGTCGCTGTGAATAAAACCCAGTTATCTAGAAGACTAGAGTAGGGGGAGTAAACTGATCTTTCCCCCGCAATATCTCGCTAATGACTCAATTTAACGTTATGTTGTAAGTACTCACAAATATCGTCTCACAACATATGAATTGGGGTCATATAAAGATTTGGGTATTTGACAAACTTTTCATATTTATATTTTCAAAGACTTCAAAAATGGTAGTAATGACTGCCCTTCTTGGAGATCAGCGTTGCGGGGTTATCATTATGACTGACAGGCTGGTGTCAGGAGAAATGTTCTAGTAATACTGGTAACTTACCCCGGAAACGCCGTAAGATAACTGAAAACATGGTGAAAGCGTTATAAAACAACAAACAACCAAACACACAATATCTTGCGATCTGGTTATCCAAAGTCTCTTAATAACATTGTGTCACACTATAACGCAGACATTTCTGGAGCGGTGCTCTGTGAAAAGAATACTTAAGGCATTTGCGACCAGTGTAGACCCAAATCAAGCTGCAAATCCTCGCATCTATGGAATTATATACATGGAATTTATTGGGGTTTTACGCCGCTTTCTACATTATTTCAGTTATATCACGGCATCAGTTCACTTATTCATGATCCCTGGGTAAACAAACCAGTACTAGGCTAGAAAATGTTCCTTGCCCAAGGGCACTCAACCATGACCGTAGTGCCGCGACTGGGGATAAAACAACAAACAACCAAACACACAATATCTTGCGATCTGGTTATCCAAAGTCTCTTAATAACATTGTGTCACACTATAACGCAGACATTTCTGGAGCGGTGCTCTGTGAAAAGAATACTTAAGGCATTTGCGACCAGTGTAGACCCAAATCAAGCTGCAAATCCTCGCATCTATGGAATTATATACATGGAATTTATTGGGGTTTTACGCCGCTTTCTACATTATTTCAGTTATATCACGGCATCAGTTCACTTATTCATGATCCCTGGGTAAACAAACCAGTACTAGGCTAGAAAATGTTCCTTGCCCAAGGGCACTCAACCATGACCGTAGTGCCGCGACTGGGGATCGAACCCGGGACACCCGGTTTCGAAATCTCCGACGCTAACCACTCGACCACAGCGGATTCCAATATACATGGAAAGAACGGATTCCAAGCGATATTGCCTTTCAGAGGTGTATTCAATCTTTCCATATACATGGAAAGATTGAATACACCTCTGAAAGACAATATCGCTTGGAATCCGTTAGTATGGAACCACATACAAGATACTTATCGACACTTATCATGCTTACGTAAAGATTGGTTCCCCGTAAGCACTGGTAAGCATTTTAGTTCTTAGTGCGAGTACCGACTAAGTTCCTCAGGAACCAGAAATCAGGAGTGGCCAGCATAGATTTGAGATTGTAGATCCACAACTGATGTCAAATGAATAAGGTTATGTTTTAAGTTATATCACGGTATTTCATGGGTAAGCTACATGTACCAGTACTACTGGCCCATTAATCCTGACACCAACCAGTCAATCGAAATGCTAACCCCGCCACCAAGAGCGCCAAGAAGCCAACAAAGGTAGCCATTACTACCATTTTTTAAGTATTTGGTATGACCCGAGCGGGGATCAATCCCACGACGACCTGCAGCAAACGAGGCGGACGCTCTACCACTGAACCACCGATGCGGTTTAATAACCAAAGTTTCAAAGCTAATCGTTTCAAATAACGGCCTACAAAAGGAAGTACATTGTCCTCTGTTCCATTTATATCCAGAAAAGATTAGTTAAACTGATCTTTAAATGTTGTTATTACCCCCATTCCGTTTACGTAGGAGAATGCGTTGTTTCCTGAAGTACAGAAATGTTTACATTTTAACGGGAAAGCCAATAAAAAGCTCTCGAATAGACCCAATTAACAGGGAAAACGGACATGATTAATGGAAAAGGGCCACCATAAAATGATCCATGCCATGGAGAAATAGTTCTTTCTTCTATAAGCGCATCTACTATCGAGTCGAATGATTCCTTAAATACAATATTTGTCAACAACACCAGCTGTACAAAGGCTAACAGCTTGTTGTCGGACATAAACACAAATAAGCACATCCACGCGTTGACTAACATGACAACAACTTCGATTTAAATTTTATTAGGTGTGCATGTTAATTTTGTTTACATGAAGGCATCCGCATTGGTCGAGTTGTAAGCGTCCCGGGTTGAATCCCATGTCGCGGCAGTCCTGATTGGACGCCCTTTGACATTTCCTAGCCTATAACCCGGGGATCATACATAAACGGGAACAGTCGTCGTGATATAACTGACATAATGATGAAAACGGCGTAAAACATCAATAATACTTTTTTTCGCATGACACCGTCTCCGGAACGTCGACATTTCTAAACACAACTTGAGTGCGAGTTGATGACACGTATTGAATGACGAGTACTGGAGCACGTACCTGACAACCTAATTGATGGTGATAATATTGACCAATAAACATGCGCCATTATTTACGGAAGTATACATGCTTGTCAAGGTTTTCGTATCATTGAAATCGATCTCGTGTCCAAACTGTCTCCGTTTGATGGACTGCTCGACTTTCAATGAGATATGCAAATAAGCAGTGTACAGGGAAATAGAAACCTTTTAGTATGTTTATTGTAAGTGGGGTAGATAAAGATCTGCTTATACGTTCACAATATCCTAATGTATTAGGTTTATAGGAGGCTACTCTGAATAGTATGTGAACGATTGGGGGAACGTACAGTAAAGTTGCAGATCAATCAGTAGATGTTAAGGTTTGATCTTCCACTACAGTGGTCACAAATACCATGGACTACGGCTAAAATAATTTTCCTTTTAAAACAAGAAGATCGCCAACGATACAAATCCCCTCGCAGGTTTTTTTCCATACATATGCATTATAGTCACTGTCACCTTTAACCTAGATCAGTGAAACGGGAACCCGTCCAAGCTCACTTTACAATAAATCAGTGTATGAGGTATGGTGGAATTCTGCCTCGAAATGAAAGAGCTACAGTGTAGACCATTGAAGTTGTTTCATACAGACACATTATAGTTAACGTGACCTTGAACTTTGACATAGCTTTGTAAAACTCGAACCCCTTCAGACTCTCTTGACACTGAACCTGTGTATGGAATATGAAGTAATTCCGTCCACAAATGAAAGTGCTAAAGCAATGAAGTACTGTTATACAATGTATTATAGCCAGTGTTAGCTTGAACTTTGACCTAGGTCGGTGGAATGCGAACTACTTTTACAAGAAGAGATTATTGTTTGCATATGATTTTAATGGCATTGACCGTTTACCTAGGTCGGTGAAATGCGAACTCATAACATAGGGGTGAACATGTGTTTTAACATTGACCTTCGACCTAGTTCGTTGAAACGTAAACTCGAACAAGAGGCTTTGTTGGTAAACATGTGATTTAAGTTTCATACCAATCGGATAATAAGCAAAGCCGCTAGAACGATGACGTCGTATGTCACAAACGTATTATAGTCACTGAGACCTTGACCTTTGACCTTTGACCTATGTCAGTGAAACGCGAACACATACAAGAGGCGATGCTGCTGAATATTTGTATCATACAAATCGGATAATGAAATACAGTTGCTAAAGCGATGACACTCATACAATCGGGGATACAGGTGAACAAGTGTGTTTCATATCGGACAATAAATAAAGTTGCTAGAACAATGATATCATTTCGCACAGAAGTATAATAGTCACTGTGACATTGACCTTCGACCCAGGTCGTTGACACGTGAAATCAAACAAGAGGTGAACATATATAATCAGTGTCATATCAATTGGATAAGCAGTAAACTCGCTAGAGCGATGACGTTGTTTTTTACAGAAGCATGAACGCCAATGCAACCTTGACCTTTGACGGAAGAAAGTGAAAAGAGGCGATGCTGGTGAATATATGTATCATAACATTCGGATAAGAAATAAAGTTGATACAGAGATGAGTTCGCATTTTTCAGACCTTTAATTGACACTGTGACATTGAACTTAGACCTACACTAGTATAACATGAACTCAAACAAGTGGCGATGTTGGTGAACATGTGTGTCAAGTTTCATTACGGTCGTATAATAAACAAATTAGCTAGAGCCCATGACATCGTTTCGTACAGAAGTACAATAGTCACTGTGACCTTGACATTTGACCTTTACAAAATGCAATATTAATGTACATGTATGTGAAGTTTTATGATAATCGGATTAGAAATGACGTCGCTAAAGCGATGACGTCGTTTGGGACGCGTACGTACATGTACGGGTTATCCATATATACCCTCAACGACCTCGTCGCGAGGGGATAATGCTAATCCAAATACTGCTTTTTTGAATAGAACTTCAATGCTGCTTCAATCTCTTTTATTAACGACATGTTTTACATCCGTTCGAAATAAGCAGCAACAATGTTAGTTTCAGTTTTTAAAATAAATTGCTGAAAATATTACCGAAAGTAACATCAATGTTATTGAATGCACATACATGTAGATTGTTTCAATGTTGCTATTTTCAGTCAACGTTGCAATGCTGCATACTAAGTTGCGGACAGTCTGTATACTATATAAAATACATGTACACGATGTGTATGGCGTAAATGATCCGTCGCTTCGGTATTGGGATGTCGAAGGTTTGAATCCCAGTGGCGACAGGGAGTGGGGGAGGGGGTGGGGTACGTTCTGATATGGCCGGTTGGTGAACCGTCAGCTTAATTAAGTTAAACTACGGTTCCGAATGTCGGCCTTTCTTGTGCCTGACCCAAAACACATGCTTTGGGAAGAGGAAACGTGCTATGATATCTTAAAAAGTCAGAAATGGCTGGCACTTTTAACGGCGATCGCAATATAATAAACAAAACGCTTTACTTTTGCTTTTGATATCAAATTAGCCTAGACATGCGATAACCGATCTCTAAGGTTTTTCAAACAAAACATATTATTATCAGTCCACACGCCTCCGTGCAGTCTGATCAAGATCTTCATTGCGCGTCATCTTCAGCCAAACAAACAGTATTGAAGATATTGGAAGAACAATGACAAAAGCAAAATCCTATCTGTGGTGGGTGTTTTCACCGAGATATGGAAAAATGTTTTCAAATTCATTTTATTATGAATTAGATTAATTTTATGGAATTAAATTCTTAAATGCCTAATTTCAATTTCATATAATAGCCCGGTTAACTTCCCTTTGTCAGAAAATATGGAAATTTATTATTGGGGACAATGGAATATAAAAACGAAAATACGAGTATCAAAATTAATGTGATCGAAAGTGTCATTTATTACCATATTTCCGAAAGACGGTGCTCGCTTTACGTTACTCCCAATACATATTAGCCACGTCACAAAACTGTACCTAAATTGTTAACCCTTTCCCCACATACAACACATCTGCAGCAGATGAGGCAAAAACACAGAAACTCCCTTCAAATGAAAGAACAATAATTGAATTGAGTTGAAAAAATGGTGACAAAAGGAGAAAATTGGCCAAACGAGCAATTTTCTCCTTTTGTCACCATTTTTTCAACTCAATTCAATCTTTTTTTTGTGCGAACTTTTAAAAAATCGTCTGCTGCAGAGGCGACTGTGTCAGAAAGCGTCTATATGAAGGAAAGGGTTAACCCAGACAAGCATTATCGTAATATTTAGATAAGGGTCCAAAACTATAATACTCTGAATACGTTCTCAGTGTTCAGAAATGAGCTCCATGCTCCAAACAAGGCCTCTGATTGGTTAATTTGGAGAACGATTGTGCTTCTGACCAATCAAATACTCAAGCACATATTCTGAGCACATTAAACCTTTATAGTTTTCGAGCCATAGGTCTGTTCTGATTTTAACTAAATCCAGTTTAACATATTTTAATTTCCCAGTACATTAAAATTGTCACAGAAACCTTAGGTAAGCAGTTAGATTTTTTTTTCGATTTTCTCGAGACCTTCAAATGTTGCTTTTATTAGGGTGCGGCCATTGGAAGAGATCTGAAAGTCCTATATACATACATGTATATACACATATACTACAATTTACTACTGGAATAGTAGAGCAGTGTCGCTACAGATACTATTTAAGCTACTGTATAGAGTGTTGTTGTACAGTTTAATGTTAAATTGACTTACCTGTATCCATTCAAATGTAGTTAACACTTACCTGAAAATAGACAAAATGAAAACATAGTATTCAATTTCAAAAACATGAATCGACTAGCAACACCGTTTACTACAATCAATCGTGATTTAGAGACATACATATAAATAGGCGGAATGACAGAACACTGAAACGTTATCGCTTTGTGTTCCGTTGTAATGACACGCGACTTAAAAAAGGAAGGTGTTGGTGGAGTTGTCGTTTTTTTTTATGTCACATGACGTAATTGCATTTGGACTGTTGCAATTTCATGACAATCAGAGCTTAATCAAATTGCCAAAGATCACTTTCAGGTTCATTAACCCTTTCCGTCATATAAACGATTTCTGACGCCACTGCAGCAGACGGATTTTTGAAACCATAGTGACAAAATAAGAAATTGCTCAAAACGAGCAATTTCTCCTTTTGCCACTATGTGTTCCACCTTTAGTCATAGGTTATCCATTCAATTATAGAGATTTTCTATTTTTTGACAAAATATGTTCAAAGTCGTCTGCTGAAGAATTGTCGTATGAGGGAAATGGTTAATGTCGAATGACATGTTCGGATTGGAAAATTATTCACGTAAAATGTCAGGGTCCTTTTTAAGTAATGAGATTCTGTCAAATTGTTTTCGCAGTACACAAGCAGAAAAGTGCATGATTTATCCTTACCATGCTAACGTCCGGCAGGGTATGTCACCCTTTTGATTTTAAGCTATTCTTTGTATTTGCTATGAACGCCTTCTAAACCCTTTCCCTCATACCGACGCCCTGCAGCAGACGACTTTTGAAATATGTGTAGAAAAAGTAGAAATTGCAGGTGATTAAAAAAAAATTCTCCTTTTGTCACAATGTTTTCAAATCTATTTATTACTTAAACTCTCATTTATGGTGATTTTTCGCTTTTTTGACAGAATGTTTTCAAAGTCATCTGCTGCAGATTTGTGATATAAATAAAGGGATAAATATCTACATGAAGACTAATATTGAGCTGCACACATATGTTCAGATGGGTCTTCATCTATTGATTGATTGATTGATTGATTGGGGTTTAACGCCGTTTTTAACAATTTTTCAGTCATATCACGGCGGCCAGTTCACCTACTCATGCATTTCCTGGTTTTCTAACACCAGTACTCCACACAACAATCTTCCCAAGCAACTGGTTGCTTTTCCACATAGACTTAGCCCATTGGTGGAAGATGAATGACGCATGTCGCATTGACTTTTGTCAATCGTCGGAAAGAAAGTTGGCCGGGATTCGAACTCACAACTCCTGGATTGACAGCCCGCGTCACTACCGACTGAGCTACCGGGGCTTCATCTAAATCGATCGCATAGGTGTGGATTCTTTTTTAAAAACCTTTCCGACATATTACAAATCTGCAGCAGACGACATTGACATCATTTAGACAAAACTATGGAGTCTATATAAATGTTTTATTAGTGAATAAAGCTGAAAACATTGTAGAATAAGAAGTAGGAATCCGCTGTGGTCGAGTGGTTAGCGTCGGGGATTTCGAAACCGGGTGTCCCGGGTTCGATCCCCAGTCGCGGCAATTCGGTCATGGTGGAGTGCTCTTGGGCAAGGCACATTTTCTAGCCTAGGTTTGTTCACCCAGAGATCATGAATAAATAAATTTAAATGCGCGCTAAATGACCTTAGCTGTCGATGCGCCGTAAAACAATATACATTCATTCATTGTAGAATAAGAAGAAAATTGCTCATTTTGAGAAATTTCCATTTTGTCATAATGTTTTTAAAAAGTCGTCTATTGCAGAGGCGTCAGAAAGCCTGTATATGTAGGAAAGGGTTCAAGCCATTTGTAAAGCAATAAACAAATTGCGATTTTCAGTCAAGCATGATATAATTAGTGTTAACCCTTTCCCTCATACGACAATTCTGCAGCAGACGACTTTGAACATATTTTGTCAAATAATAGAAAATCTCTATAATTGAATGGATAACCTATGACTAAAAGTTGAAAGCATTGTGGCAAAAGGAGAAATTGCTCGTTTTGAGCAATTTCTTCTTTTGTCACTATGTTTTCAAAAAAGCTGTCTGCTGCAGAGGCGTCAGAACGCGTCTATTTGAGGGAAATGGATAAAGGGGGTCTCGTTCAATTCAACGCCAACGAGAGACATCAAGGTTAGATGGAAGCAATGCACTTTCCATAGGCGACCATTAACCCTTTCAGCGCCGAATTGTTTAAAGTAGACTATTCCATGTTCAAACTCGGACGACTCTATTTTCATGTTATGGGATATTTGGAATATTTTTATAACTCACTGCCAAACAATGCAGATTTCAGGTGAGACAGCTCGTTACGAGCTGACTCACCTGAATCTGTATTGTTTGCAAAAAGCTCAATATTGCCTTTGGCGCTGAAAGAGTTAAAGCGTTTTGGGCTATGGCTCTTTCCAAATAACCCAGACGCCTTCAATTAAAGTTCATTCTTTAAACTACCGTAAACGCACAACAAACTCGAATAGTAAACTTCCCTTTTTATCTTTTAGCTATGACGTCAAATCAAAGGTCACCCTTATCCCGCACTAAATTTTACTTTCAATTTCAGATAATGCATGTTGTTCTGAAAATGGCTCCTAAACTTTCAATATAGTTAAAAGCAAACAATGTTTTGATTACAAATAAGTCAGAAAGTATACAACTTTGTTAAAAAAACATTTAACTTTCAACCAAATCATTATTGTCCAATGGTAGTAGACCACTTCAGTCTTATGTATTTATATAACATTGTCTGCCTGGCGCTCCGATCCAAATTGCTTCGCTTTGACCTCAACTATTGTTTCTGTTCACGTTTAGGTCACAATACAACACATTAACACCTTCTTTGTTTCAATGCAAATCAACCAGTTTCAACCGTCAATTTGCAAACTTTCTAAGCGGTTCTCAGGTAAAAAAACCACTTTATTATTGAAAGGAGTTACCTCTACATTGTAAGCATTAACATAATCCAAAGAAAATAGGATATCATTATGCAAATAATAATAATTAACCCCGTGATATGGTTACCGTCATTTTGGCTGGAAAAAATAATCTTAGACTCTTGCGACCAGTGTAGATACGAATCAACCTGTGTATCCACTTAGTACAATCTGGCAATGTATTATTTGCAAAGTGGTCATAGAAGATTCCAAGAAAAATCTAAAAATCAGATTATATTTGTATCCGATACTATGTATTTTCAGAGTCATATATTTGTTCACGTGTGTAATAATAGATCTCCTCGGTAGTTTAGTGATAGAGCCGCCTCCATTTATCCTGAACACCAGCAATTAAATCGTAATTCTGACTCTACAAAACCAAGCGTAAAGAAGGGATAGCCATTACTACCATTTGTCTAATTCTTTGGCCGGGGATCATGACCGCGAGCTCCCACACCCGATGGGGCACCGAGGTGGTTGTTAACGCCGCGTGGAAGCGAGGCGTCAGTATGGGATAGGTTTTAATTTTGTACCATGGGGTGACGTAATCGAAAAGGGAGCAACCAACATTATAATTGTTAAGAAAAACTCGGTTATATGTTTGAAAAAAGCAACCTTTATGAATAAATAAATTGTATAAAACGATATAAGAAACAGCAAGATACAAAAGACGTATGTCTTCTACCGTTATTATAAAACTGTAGACACATGTAATGGGTGTTTAATAACTTCCTAGGCTAAGCATTTTTTATAGTTTGGTTTACGACCCGATTCATCAAAGCTCAGAAAAAAGTTTCTGGCGATGTTTTTGCCTATTGAGATTTTTAAATAAATGGGTTATCTTTAAAGAATCAATGATGATTCATTTTAATTACTCTATATTACAGTATAATTCTAGAAACTGTAAAAGTAACGTTAACCCAACTATGCAATAGGCAGGACCGTAACGTGACCCATTCTATTATTTGTAAATGCGGCATGTCATCGCTTGGCGATTTTGGTCATTTTTATTTAATAGACGACAAGGTGTCAGCGTTTCTCATAGAGTAATTAAGTTGTCTCTGCTTCCTTCCGTTATGAATACTTCGCTGATTTCACGATTTCATCCGATTTCATCCGATTTCATCCGTTTTCATCCGATTTCATCCGATTTCATCCGATTTCATCCGATTTCTAAAATTCATTGGATTCGTATTCGGTTTTTCATGTTTCGTTCGAGATGAATGATTCGTACCAACTGGTTTTCGCTCTTTGCTCTTGGGGAACTGTCTTGACCATTTTCTTTTGTTTATTTGCTCAATCTTGATCATAAATATCTTTAATTTACTTCGTATCTTTTGTTTATTTACTCCCGTGTTTGCTATCATACTTCTGTTAAACTGGAAGGAGAATAGACTTCCCCCTCTCCTCCCAAAGCTTTTGTCACACTTAACTTATAACTAGATGCAATACACCTTAATATATGTTAATATTTAAGCACCTATGTTTGGTTTTTATCTTATTGATCTAGTTAGAGGATTTAAAACAGTTTATTGGTAAAAAAAACCTTGAGAAACTTCAGCTTGTATGACACATTATAGTTGCAGTGAATGTTAAGCAAACAGTAAACCAAATCGTTTCAGGACTTAACGTGTCATTTCACGACTAAACTTCACATGCTGAATATCACATAGATCGTAGCATATAAAACGTTTAATCCCTACGTCATTATTGACCCTTTCTGCTTATGGTAACCTTTTTATATAGGCTATGGTAGCCAGGTGAGCAATATAGGCACATCTTGGCCTTCTTGTTTAAAATAAAGAGACATTTGGCCTTCTTGTTTGAAATATTTACATCCTGTCTGTTTGCACAGGTTAATTAAATGTATTGAACTGCATCTGCTTCCTTTAAGTCATGCGCGGCGTCTTTGATGCTTTGCATCAACATTCTTCTTGTAATTATTGTACATGCATGGCCATAATCAGCAATAAGGAGACCGTGTCCTAACCTTTATTTCGCTGTCAAGGTCAAGCTCTCAAGCAAGGAGAGTGAAATCATTATGTGATTGGATTGCCTTTTCGAACGATTTGAGACTTATTTAACTTCTGTTTACATCATTTCTATGGGTTTTTGTTATATATTATCTTGTCAAACGTAAATCCCAAAATTGATAACTAATTGTACAAGAATATATATTATAATCGGATTTGGTGCGCAGAAACAGTGATATCTTTACAAATGAGGTCGTAAAGGGATTTACCCAATTCCCACATGCAACAAATCTGCAGCAGTCGACTTTGTAAAGATCTAGTCAAAACTATGGAAACTCTCTATAAATCACAGAACAAAATATTGAGAACAAGTTAAAAATATAAAGACAAACGCAGAATGTGCTCTTATGAGAAATATCTCATTATGTCACAATGTTTACAAAAGTTGTCTGCCGCAGAGGCGTCAGAAAGCGTGTACATGTTGGAAAGATTTAATCCTTCACGCTGAGAGGGCAGGCTAAACTTGTCTTGTATATATATGATACGGTGACGCGATTCATCGACATTTTACTACGAGATTGCTCCGTAACTAATTTTTCATATTTTGCATCACTCCCATTGATCACAAACAAAACACACTAATCATACATCCATACTTTGCAGATTTAAATACAGTTATCGAACATTTCACAATTTAAAGCCATTAGCGATACAGAAGCAACGTGCATCATAATATTAAACTCCCTAGGAACATTACGGTTCAACTTAAGCTCATTTGTCATGTGCGAATTTTTAACCAATTTGGTTTAGGGAATTTAAATGAACCACGCTCCAGGAAAATGTCCTAATACCATTTCCCTGTCCAGCGGAATATAAAACAGCGGGCTAGAAATGAGACAATTAAACAAAAACTAATGAGCCGCGTCTAGAAACGTGGGTTTTTAATTGATTCTGCAATCATGGATGACTCCATACCGTCTCACCAAGGAATCCGCCGTGGCCAAGTGGCTAGCATCGGGGACTTGGATTCGATACGCAGTCGGGGCGGTCATGGTGGTGGGGTTTATTGATTGATTGGGGTTTAACGCCGTTTTCAACAATTTCTCAGTCCTATCACGGCTGCCAGTTCACCTACTCATATGTTTCCTGGTTCTCGCACACCAGTACTCCACACAACAATCTTCCCAAGCAACTGGCTGCCATGGTGGTGTGGACTTAGGAAAAGGCATATTCCGTAGGGTATTACTGGTTTGTTTAATAAGTGAGAACTGTCGCCCGGACTTTACTGAAATCATGTTTAAACGTTATTTCACGGCGTTTTCTTTGTTTGGTAAGTTACGGTTTCTACTTGTCCATTCTTTAAGATACCAGCCATCCAATCGTAATGCTAACCCCGTGAGCCTGAGCGCCGAGGAGTGTGCAGCCATTACCACCATGTTTAAGGTCTTCATTGGCAAAAGACTGGATCTGTAGTGACATTGGTATTTACGCCACCAAGATATCAGCCGTTCCGCGAGAAAACCAACATTATGGTATCTGCGTAATGTATCGACCTGGCTAATCCGCGCCGATACATCAGGGAGAAAGAGGTATAGAGTAATGATTCCTGAAACAGAAAATTTACAGGAGACGAAAAGTGTCTGTCCGGGTTAGCCTGCGCGGCATGCTTAGGCTGATCCGGGTCGATACTTTACGCAGAGTCATTAATGTTGGTTTTCTCGCGGTACGGCTTATATATTTCCCTTACGGAGAGTCACTAAGATCGCAAATCGCCAGAGGAGATTCGAGTGAATTTAGCCCCGGTAGCTTAGTCTGTAGCGACGCGGACCGTCAATCCAAGGTTTGTGAGTTCGAATCCTAGCTCGGCCAGCATTCTTTCTGACGTTTGAAATAAGTCACTGTGACAAGCGTCAATCGTCTTTCACCAATAAACTTACAGTTTATGTGCAAAAGCAGCCGGTTGTTTGGAAAGTATGTTGTTTTGAGTACTGGTGTGAGAAAGCTTGGAAACACATGTGAAGGTTATGACTATAAAGTTGTTAAAATCGGCATTAAGTCCCAATCAATTAATCGATCATTCCATTTAAATGAAAGACTTAAAACATGCATCGAACCCAATCGTATGGTGTTTGCCATCCGTATATATCAAAACCAGCCAGCGTATCCATACAGTCTGATCTGGCTCTACAATCTTCACGAATTAGTCATAGAATATTCCGTAAAGCGTTTGAACTTGTATAAACAAATGGGCAAACAAGGAAGTAGTTTACGACACGTGCAATTACGTTAAAGTTGGTTTTTGAAATTCGAGCCCACCTATGTGAAGACAACAACCAGGTCTTTATTCACAGGTGGTCTTTATTTGCAGGGTAATTTATGTAGAAATTGGGAAACTAAAAGTGTGTCTGTTATAGGTAGGAGATTGTTATTCGAATGTGATCTTTTGCACAGGTTCGACTGTTTATACTACAATACAAGTTTAGTTTATATCGCTTTCGTCCTCTACACTATCTACGGTCAAAACATATATCGAGGGCTTGGTGTGAAACGGTTGTAACTAAAAACCTTTTTTGAAAACCCTAGTTTAGGAGCAATTTTGACCCATTTGTAAACAATGCATATTTAGGTGCCATTGCTCAGAACGAGCAATGGCACCTAAATTTCCATTGTTTACCAAGTAAAATGATTTAACGCTTATAAAGACTTTATGGCGAGGTGATTAACCTTGGTAAAAAAAATACCAATTTTAGTTATAACTGTTTCACACCAAGCCCTCGATATGCTTTATCTACACATTTCTCTGAAATAGGAGACGACTGTTAACCCTTTCCCACATATAGACGCTGAAACCTCTGCAGTAGACGGCTTTTGAAAACATTGTGACAAAAGAAGAAATTGCTAAAAAAATGAGCAAGTTCTCATTTTGCCACATTATTTTCAACACTATTCAATGAATATACTTTTATTTACAGTGATTTTCAACTTTTTACACTAGACGTTTTCAAAGTCGTCTGCTGCAGATGTGTTGTATGTGGAAAAGGGTTAACATTTACATGGGAAATTTATCAAATCGAACAGAGAAGAGGATCATGTAAAGAACGCAAAGAGGCCTTTGTCGCTAATTCCTTAAAATGTACTTTCATGTGAATGGTCGAAAGGTCTTTGAAAAAGCTAACATCGTTGTTCGGAGATTTATCTATCCCAGTGATTCAAGTTGATCTTGAAGCGATCATTATTTCGTTAACTGGTACTAGTTCCTGACATATGTTGATCAACTACGTTTGGTGTTGTTATTTCTTTTATATTCATGAAGCTGCTATTATATATGCATGCGCTTGAAAAAAATGCAACAGCGCGGAATAGACTTCTCTATCCTCCATTGAGGAATCCGTTGTGGTCGAGTGGTTAACGTCGGGGATTTCGAAACCGGGTGTCCCGGGTTCGATTCCCAGTCGCGGCACTACGTTCATGGTGGAGTGCCCTTGGGCAAGGCACATTTTCTAGCCTAGTACTGGTTTGTTTACCCAGGGATCATGAATAAGTGAACTGTCGCCGTGATATAACTGAAATAATGTTGAAAGCGGCGTAAAACCCCAATAAATAAATAAATATCCTCCATTGAAAAGATTTTTATACCAGAATAAACTATAAGGTCAATGTCATTGTGGGGAGAAAAGAATAAAAAGGCGAAAATGTACACGTTAGCTTTAGTGTACAGTGACTATTCAGAGTTTCATCTCACGAGTTTGAAAGGGTAGATATATAACGAAAATTAAACAAGAAACAAAAGCTTGTAAAAGGTATGTCGAAAGACATTGGATTATAAACGAATTATCACTTCCTTTGCATCTGCACTGTATAGTAAGTAGTACAGGTGTACTCTAAACTTCGAAAAAGTATTTGAAAACCTACTATTACACTTGGGACAAATTTACAAAAACTTGCTGATATCTGAAATGTTAAAGAATTGTTGAATTTAAGTTTGTATATATATTTCGCCTTTTTAGTTCGAAACCTAATAAATGAAAAATAAAGTGTTGTATTTTATACTTTGTTCTTTCAGGCTGCTGGCATAAGTTCATGAATTGTTTAGTGATCAAATTACAGTCTTGTCCTAAGAGAAATAGTGTGCACTTATTGATTAATAAATCAATTGAATTGAATTAAGTTTGAAATTGAAATGTATTGTACCATGTCGATTATTACGTTTGAGTTTGACAAGAAATTGATTTTAACATACTAGTACTTTACGTATGACAGTCTCTTATATTACGGAATGACCATGAGCTTTTTATTTGTAATATTTTTAATCAATATATTTAAATATGCAAGAGTGTACATGGATGAGACTGAACTATACGAAGTTTGAGATGCACGAAACTACGTTGAAAAGTAAATTGATTGTGACACAGAATGTTGAACAGTGCATACAATTGTCATTATTAATGTACTTTAAAACTCAACTAGCATACTGCGACGATCTCTTGTCTCTACTCTCACGACACCACACGAATAATGAAACAAGCTATCGAGTTGTCGCGAGAACAGCGTCAAATTCACTTGAATATTTCTTCTCCTCGTGTAAAAGTACGGGAAACGGAAGTTGTAATGGCTATGTGAAGTGCTCTCTGGTTGGTCGATATTTGGTTGTGTCCGGATTTCTAGCCAATCAGCGATCAGGTAATAGGAAACCATTTCTTTTTGTGTCGATATATTTAGTTACGTGTCTGTGTTTCTCGCGGAAATGGTACCCCTTACGGCAACTAAAATATTAAGAAAACGAAGAGAAGGATCAAAAATCGGGACAATCATTCGATGTAGCAACTGATGGGCTACACAACGCACACCGAGTGGTTTCCTCGTGTAAAAGTACGGGAAATGGAAGTTGTAATGGCTATGTGAAGTGCTCTCTGGTTGGTCGATAGTTTGTCGTGTCCGGATTTTTAGCCAATCAGCGATCAGGTAATAGGAAACCATTTCTTTTTGTGTCGATATATTTAGTTTTGACGTGTCTGTGTTTTCCGCGGGAATGGTACCCCTTACGGCAACTCAAATATTAAGAAAACGAAGAGACGGATCAAAAATCGGGAGGATCATTCGATGAAGCAACTGATGGGCTACACAACGCACACCGAGTGGTTTCTAAATTCGGAAAACTGTGGGAGGTTTTCACCCGTTTCCATAGCAACGGTGGTTTCTATGGCGACCCTACTACAAAAGGAACAACTAGAGCCTAGACCCTTCATCCCTACCAAGTTTGGTCGAAATCCGTTGAATAGTTTTGGCGCTACGCTTGCCACAAATAAACAAACAAACAAACAAACATTTTACAAACAAACGGACAGAAACGAAGACCGACTTTATGGGTCTCTAGAAGAAAGAACCAACAAACAAACGGACAGAAACGAAGATCGACTTTAAAGGGACAGAATCCCATATGAGAAAAAAGCGGAAAAAAAAAGAAAATTGTTAAAAATTGCTATTACCTTGATGTTTTTGCATGTAAGGCATTGATATTTGCTGACTGATGTACTACAATATATGCGAACTATTAATATTGCGGAGATCTAAAAATATCGCTGTATATTTATCACGTGATCACTACAACCGAATTGACAATCTCCTTCGCAGAGTTGTCGTTCCTTACACTCACGCATACATGAATGTAATGAGTCGATAGTGTTAGAGAATGCCGAATTGAATCCACAAATTCAAATGAGCAAGAGGAAATTTCACGGTATTTTTAAACGGGAAAACACGGAGCGGACGTTTTTTTAACTGCTTATTTCCTATGAAATAATGAAAAACAAGACTTGCACGACCTTCTACAACATTCCGTTACATATATATCGACGTATTTTGGATTAATTAGAATAAGTATAAAATATAACGATTTTGGACCATTATGGTGTTCAGTCCCTTTAAGGGTATCTAGAAGAGAGAACCAATAGTAAATATACCTAAGTTAAACAATATCGCATGAAAAACTATACAATGCTTAATCCATGTTGTTGATTTCAAGATTTCACCAAGAACACCAACATAACTGTATCCATTTCCCACATGCATACACGTGTCGACGCATTCGCAGCAGGTTTTCAATAATTATACTTACAAGGACTTTTCTTCAGTTTAGCTGAAACGTTTTCAAATTAGTCTCCTGTATATTTGTTGTTCAAAGGAAATAGTAATGGCTGATACCATGGACAAACGATTTTGATTTATTGATTAGGGTTTTACATCGTTTCCATCATATTTTTTTTAGCCATACCGAGGCGGCCAGTACACATACACACGTGTTTCCCGACTTTCGCACACAAGTACTCCACACACAAGTTATTTGTTATCAAAGAAACGGGCTGTTTGTCACATGTACAGGTAAGCCCCCATTGGTAGAAGACTAGAACATGTTTGAGGCGTGTCGCATTGCCATTTTTCAAACGTCGGAAAGAATGTTAGGGTTCGAACTCGAAACCCATGGATTGACAACCCGCGGCGCTACCGACTGATATACCGAGGCTTGGCCTATCAATTCTAAGTTGTCCTCAAATAAAGCTAATGTGTTATATCTAAAATTATCACGACAGCGTTTACTTAATAAAAAATAAGATAATGCTCTTTAAGATGTCCATAATGAGCACCAAACGGTACATTTTCCACTTCAGTTAAAACGATTTCGATGTAACACATGTAGATGAAACAATATAATCCAGTTAGCAATGGCCGAATTGCGTGTCAGGGAAGGAGTCGCGTAAAACAATATACCGCTCGTGTCTGTATTAATTGATTTTACCGCTGACTGGTTCTCCTTCACACAATCTGATCATTTAAACAAAGCAACTCTTCCGGAAATGACATATGTTCATTTCGAAAGAAAAATTAAGCGCGGCGCTCAATTCAAGATAGCATTAACAACAAGTTTAAAGAGGATGTAGTTACACCGGAAATGTATTAAATGTACGTGTCGGAAGAGGGTGAGCAACCTTCAAAACAATTGCGCCGGAATGGTTCGCTTAACCTGTCAACAATTGACACATACACAATTGATCGATGTGTTGGACTTACACAATATTTCAACGGTTTTTCATTTATCACGGCGATCAGTTCATTTTACTCTTTCAGTCGAGATTTTCAAACAGTAAAGTCTTGTTAAAAAAAACGGCCATTCATTGTTCATGTAGTAAGAGATTTTGGAATATTTTGATAACTAATAGGCAAACACAATGCTGATTTCAGGTGAGACAGCTCGTTACAAGAGATAGCACGTGTTTCCTTGCTTTCTCGAACTTAGCAACCAATTTTCCCAAGGCAACTGACTGCCTTGTCTTATAGTCTAATGTAGTCCATAATACATTTTGGGACTCATCGGAGAGCATAAGGGCTCCTGGCTTGATTGATAACCCCCGTCGTTACCAAGTGAGATATCTAGGCTAGACCAAAAGCACGTTCACAATTGATCGCTTGGTGTTTCACGCGGCTTTCATTTTTTTTTCAAGTTATATCACGCCTTTTTCTGGATAAGTTACTGGTACTACTGGTCCATTTGGCCTGACACCAGCGAACCAGACGTAACGCTAACCCTGCCCGCAACCCTGAACGCCAAGGAGTGAAGTGAAGACCAACATTGTGGACATTGTGAAGTATCGACCCAGATCAGCCAAAGCATGCCGCGGAGGCTAACCCGGACAGACAATTTTCACCTCCTGTGGATTTTCATTACTCTATACCTCTAACCTTCATATAAATAATGATGTTTATGGCAATGTAATATCATTTCATTTGCCAACTAAATAAACTAACTTAAAACAAACGTTTTAAGACAGAAACGCCGTCACATTTAACCGTATTAGGTATTCATTACATGCATAGATGCTTGGTTAACAATGTATTTGTTATTAAATCAAATAGCGTGTCTTGTCAGACGTTTATTCACATATGTTTGTTGTATGGTTTACCCTTGACCACATACGAAACATATGCAGTAGACGACTTTAAGTATACGAAGGAAACATTAATTGATACATCAATAAATAAAAGTACACTTATTAAATATAGTTGAAAACATTGTGGCAAAATGAGAAATTATTCATCATGGGCAATTTGGTCTTTTACCACAATGCTTTCAAAAGTATTTTGCTGCATAGCCGTCAGAAAGTGTCTGCATGTGGGAAAGGGCTAAGACAGCATTTACATTTAAAAACATGTGTATCTTCATCCATTTTTGACCGAAAATTCACGAATGAATGAACTTAACTTTATATGTTATATTCATGTAAAATTGTATGAATTAACCCGTAAATGATATATACAACATTTGGAAACATCGTAGAAAAAAGAAGAATTGGTTTTCCGAAAATGTTTTTCAAACTCGAGTTAAGATTATAACGCAAATAGTTAAGATGTAACACATTTTCTTTCTAATATGTCTTCAAAAAGGTGACCTTAGAAAATGCCGCGTTCTGTCCGACCTTTAAACAACGTCATTCATCGATCACCAATGGGCTAACAGTCTATGTGAAAAAGCAGCCAGTTGCTTGTGTCGAGTATTGATGTGAGAAGACCATGAAACGCATGAGTAGGTGAACTGATCGCCGTGATATGACTGAACAGTTGTTGAAATCGGAGTTTAATGCTAACTAATCAAACTATGCACATTTTCGTATCAGCCAAACGGTTAAAAGGTAGACGATGAATAAACGACGTAATACAAAATAAAATAAAACGTTAACAACAACTGACTAAAACTACAGACAATGATTACAAATGATGTTATTTTCAAAGAACACATGGTTTTACAATTTATATTGTTGTTTTACACGAGTACAACACAATAACCTGTCTTGTTTGATATTTCATATCCACACCCTAATTTTCATCATATATATTAGCTTTACTCTGTTTTGTTTCGGATTGTTTGGATGGCGCTTTACGCCGCATTCAACAATATGTCAGTTACAGGGGCGTAGCTTGGCAATAATCAATGTGTAGGCCGTCTCGAGAGAAAAATCAACATTGTGGACCCTAAGCATGTCACACAGGCGTACCCGGATATACACTTGTCGCCTCCTGTGGATTTTCTGTTTCAGGAATCACTACTCTATCTATCCCCCCCCCCCCCCCCCCCCCCCCTTAGACGGAATGTGTCGGCCGGATCAGTCTGCGCGGACAGCGCAGGCTGATCTGGTCGATACATTACGCAGATGTGTATCGCCGCAGCTGCATTTTGGGGCATTTTTAGAAAAAAATGTGTAGGCACGTGCCTACAGTGCCTAAAGGGAGCTACGCCCCTGAGTTATCTCAAGGCGATTCCTGGGTAAGTTACCAGTATTATTGGTCCATTTTATCCTGACACCAATCAGTCAAACGTCATGCTAACCCCGCAACCCTGAGCGCCAAGGAGGGCAGCAATTACTACCAGTTTGCAATTTAGACACCGCCGATTACACACTCTACCTGACAAGTTATCTACATGGGGGTCAGATGGTTTTTGGTGTTTTACGCTGCTTTCAACAATATGTCAGCTATCTCACGGCGTTTCCTTGGGGATAAGTTTCCAGTAATTACTGATCCATATATCCTGACACGAGCGAATCGGTCGTAATGCTAATCCATACGCCCTTTACTCAGCTTAGTTCCTGGAATTGGTATGATCGTAAACGTTGACGAGTTCTTACTCACATTCACAGACCTTGCTAAGCGAACAATGTGAAACTAAAGCGACTCGTCTTGGTCTGTATTGTTCACGAATGCGATTTAACCCTTTCCCCACACACCGTATCTTTCTGACGCCTCTGCAGCAGACGACTTTCAAAAACATTTTGGCTGAAGAAGAAATTGCTTACAATGAGAAATATTTACTATTGCAACCATAATTGCAAATCTGTTGCAAAATGAATCTCTCATTTATGGAGAGTTTTATTCTTAATTGCCAGTATGTTTTCAAAGTCGTCTGTTGCAAAATTGCTGTATGTGGGAAGGGGTTACCGTTCTTTTGCTGTGTGGTGTTTTGTAAATGTCTTTGAAAGTCGAGACTAGCATGAAAATTGATTGGTTGGTGTATATTACGCTGCTTTCAACACTTGTTTTAGTTATATCCCGGTGTTTTCTCGGGTAAATTACAAGTATTACTGGTAAATGTATCCTAACATCAGCCAATCTATCGTAATGTTAACTTCGCAAACCATAGCGCAAAAGAGGGCCGTCATCACTACCATTTTTAAAGTATTTGGTAAGATCCGGCCGGGGATCGAATCAGCGACCTCCCGCATACGATGCTGAAGCTCTCCCACTACACCACAATGTATCTTGTTACTCTTACGGTACAGATTACTATTAAATCACTAGAAAGCCCATGCGCAGAACTGAGACGATGGAAGGTAACTTTATATACGAAGGCTGTCGGCTTTATTGAAGTGTTAGCAGTGAATCAACCATTATTTACTTTTCATTGCATTATTTTGATTCCTTTTTGGTACAAGTACATATTTAATCACTGGGACTTGATTTTCTATAAGAACAATGTTTGAGTTGGAATCGTACATCTGCTTCGACTCGATTCACAGACATGTACATGAATTCGTTTTTTGTCAGCGCGGAAGTACATTTTTCATTTTCAATTCTGTAATTCATATATTTCAAAAGCAAATTTCTTTGGATATCTTTCTATTGCTTAAGTTATATCAAATAAAATCCTTTTTCCGGTTGATATCCCACCAAGTTATCGCATTTTGTTTTTTTAGTGACGGACTATTTGGCGGTACCATATTGAAGAAATGGATACTCTGGAACCAGAACATTACTTTTTAGCAAATATTCCAAAGATGCACGTGCTTTTTCATTGACATTATATACAATCTACAGATATTCAGACATCTCCCTGAACCTAAAATGGTGTTCAGTAATGGAGAGCTACTGTATAAAGAGACATTTGAAGTAATTCATTGCCAATATTGTAATCACACTTAAACAATAGGGACTGATTCCAGCCTAGATTTTAATGAGTGTCTTCGCAATTCGTGTACTAAATCAATTGTCTCTGACGAACCGCATTGCTAAAAGGGATGTCTTTTTCATGTACATTTGTACCGAATATTCACTAATCAAATCAGAGCAGTTCAACTAAGTACGAGCTAACGGCTACGCTGTAAGATATTTAAGAACACATCCTTGGTATTCAATGTGTTCGGCGATAGCACCTTAAAAATCGACACCCCGAGACCTGGTAGTGCAGTCGGTATTACCAAGGGCTGTTACTCTAGACGTTGTGAGTTCGAATCCCCAGCTCGTGCAACGTTCGTTCCGACGTGTGACAAAAGACAATGCGACACGTGTATATTTGTTCTGTCACCAATATAAATGGACTAACAATCTAATTGAAAAACAAAGCAACCAGTTGCTTGGAAGGATTGCTATGTGGAGTACTGGTAAGATAAAGCAAGGAAACACGTGAACTGGCCGCCGTGATATGAATGAATATTGTTGAAAACGACGTTCAACCCCCAATCAATCAACATCGACACGTCCTCTGCTGTTACAATTACGTGTATGTGTTAAACCAGAGAAGCCACGATGGCGGTAACACTGGCGCGAACGTGTAAAATTGCACTTAATGATTCCGTTACTGCGTTTATTACGATCTATATGATGCAGAATACAGACAAGTCGACGACGAATTATTCGACAGGATTTCAGTTTAATTATGAATTAGGAGAATATTTTCTCTTACGCTTAATGACTACAAAGTATTTATGGGTACACTGTTTGTTTTAAAGAAGACACAGGGGATCATATATTTATAAACAGACATTCAAGAAAATGTTATAACAGCATAATGCTTAGATCCGCGGATTATCGTACTATTTATTGCATAACTTGGAACTGAGTTTTTCCAAAAACTACTTTTCACTCGTTAGAATTAAAAAGCAACAAATATGCTGCTTGCAACTTTATATACACATAGGAAATATGTTATTGAAAACGGAATAGTTTGATAAAAGTCTATTTAAAGTTCTTCAAGACATCATTTTGGCAAGCCGTATGAAAGTAACATGTAGTTGCCCACAGTTTCGGTATGCCATATCGAGGGCTTGGCGTGAAACAGTTGTATCTAAAATTAGTATTTTTTTACCAAGGTTAATCACCTCACCATAAAGTCTTTATAAGCGTTAAATCATTTTTCTTGGTAAACAATGTAAATTTAGGTGCCATTGCTCGTTCTGAGCAATGGCACCTAAATTTGCATTGTTTACAAAAGGGTCAAAATTGCCCCTAAACCAGGGTTTTCAAAATAGGTTTTAAGTTACAACCGTTTCACGCCAAGCCCTCGATATCAGTATCTTTATGTGTTGTGCGTGGAAGATATTTGCCATATAAATCAACTTAATTCTCAAATGTATGTTTTCCTGTGACTTTGATGTATAACTTGTTTTACAATAGATTACATCCTGATAAACATCGTTTTAGTCACATTTATATGCTAATGTGTAAACCTATTTATAACCCGAATCTATAATTGAGCCGTTCCACGAGAAAACCAACATTGTGACTCTGCGTAAAATATCGACTCGGACCAGCCTAAGCATGCCGCACAGACTAGCCCGGACAGACACTTTTCACCTCCTGTGAATTTTCTATTTCATGAATACTCTCTACCTCTATCCACTGAAAAGGAATGTTTCGGCCCGGATTAACCTACGCGGATTGCGCAAGCTAATCTGGATCGATATATTACGCAGAGTCCAAAATGTTTATTTTTCTCGTGGAACGACTCATATGTCTTCAATAAGTCAAAACATAAAATGTTAACCGTTATTCATGTGAGACCGATATGTATTACCGTCTATGAACGCAAAACAAAAATGGCATTTTCAAACTTGAAAAAGACACTCGTGAAAATAGCACTTTTAGTGTTCAATCAGTGAAAGTAACACTCTAAGTTTTCACGTTTAGTATTAAATCAGTGAAAAAAAGCTCTATTAATATGTAATCATTTAACATAACAATATTAGTGTTCAATCTGTAAAAATAACTATTTTAGTGTTCAATCAAGGCCAATAACTATTATAATTTTCAATCAGTGACCATAACACGTGAAAATAAGACGTGGTTAATCTGTGAAGAGAAGACTTTCAATGTAAAATTAGTGAAAGGAACTCTTTTAGTGTTAAGTCAGTACAATTAACAATCAGTGAAAATAACATAAAGTGTTCAATCAGTAAAATAACTATGTACTGTTCCATCAGTAAAACAAACACCCTCTTTCGCTGTTCAATCAATAAAAAAAACCTCTTTTGCTGTATGATCAGTAAAAGAAAACCTCTTCTGCTGATCAATCAGTAAAAACACACCTCTTTTGCTGTTCAATCAGTATAAATATAACTGTTGCTGTTCAATCAGTATAAATATAATTGTTGCTGTTGCTTGTGAAAATAACACGTTTGCTGTTCGATCAGTGAAAATAACATTTTAAGCGTTCAATCGGTGACAGTATACATGTGAGCCGTTCCACGAGAAACCCAACATTATGGACTCTGCGTAAAGTGTCGACCCTGATCAGCCTAAGCATGCCACACAGGCCTATCCGGATAGACACTTTTCGCCTCCTATGGATTTTCTGTTTCAGGAATCACT
Organism: Serripes groenlandicus; assembly: GCA_031761405.1. Lineage (NCBI taxonomy): Eukaryota > Metazoa > Mollusca > Bivalvia > Cardiida > Cardiidae > Serripes > Serripes groenlandicus. The sequence continues at coordinate 25,660,493 of JASEVX010000011.1, forward strand.
ACTCTATACATCTATCCCCCTAAGACGGAATGTGTCGGCCGGATCAGTCTGCGCGGACAGCGCAGGCTGATCTGGTCGATACATTACGCAGATGTCTATCGCTGCAGCTGTATTTTGGGGGCATTTCCCCCGAGAAAACCAACATTATGGACTCTGCGTAATGTATCGACACAGATCAGCTGTGCGCAGTGAAGACAAGGTGTTTCCCTTTATATTGTAATGTAAGATGTAAGATTTCACTGTAAGATAAAAGTGTTTACCTATATGTTGTAATGTAAGATGTAAGATTTCACTGTAAGATAAAAGTGTTCCCTATATGTTGTTATGTAAGATGTAAGATGTCACTGTTAAAAATGGTGTTTCCCTTTATACGTTGTAATGCAATATGTAAGATATCACTGTTATATAAAAGCGTTGCCCTATATATGTTGTAATATAAGATGTAAGGTTTCACCGTAATATAAAAGTGTTTCCCTCTAAATGATGTAATGCAAGATGTAAAATTTCATAAACGCGTTCCCCTATATATGTTGTAATGTAAGATAAAAGTGTTTCCCATTATATGATGTAATGTAAGATGTAAGAGTTCACTGTAATATAAAAGTGTTACCCTATATAAGTTGTAATGTAAGATGTAAGATTCCACTGTTATATAAAAGTGTTTCCTTATATATGTTGTAATGTAAGATGTAAGATTCCACTGTTATATAAAAGTGTTACCCTATATATGTTGTAATGTAAGATGTAAGATTCCACTGTTATATAAAAGTGTTTCCCTATATATGTTGTAATGTAAGATGTAAGATTTCACTGTAATATAAAGGTGTTTCCCTTTATACGTTGTAATGCAATGTGTAAGATATCACTGTTATATAAAAGCGTTGCCCTATATATGTTGTGTAAGGTTTCACCATAGTATACACGTGTTCCCATATATATGTTGCAATGTAAGATTTCACTGTAATATAAAAGTGTTTCCCTACATATGTTGTAATGTAAGATGTAAGAGTTCAAGGTAATATACAAGTGTTACCCTATATATGTTGTAATGTAAGATGTAAGATTCCACTGTTATATAAAAGTGTTTCCCTATATATGTTGTAATGTAAGATGTAATATTTCACTGTAATATAAAAGTGTTTCCCTATATATGTTGTAATGTAAGATGTAAGATTTCACTGTAATATAAAAGCTTTCCCCTATTTATGTTGTAATGTAATATGTGAGATTTCACTGACATCGTCATGGTGACAAGACGCCTTGTTTTTTGCCTGTTTGCTTGTCCCTAGAAGGTCATTATAAAGAATAACAAAATAAATAATAACATCGAGCTGACTAAGAACGACGGTTTCGTTTTCAAAATAATTCGGTAAATGCATCACTGTTAACAGTGAAATTACATATAATATGTACTTGAATTTGTTTCTGTTCCAAGATAATTCTTCGTCAAGAAACGACAATGATGGAATTATATCTCCATCATAAAAAGCATCTTTCTATGTGACTACGTGAGCAATTTATAACAGACAGCGTATATCTTCATCGTTGAACTGTTTAGTTTCGTATTCCTCAGAGAGTATGTTTAACATAGTGTGATATACCATTGGCGTGTCTACGTCACCGTCCACATCGTGTAGTGGTTAGATCGACCACCTCGGGGGCGAGAGACCAGTATTCGATCCCCAGTCGAGCCATACCAAATACATTCTTCGTGTTCAGCTTTACTTCATTTTAATTAATGCTACAGTTGACTTATTTATGATCCCTTGGTAAAAAAAAAATAGTTGCTAGGAAATGTGCCTTGCCAAAGGGCAGTGCAAAATGAATGTTGCTCTGCAACTGGGGATCGACTAGGATCGAACCCGGGAAGCAAAGCTACGTTCCCAATCCCCGACGCTAACCACTGGGCCACGGCGAAGGATATGATATGACTATAGAAGAATTCATAACTGGCTGTATTGAATTTAATTGAACCTGCAATATATATATTGACACAATGCGCAGCACCAAGGAGTGTTTCTACATGACATTATATTATAGTAGTATTTATTGCAAATGTTCTGACAACATTTTAGGATAATTGTGACTTACGAGCTCTTTTTTTCCTTATATTTAGGGATGGTAAATCATGAGCCGTTCCACGAGAAAACCAACATTATGGACTCTGCGTAATGTATCGATCCAGATTAGCCTGTGCAATGTTAACCCCTGAGACGGAAAGTGTCGGTCCGGATCAGCCTGCGTGGTATACGTAGACTGATCCGGGTCGTTACTTTACGCAGAGTCAACAATGTTGGTTTTCTCGTGGAACGGCTGATATGCATGTATATCATACAGAACGAGTAACATATGGAACATTCGGAGTTGGAAATATTGTGGGAGAAAGGCGACTTTTTTAGTAGTTCCTCCTTTTACCATGCCGTTTTCTAAAAGTGCCTGCTACAAATGGGTTTACGTTAATCTACGTGTTACGGAAAGGGTAATCATCCACTTTCCCCATAATATATTGTTATATACCTCTAAATTGAAGGCATTTTTTACAACATTGACCTAATATTTTGCACTAAATTATTATGCTTAAGTAAAGTATTGAGAGCCCGTTAGAAAAAATTGTTTCTTAAATCGGATGCATTTTTAATCCTTTTCCATATACTACAAATGTCCAGAAGATGATTTTGAAATTAATTTGACAAAAGTATGCAAAGTCTCCATAACCTTAAATACAAGTATTGAATAGAATTTCCTCTTTTGCTACACTGTTTTCCAAAGACATTTGCTGCAGATACGCAAAAAAGCGTGTGTATGTTGGATAGGGATAGATATGCCCCAGTCGTCTACATGTCGTATGTGAACTTTAGAGGCTATATGCATCTGCAATGCGACTTTAAGTCAAAGTACACCAAATAAATTCCTTCTTTGTTTCCGTGTAAATCGACGAGTTTCAGTCCTCAATTGACACACTTTCTAAGCGTAGAACAACAAATATATAAATTATTAACAGAGTTACCTCATCAAAGTTTTAAAAACAATCCAAAGAAAATGGGAGGTCATGCATTAAATAATTCATTAAGCGAAAATGGATAAAACCGGTGTTTTGTAGTCTCTACTTTCACTTTCAAACAAGCTCAACATACTAAATGTTGATCAAATAAATCATTTCCAGTGCATCCTATACACATTTACAATGAATTTAAACTCAGTGTCATATATTCAATGCATTCTGGTGATGGTATACACTAATTTCTACGCAAACACTTTTTTAGGAACTATTTGGCTATAGATCAGATTGACAGCGGATTTATTTGGCGTAATTTGACATTTAATTGCTTTCTTTTCACTAGCCTTCTCTACGAACCGCTTCGGTGGTGTAGTGTCAGAGCGTCAGCCTCGCGTGCGGGAGGTAGCGCGTTCGACCCCCGCCCGTGTCGGGGTTAGCATGACGACTGACTGGTGTCAGGATAAATGGACCAGACGTACTGGTAACCTGTCCAGGAAACGCCGTGATATTACTGAACAATTACGCTCTACCACTTCAACTCCGAGACGGTCCTGATGAATACAACAAAATGAATAAATTATATATCGTTATTATTCATTCTATTACAACATAATCTGAAGGCCAATGAACACATTACTTTAGTGCGTGTGATTTGAAATTATCCATGAAGACTTTTTTGGGGGAATATTAGTAGCCAGTTTCGTGTTTTGATCACAATTTATTATATTTATAATTATAGCTGCAGAAGATCATTTCATTTTCGAATCCACTATGTTACCTCATTATTTTGTTATCAATCAGTTAAATTAAGAAACATTTAAGTTCTAGCAAACTTCCCTTTTTGATCATTGCAAATGATTAAGCTGAACTCATAATTAACAAGGAATCGGTGGAACCGAATGATGCTATGATGCTCCCCATAAGGGCTTTGTCAAGTGATAATAGGCATTGTCTGATAGAACTACCTTTAACTAGTGATCATACCTGCAAATTAGTAGCATACATTTGTATAGATATACTATTTGTTTTATTTGTTATTTCATTGTCGTGTGAAGGAAAACTTCCGCTGATCCATTGCCATATTTCATGGCGTGTAAAGAACCTTTCAATTTCTTAACACATATGCAAAATAGTTGTCCATTATATTTATATAATACATAAAACAGACTTAATTAGTGTCCATTATATTTACATAATACAGACTTCATTAAAAGAAAATGATAAAAACAAGGGAGTTAATTTTTATTATTTATTATAGAGTTATGGTTCTTGTGTAATGCACTTCCTCTCTTTAATATCTTTATACATTTCAAGTTCCATTGAAATATCTTTAATACTTTTCGAGTTATTGTCCTGACATGGAAATATAAAGTCTAACAAGGGAGATAATTTGAAAATTATTCACTATAAAGTTACGGTTCTTGTATTATGCACTCTCTCTTATTGATATGTATGTATATTTCAAGTTTCATTGAAATATATTCAGTACTTTTAGATTTATGATCAATGCAAATAAAGTGTGACGGACAAAGTGTGACGGATAAAGTGTGACGGACGGACAAAGCGACAACTATATGCTCTCCCAAACTAGTTTGGGGAGCATAACAATAAGACTGCCCATTGGGTAAATGTACATGCTTGCTATTGTAAAAAGTGTAGGCCAAGATTAACATATGCATACGTGTACACAGTCTGAGAAATATCTACGCTGTTCAAATGTAACTAGCATAAGGTTTTTTTTTAAGCGTCTGCCAACTTGTGTAGATTCTGATAAGATTGGACTGTTGGACAACCTAGACTGAACCTACACTGGTCATACATGTCAACTTGTACCACAGGTTTGCAGGGATAGACTCAAATTATCGTACTGCATGTACTCCATATGTCTTATTCAACCCTTTTCCACATACAACAAATCTGCAGATATCGACTTCGAAAAAATATAATCAATATCTATAAATGAAAGTTTAACTATTGAATTGAGTTGAGTTGAAAACATTGTGGCAAAATATGAAATTGCTCGTTATGCTCGAAAGTCGTCTCCTACAGTGGAGTCAGAAAGCGTCATTATTTGTCGAATGGCTAACGACTTTCTTGAAACGGACTGCACGTCATACTCACGTTATACTCACGTCGTAACACGTCATACTCACGTCGTAACACGTGATACTCACGTCGTAACACGTGATACTCACGTCGTAACACGTCATACTCACGTCGTAATACGTCATACTCACGTCGTAACACGTTATACTCACGTCGTAACACGTTATACTCAACTCCTAAAATGTCATACTCACGTCGTTACACGTTATACAAACGTCGTAACACGTTATACTCACGTCGTAACACGTTATACTCACGTCGTAATACGTTATACTCACGTCGTAATACGTTATACTCACGTGATAATACGTTATACTCACGTCGTAACACGTTATACTCGCGTCGTAACACGTTATACTCGCGTCGTAACACGTTATACTCACGTCGTAATACGTTATACTCACGTCGTAACACGTTATACTCACGTCGTAACACGTTATACTCGCGTCGTAACACGTTATACTCACGTCGTAACACGTTATACTCACGTCGTAACACGTTATACTCGCGTCGTAACACGTTATACTCACGTCGTAACACGTTATACTCACGTCGTAACACGTTATACTCGCGTCGTAACACGTTATACTCACGTCGTAATACGTTATACTCGTGTCGTAATACGTTTTATTATATGCCTGTACATTTTCCGGTGGAAATATATGCAGATTGACATGCGCAAATACACCACGACAGATTAAAATTCCGTATCTACATGCGGTGTAAATACAAGATTGTGACGTCAGACAGTGCGCGGAATACTTTCAGCGAGGTATCCCCAATAAACAATGTATTGAATCTGTATATTTAATAGTTTTTTCGCTCTTCATAGATCGTAGGTATATAATAAAAGGAATATTACGTTACGGGAGCGATAAATGGGTACGTATTGCACGACTCGTAGCGTGGGAAAATCCATATCTTACTCGACCTTCGGTCTCGTAAGATATCGATTTTTCCACGCTACTTGTCGTGCAATACAAACCCTTTTATCGCTCCCGCAACGTAATATTCCGTATATACTCACGTCGTAACATGTTATACTTACATCGTAACACGTTATATTCGCAATCGTCATACGTACGTCATACTGACGTCAAACCCATGAAACAGACAATGATTAAAAATAATGTAGTACAACAATGACAAATTACAAACTGCTGAAAACGATCCACTTCACTTGGATAAACAACGTTTTTAATCTTGCATAAAAAATAGAACAGACCATGTTTTTGTATGTCACGTTTTAACCAAATTTGTCAGAAAATACAGGGCATTGACTTTTTTTCATATTATAGAAAGGGTATGATCAGGTCTGTTTTGAATTATGAGATTGCTTTTTATTAGACATTTAATTAAAGCTGACGGTAATTATAATCAAGTAATCTGACTGGAGCGTTGTTATTGATTATAGTTGAAATCTTTAACAATGACAAATGCAGGTTCGGTTGGATTTGTTCAAAAGATTATATTTAAATGTCTAGATAATAATTAAGCTACATTCATTAATTCATAAAATGCCAGCGATTGTGATCTTTTTAATGACAGACGGATTATGTTCCTCCGTTTGTTGGAACTGTGTATTAAACCGCTTTTAAAAGTATTAGTTAAGTTTAAATATATTTAGTTTACATCAAGTGAAACAAGCGTTTAGCTTTGCGTTGAATATCCACACCGGTAGAACCCTCTCATCACAGGATTCGAACGCGGAACCTTTTTATACGAGAGGCCGACGCTTTACCACTGTCTTCCACATTTTAAAAGTATTCCAATTATATCACGCAGTGTCCTCAGGGGCGTAGCTTTGCAATAATCAATGTGTAGGCCGTCTCGTGAGAAAATCAACATTGTGGACTCAGCGTAAAGTATCGACCCGGATCAGCCTAAGCATGCCACACGGGCCTACCCGGATAGACAATTTTCGCCTCCTGTGGATTTTCTGTTTCAGGAATCACTACTCCATACATCTATCCCCCTAAGATGGAATGTGTCTGCCGGATCAGTCTGCGCGGACAGCGCAGGCTGATCTTGTCGATACATTACGCAGATGTCTATTGCCGCAGCTGAATTTTGGGGCATTTTGAGAAAAGATGTGTAGGCACGTGCCTACAGTGCCTAAAGGGAGCTATGCCCCTGGTCCTGGATTTACTAGTAGTACCGGTAAGTTTACCCTGACACTACTGGTACGATCGTAAAGATGGCCCATTAATCCTAAGCACCAGCAATGAATGCAACTACCACCATTTTGAAAGTCGTTGGTTCTAACCGACAAAAACTAGAAATGTGATCCCACTAGTTGGATGTCAATGTCTTTAAATAATGGCATACCGTAGGATCCCTAATCCGTCGACACGGCTTATTTATGAATGTCATGGACAAGTCCGATTAGCAATGGCTTTCCTCAATAAGCGGATCTGACATGTCTAGTTTCTAGATAAATGACGCATGGCGAATAACAAATCTTAATTCAAAAGTACTTAGGACGTCGGCCCATAAGACATTACGTAATACAAATACATTTATTTCATTCTGAAAAATGTCCCTAAAAAAACAACTCTTTCAACACGTGGTGTGTTATTTTTCTTTATAGCAATGGGTAATTAGATTGTAATTACGGTTAGAAACTAGAAATGCTAGTATCAGATTTATAAGGGATTGATTAATTGATTGATTGATTGATTGATTGATTGATTGATTGGGGTTCAACGCCGTCTTCAACAGTTTTTCAGTCAAATCACGGCGGCCAGTTCACATACCCGTCTATTTCCTCGCTTTGTCACACCAGAATTATACACACAACATTCTTTCCAAGCAACTGGCTACTTTTCCACATACACGGTTAGCCCTTTGGTGGAAGACGAATGACGCTTGTCGCTTTGACATTTATCAGGGAACATTATGACGCTGAAAAAGACATGAACACAGATACAAATGTTAATGGGAACGTTTTAGAGCGGTTAGTGGATTCAAACTTCCTTCAAAACAGATTTCAATTTGAAAAATATGTCACAATGTATGCTTTCTACGTAGTCAGAGGAAGCACTTAAAGAAATAAACGCACAGTTTGTTGGCGTGATGTCTCCCACCCGTCTGCTCATCTCATTTGTTATTAAACCCTCCGCCACACACAGACCGGCGCTTTCTGACGCCTCAGCAGCAGATAATTATTTGGAAACATTGTGGCAAATGGAGTAATTGATTATTATGAGCAATTTCTCCATTTGGCACAATGTTATCAACTCCATTGAAGAATAATACTTTCATTTGAAGATATTTTCAATATTGTTGGGGGTATCTTTTAAAAGTCGTTTGCTTCGAATGTGTTGTATATGGGAAATTGTTATATCTCTTGGTAGGCCTATATTGAATCCTAGCCTGACAGACGCAGAGGAGGAGTGAACTGATCTAATCCCACCCATATCTCTCTTATGACTCCACTAAACCCTATGTTGTGGGTATTCAAAATGATTGTCTCACTGAGACGATTCTTTTGAGTACCAACAACATAGGGTTTGAGGGTCGAATAAGGATGTGGGGGATGCGAAATACTCTTCTTATCTAGAGCTCTGCTGATGTATTGGTTTTACTGAGTAATGTGACCATGCATCAGCTGACATGCTTTTACGTGACGAGTCATGGGGAATTAGAACATTAAATTACACTACGTGATTAGAAATCCGGATTTCAGTCAGAGGATTGACGTTGATGGGGTGTTCAGGTTCAGTCAATTATCCAATTTAAATATGCTACTAAACTCAATTTTTCTGGTGCTATACACTTCTCAGAAGAAAGTTAAATTCTCGTAAAACAAAGGACATCCTCTTCCTAACTGGGTTTTAAAAAGAACACTTAGGCCTCCTCTAGGTTTTAGAAAATGTCAGCGATAATGGGACTCAGATGCCGCTCCATTTCTGTATCACTTAAACAGGGGTAAGGCAGGAAAGACCATAGATGCAGATACAAAGGGGTATACAGCTCTTTTATCCCATCGATATCTCTCTTATTATCCGACCGAACCCTATGCTAAGAATATTCAAAATAATTGTCTCATTTAGACGATTCTTTTGAGTACCAACAACATAGGGTTAGAGGGACAAATAAATATTTTTAGAACATAAAAACTTGCCTTATCTAAAGCTTTGACATTTTTCCGAGTGAAGTGGTAAAAATGCTCGTGTTTATATTGACATATTGTTCACGATAAGGCATACAAATATCAATTTGTAAATATAAATAAAGTGATCACGTGATGCACAACACACATAACAGAATTAAACTAAATGTAAAAAAGATGTTACTTTTTAAAACTGTATTCATCAGAGTAAAATGAGTCTATGATGGAAACGTTAATGAAATCACGTGATTATAAATGCCACTGATGATGATAATTGGATTTGACAGCGATGGTGTTTTTCCAGATTTTATTGAAGATTATCCAATTTAATCTTTTTTCTAGGGTGCGCTATGTTTTAATGGACCGCTTGAGGTTTTTTCAGCTCAACTGTGCACGAAGTGCAAGGTGAGCTATTGTGATCACATTTTGTCCGTCGACCGTCCGTCGTGCGTCGTGCGTCTTGCGTCGTCAACATTTGAGCTTGTTATTATTCTACAGCTAATCTTCATGAAAGTTTGTCAGAACATTCATCGCCATCAAATATTGGACAAGTTCGAAACTGGGCCATATGAGCTCAACAACAAGGTCACTAGGTCAAATTGAATGGAAATCTTGTTAACACGCTGAAGGCCACATTTTCAACTTGAGCATGTTGATACTGTATCGGAATGTTTGTCTTGATGATATGTAAGTTAATTTCGAACATGGGTCATGTCGGTATAAAAAAAAGGTCACTAGGTCAAATTGAAGGAAAATCTTGTTAACACGCCAGAGGCCGCAACTTTTACTTCAGCAGTTTGACATTTGTCAGAATGTTTGTCTTAACAATGTCTAGGTCAAGTCCGAATATGGGTCATATTGGGTCAGAAACTAGGTCACTATGCCAAATTGAAGGGACATGTTGTTAACACTGTAGAAGCCGCATTATTTGGCTACAGCAGCTTGACACTTGGTCAGAATGTTTATCTAAATAATATCTAGGCCAAGTTCGAATAAGGGTCATGCCGGATTGAAAACTAGGTCACTAGGACAAATTGAAGGGAAATCTTGTTTACACTCTGGATACTGCATTTTTAATTTGAGCATGTTGAAACTTTATCAGAATGTTTTTCTTGATGATATGTGGGTCAGAAACTAGGTCACTAGGCCAAATTGAAGGCAGATATTGTTAACTCTGTAGAATACGCATTTTTTGCTACGGCAGCTTGACATTTGATGAGAATGATCTAAGCCAAGTTCGAATATGGGTCATGTAGGGTCAAAAATTAGGTCACTAGGCCAAATTGAAGGAACATATTGTTAACATTCTTTGCTTTAGCAGCTTGAAATTTTGTCCAATGTTTTGTCTGAATTATATCTAGGCCAAGTTTGAATATGGTTCATATTGGGTCAGAAACAAGGTCAATAAAGGAAAATATTGTTCAAACTCCGGAGGCCACATTTTTACTCTGAGCAAGTTGAAACTGTGTCAGAATGTTGTCTTGATGATATGTAGTCAATGTTGGAATATCCGTAATGTCAGGTAATAAAATAAAGATAGGTCAAATGAAGGAAAATCTTGTTAACACTGTGAAGGTTGCCTTCAGAATAATTGTCTTGATGTGTTTCCTATTGCAGTACATTGTATAATTCAGGTGAGCGAACTAGGGCCATCATGACCCTCTTGTTTCATACAGATTTAACAACATTCATATTTAACCCTTTCCCACATACAACTTATCTGCAGCAGACGACTTTGAAAACATAGAGACAACAACCCGAAAAATCTCCATAAAAGAAAGCTGAATTGTTAGATAAAGTTGAAAACATTGTCGCCAAAGGTGAAATTGCTTATCATGAGCAATTTCACCTTTGGCCATAATGTTTCAAAAGTCGTCTGCTGCTATTGCGTCAAAATGCGTCTGCATGTGGGAAAGGGTTAAAGACCTACATGTGTCTTATCTTTTCGTTTTAACGTCTAGTCAAGATTTAAAAAAAATATCTGAGATTTATTGGTATGTACGTTTACTCTGCGATGAACGTATGAGAGAGTATGGTAAGCAATCCATTGAATAGGAAAGCAAGCGAAACAACAACGCAACATTGGCATAAAATCAGGTTTTCAATGAGATCCTTTGCTAGTCAACAACGTCCTTTATTTTGATGTTAGTGAACCGAAATCAAATTGTACTTACACTAGATAAATACCATTTGAAGTTTGTATTAATAAAAGAAGTAATTCTGTTTTGGAATGGAATTAAACATGTGGCACGCAAACGGCACTCTACACATGTCCGTTTGCCTTGATGTTTTTAACCAACGTCCACATAACGGTTCCGCATTTCATGAGATGACACTATTTTTAAAGGGAATTTGCAGCAAGACATTTTTAAAACGAAGCCATGTAATTACAAAAAAAATCAGGCATTTTTATCTTGTAAATTAATGTTTTAAATTCCGTCTCAAAATTCCATTTCTAATGAAAAATTAGTTCCCATGAATGTCTTCCGGGCGGACGGAATATGATTTCCTGTAAACAATTAGATTTGAGCAAATACCTAGCTAGAATTAGCCAGTGTATTTATAGCGAACGTCAAACAGAGGTGATTACAGCTTTGTCAGAATGTTAAATGTGATATCCTGATAAGAGTCGCGTTTGGCAATTTGGAGTCTTACTGCATCTGCGCACAGTGAACACTCAGGCGGGGCTGTACATCCGAACATTCACACTGGAGTTTTCACCGTCCTCATATATGGTATTTATTACATGAAAATGCTTGTATCCGAATGTAATATACCCATTACGTATTTATTTATATGTGACACGTGTAATATAACATGATCGAATGACTAGTTGTTTATTCATCCGCGAATGTTTACAAAATGGTTGAGAACGTTTATCCGGTAAACACAAATGTCACGATAGATGGACGAGGTAAAGAGACCATTATCGTTCATACAAATATCTGTTTGTGTGATTAATTAAAAGTCTATTAAGTATTACATTTTGGGACTATTACAGCGAAAACCCGATTTTCTTTTTTTGTTTCGTCATGTGATAAAGAGGAAACTTTAAAACTAAACGCTACTTATATATTTTGAAAACGCCAGTAAATTTCATTTCGCATGCATGCGTTTTAATCGTCTGTAAATGGTCCGTTGTTCGTTCTGTTACCTTTAAAATTCAAAGAACAAAAATGAAATGTACATTCGAGAGATGCTCTGGGAAAACAACACTGATGCTTTTTGCGACCAGTGGAAAATTAAATTAAAGTCGGAATCTACACTCAGTGTTCGTCAATAAACCAGTGAGAGGAAGAAAAACCTCTGTAAATTGTATTCATTCTGAATCCTTTGCATGACCGCCTCGGTAGTGGAGTAATTAGTGCGTCCGACTTGAGAGCTTGAGACTAGGGTTTAATCCCCGGTTCGAATACTTTAAACCTTTTCGTATCGTCCTTCCTCCTTGTGGCCCAGGATTGCAGGGTTAGCATTACTGAATGACTGACTGTTGCCAGGATACATGGACCAGTAGTCCTTGTAACTTACCAAGGAAATGTCTTGATATAACTGAACAATTGTTGAAAGTGGCGTTAAGCACCAAACAATCATTAAATTAATTTCCAGCAGTATTGGTAAATTGCGCCTGTAAACGCCTTACTATCAAATACATGACTCCGCTGGCAGATATGTATCTACACGTGTAACACACATTAAGCAAACGTTAATTTTTGCAGCATAGCAACGCTAATTGTTTCGTCTGTCCGTCGATGTGTTTATTACAAGTGTACATAAGTAAAAGTGCAATGGAGTATTTCCCCCTACGGACAATGACCCTCAGTACTCGCGTACGGTCCAAGCGAGAAAGTCGTCGTTGAAAAGTTGTAACTGGTTAGCGTCGAGGATGTGGAACCGGGTGTCCCAGGTTCGATCCCAAGCCGAGGCGTTGTCCTTAGGAAAAGCACATGTCCCAGCTTAGAACTGGTTTGGTTACATGAATAAATGAACTTTCGCTGTGATAAAACTGAAGTTATTTTAAAAAACGGCGTAAAACCACAATTAAATCGTTTGAAGCGTCGAAGGTATTAGATTTTGTGGTAAATTTTAAGATGAACGGTTCAACGACGTAAATTCCATGTTCGTCTTTGATAGTTAAATGTATCAAGCAGTACCTTTGTTCTATTAGAGACTGTAGAATGTGCTAATAAGTATGGGCTAAGAAAACTAAGAGGTTACACATATAGACGATATATGACTTTGAAAATAACAACTGCAGAACTCCTTGTTTTGCATTGACTAAGGAAGATAACTCTTGTCTAATACCAAATCAAAGTACTTATGATATTAAACCAAGCCATTAAATGACACATACCAATAACATTACGTATATTTAAAACCACGTCTATTTTGTTGATGTTGAAGGGTCACCGTTGACTGAGCGATACCTCTACTCTGTTACATGTATCTGGCCGTGTAAAATACTTGAAAGTTCGCGTTGCTTATACCAAGTCTGTCGGGTGTGTTACTAAACTGGCGATCGTAAACGATAGTGGCCGAGTGAACCCGACTGTTAAATGTACCACGTAACCAGGCAAACGAATTATTTCCGATGACCGATACGGATATCCACGAAGAGTTCCGATATTTTTCAAATGAAATGGTCCTATTTAAAATATGTATGTGTCCAAGGTGAATTATCTACCAAAGTAGAAAGTTAACCAAGTCGTTTCAATCAAGGTCGAATTACGCTAAATACATCCGCTGACTTGCTATACTATAGTCCATTGAGTTTAAATGCATTGTGAATGTGTATAGGATGCACTGGAAATGATTGATTTGATCACTTTTAGTATTTTGACCTTGTTTGAAAGTGAAAGTAGAGAATGCTAAACACCGGTTTTGTCCGGACCCGATTTGGTCCAAAATGACAGTTACCATTTTCGCCTGGAGAGTTGCTTCTTGCATAATGTATGACTCCACATTTTCTTTGGATTGTTTTAAAGCTAGGATGTAACTCTTTCCAATGATATATGGTGTTCTACACGAGAAACGCGTAGAAAGTGTGACAATTGAGGACTGAAACTGGTCGATTTACATAGAAACAAAGAAGGATTTTTTGGGGTGTATTGTAACCTTGAAGCGCAATGGATACCGCTTTAACTGACGTGCGGATTACATGAACCGGTGCTACTGGTTAACAGGTTAGAATAAAAACTCAAACTATCTGAAATATGACCGATTGGAATACTACATTACACCCGCTTCATGGTGTAATCATTGTTAACCCTTTCTCACATAGAATAAATCTGCAGCAAACGACTTTGAAAACATAGTGTCTAAACCTGAAAAATCTCCATAAAAGATAGCTTAATTGTTAAATAAAGTTGAAAACATTGTGGCCAAAGGAGAAATTGCCTCATCGTGAGCAATTTCACCTTTGGCCACAATGTTCCCAACGGTCGTCTGCTGCTATTGCGTCAAAATGCGTCTGCAGGTTGGAAAGGGTTAATAAAGAATTGTATTTGAAACCTATGGGCTGAGAATGGCTAACTGTTTGAGATGCAAACCAGAATGTAGTCAACGATATATCCTCCTGAAACAAGACATATAAAACAATCCCAACAGGCGCTAATTAAAGAAAAGTACGGGAGGTTGGGTTCATGTAGCATTTGAAAATTACAAATGTCACGAAGTGCTAAACACTTAGATAGCATTGCCATTGTTAAAACCCTAACCGTGAATAAGTGTTTTGTCGCATTGATATGGCTGAAATAACGTTGAACACGGCTTAAAAAATGACAAATAAAATCCTGAGGAAAAGACACAGTTTTTCTCATATTTTGGTTTTACGACGTTTCAAAATTATTTCAGTCCCTTTATTCATTGTTTGTGGTTCAAGGCTAGAATATGTGACTTTCCGAAGGGTACTCCGCCATAACCGCGGTACGCAGGCATTGAAACCAGGACGCCTAGTTCCAAATCCATCACCATAACCTTGGTAAACATGGATTGAAACCAGGACACCCAGTTTCAAATCCATCACCATAACCGAAGTAAACAGGGATTGAAACCGAACGCCCAGTTCCAAATCCATCACGTGGCCACGGCGGATTCCTTAAATGTAGCGCATTTAGCGACCAGCTCCATAATAAGGTATAGTAGACCTAAAAGGTGCTGAATTCAAGATCATAGATAGCATAGTCAAAGTTTTAAAAATGTTCAAAAGTTGTCTTCAAATATTAGAATCATAATTCTGGGAACAAATTAGAGCAATTATTTCGGTTTCCATACTGATATTTCATGCTTCAGTTTTACTGGGTAGACATACCCAGTAAGCCAAATTTTGTACATTTTCATGACATTCATTCGATTGTTTTTTCAACAATTACTTCCAAAATAGTTTTGAGCCATTTACTGCTTACTTTGTTGTCACAATTAGCAATATTTGCAGACGTTTCAACATTTCAAAATTTTGATCACCACTTGGAGCTCAGCACCTTTATACTATGTATATGAATGACAGTTGTGAAGTAATTAGATTCGGTGAATAATTAATTGGCTAAAGCCATTTTCAATACAATTGCAGTTTAATCTCGACGGCCAGACCATCTAACTATGTGAGTAATGGACCCCCGTCGTTGATATTCCACACAGTGTTTCCCATGCATCTGCCTACATTCTCATATAGAATTTTAGCATGTCGAGGGCTTGGAGTGAAAAGCTTGTAACTAAAATTGGTATTTTTTTTACCAAGGTTAATCACCTCGCCTTTAAGTCTTTTTAAGCGTTAATCTTTCTTGGTAAACAATGGAAATTTAGGTGCCATTGCTCGTTCTGAGCAATGGCACCTAAATTTGCATTGTTTACAAAGGGGTCAAAATTGCCCCTAAACCAGGGTTTTCAAAATAGGTTTTTCGATACAACCGTCTCACGCCAAGCCCTCGATGTGTGTGTGATTCGGAAAAAGAATACGTGAAACATTGATTCGATTATGATTCATTGTAACCTTTTTCGCCATTTGAGGATTTATTGAATCAGTTAAATTAGCGCTTAACATCTATGTATCACATTAATTGAATCATTTAGTTCTTTAGGAGAACTATCGATAATGAACAAATCATGTTTGGTCGCATTAAGTGTTGGTAATAAATCAGATAGGAAAAGATATATACACGATACAATATTGTTGGTAAAACATCACGATTTCCTTAGAAAATTTCCTGTAAACCAAACTTGAAATCTAAGATGCAATTATAGAATAGCTGATTATGTTAGATCAGGTGTGGTCTATGCCAGAGTGATAAGCCAGAATGCATCAGAAGAGAATATAGCTCAAGTTATGTCATTGTATTCTATGGCGATACAATTAAGAGATTATTATTTATTTATTTGTTATTACAAAGCGTCTATATGTGGGAAAGGTTAAATGTGGTGGATGACCTACATCTGATACGACTTTCCGTATTTAACAGATCGTCTGATAAGGTACATTCTGTAACATGTTCCAATCCTGTCTATCCGATATGTGTGTCAAATTAACGACCGTACCATGGATAACGTTAACCCTTTTCAACCTGTTGATGTCTCGACGCTTTTCAGAAGGCGAATTGCAAAAACATTTAGACAAAAGAAAAAAAAATGCTCATAATGCAGAGCCATCATAAAGCGTCTATTTCTTCGAAAGGGTTAATAGATACGACCATCTTAGCCAAGATACTTGAACATCCGGGACTTTGAACGATTTCTTAATTTTCTACGAGTATTGCATTAGGCAAATGATTCAATGAAGTCTCATTAAAATATGTAATGAACAGTTCAAGAATGCATCCATCATGGTATAAGTAAAGGGTTGGGTGAGATGTTTACAGCTGCATTTATGTCATTGTGTTCATGGCAATACAATTTAGAGATTAAATTTTTATTTATTTTTTAAAGCTTCTGGCTGAAGCAATATCATTCGAATTTTGAAAACATAGATTTAATGTTATATTACTGAATTTCAAGTTCAATTCCAAATAAGAAGGGCAATGCATATTATTCGACTCGTGCTGGACGGTCGACTGTGGCCCTTTATTCAAAGTGTTACCTCCCTTGAATATAGCTGTCGCATTGTTTCACACTTCCTCGCTATCAACCTGCCGTCTGTGATTAGTGTTTCCAAATGCACCGGACACTTGAGTGCGTGCCGAATCAATCAAATAACAGAATAAAACTGGTCGCTTGATTGGTACATGTGTTAGTGCAAATACTCGAAATCGCAGGTGCCTTAAATTGAACGGTCCTGTCAATGTTGTAATACAAAAGATATTGCAGATGTTTACCATCTCTTTTGTCATGTCCTGCATATTTTGGTATAATATCCATTAAAGCAAAAATGTATTGAATTGCTCAAATTAGAATATCAAGCATTTTGTTAAAAACTGCATTGTTTGTTACAATCGCTCTCGAAAATAGATTCTTTTCACTTCTTCATTCATTGATTAAAAAAGAAACAATGAATGAAGAAGTGAAAAGAAAGATATTTAATATATCCTCTTGTTATGCCTGGTCGAGGGAAGATTAGCAAATAATTGTAGGCGTTCGAGCAAGGTACCAATAAGCGTATTCCCTAGTTCAAACCTACGTGTCTGTGTATTGTGTTTATGTATTTATGTTTGTCAATGACTATGTACTTTTATACGTCAAAATGAACGCTCGGCTATGTTCTGTTGTAACCCGAATACGCGCCTCTGATCATCAACTCAATTGACACTGTGGTACTTGACTTAAATTCTTCATTGAACACATTTAACACTTTAAAAATGGTAGCAACTGCTGCTATCCTTGGGAGTAAGCGTTTCGGGGTTAGCATTAAGACTAAATGGTCTACATGGTGTCAGGATAAACCTTCCCAGGAAACGTCCTGATATAACTAAATAATTGTTGAAAGCGGCGTACATCACCAGCCAGTCAATAAACCGAGGGCTTGGCGTGAAACGGTTGTAACTTAAAACCTATTTTGAAAACCCTGGTTTAGGGGCAATTTTGACCCTTTTGTAAACAATGCAAATTTAGGTGCCATTGCTCAGAACGAGCAATGGCACCTAAATTTACATTGTTTACCAAGAAAAGTGATTTAACGCTTATAAAGACTTTATGGTGAGGTGATTAACCTTGGTAAAAAAATACCAATTTTAGATACAACTGTTTCACGCCAAGCCCTCGAAACTTACATTATATTATGGTTTTACTTAACCCTTTCTCACATAGAAACGCTCTGCGACGCAGTGATTAGCCGAAGGCTTTTGGAGATACTGTGGCAAAATGGGAAATTGTTCATGATAAACAATTTCTCATTTTGCCACAATGTTTCAAACGTATTCAATAATTCTACCTTAATTTACCGATACTTTCCCTATTGTTGTCTATATGTTTTCAAATTCGTCTGCTGCAAACCTATTATATCTGGCAAAAGGTTGAAGGAATCTAAATACCGACATAACCAGTATAATTAATTTGCTTCTGTCATTTAAATCATTTAAATTTTACAAAGCTCTAGATAAGGAGCGTTATGCTTGTTCTAAAATCTTCATTTCATCTAATAACCATATGTTGTGTGTACTCAAAAGAATCATCTTAATGAGACGATTCTTTTGAGTACCCACAGCATAGGGTTTCGGTGGATTACAAGAGAGACACTGTTGGGAAAAGAGCTGTAAAACCCTCCTTATCTGGACCTCTGGCTTCAGTTCTTTTGATTCGAAACATTTTTTTCCCGAGGCAATGGGTGATGTAACGCGCGTGCTATGAGAAGGCGTGATTACGACTGTTCCGTTTTCTCGTATTATTCCGTTGTTTATCTTGCCACATCGAGGTCAAATTACGTCAAATACATCCGCGAGCAAATAGTCCCTCAAAAAGCTTGTTTGCGTAGAAATTAGTGTATTACTTCACCAGAATGCATTAAATATATGACATTGAATTTTAAATAAATTGTAAATGTGTAAAGGCTGCACTGGAAATGATTGATTTGATACTTTTTAGTATTTTGAACTTGTTTGAAAGTTAAACAGTGTATGAGAAAAACCAGTTTCGTCCCAGTCCGACTTCGTCAAAATAACGGTTACCATGATCGCGGGGTGAAATCGTTCGTGAATAGTAAATAACCCCTCCATTGTATTTGATTTACTTTGAATTTTAGAGGTAACTTTTTTCAATGAAATCGGGTGTTCTACATGTACCTGAGAAAGAGTGACAATTAAGGGTTGAAACCGTTTGATTTACACGGAAACAAAGAAAGAATTATTTGGTATAGTGTAGACCGTCGTAAAAGACACTGTTCAATATACACAATATACATCATTCATTGCGTGCTCAGAATTCCAACTGCAATTCTAAGAAAAATCCTATATAAACAGCTACATCTTTACCGTCTTCTACGACGCTACAGTTCATATCTTAACCACTGAATTAGCCCCGTTGAGATTTAAAAGAAAGACGTTGTTGCAATAGAATATTTATGACTGCACGAACTAACAAAAAAAAGACCTATTGTCTTGTCCAATTATTTAATTAAATAGTTCATACATAGACAATCGTGCTAGACATTGTCTGAAGCATCATACCCAGGGGGCGTATTTATCAATCTTCAAGAACATTGCATGTTTTCTTTACAACAGGAATTACGACAGGCGAATGTTGGTCTTGTTGAATACGTAACCGCCCCCTGCTCTGGTAGAGGTAGAGCGTCTGCCTCAGGTGCGGGAGGTCGCGGGTTCGATTCCCGGGACGAGTCATACCAAATTATTTACGATGGTAGCAAATTAACAAGGAAACGCTTTGAGGTTTAACCTCAAAGAAAATGTTGAAAAACAACGTCTAAACAAACAAAACAAAAAAGAGGAAGGATGGTAAAGTTCATCACAATAACGGACCGATGAAGAGTTGTGTGAGATATAACATTATGAGAACCACAACAAATGATAAGTACTTTAGCTGGGTATTTACATGTACTTGACTGAAGGAATGAAGAAATCCTACCCCCTGGCAACCATGTTTTTGACATCAAGATGGCTTGACGAATCTTGGTAGAGTGTCACACTTTCTTTGAAATTATTCGTAAATAGAGCTAGGCTATTAAAGGAGATTTGTAAAGTGAACTGTAAGCACACAACCGTATCACTATGATCTCATAAGTTGGCGTCCAACTAATGTTATAGATGGTTTGAACGATCATGGTAGATGGATACCCAACGGACTTGTCCTAACTTTTCCAACATACAACAATTCTGCAGTAGATGACTTTGAGAACTTCTGGACAAAACTAAAGAAAATTTCCATAAATAAAAGTAAAATTATTTTATAGATTTGAAAGCTCATTAAAGAGTAATTTCTCCATTTTCCTGACTGTTTTCAAAAGTCTAGTGCTGCGTTTATGTCAAAATGCACCTACAAGTGGGAAAAAGTGAAAAGGTCTGCACTTAACCCTCTCCCTCATATAGACGTTTTCTGACGCCTCTGCAGCAGACGGCCTTTTAAAAACATGTTGGCAAAAGAAGAAATTATTCAAAATGAGCCATTTATCCTTTTGTCACCATGTTATCAACTCTCTTCAATTATTGAACTTTCATTTAAAGGGAGTTTTCAATTTGCTTAGGGTTTGTTTTTAAACTGCAGATTTGTTTTATGTGGGAAAGGATTACGGTACGATCTCTTTTTTTGAAGCCAGATTGTTTATAAATCAAAAAGGTTGGATGAGTCTTGGTGGTGGATAAACAAAGGCGAAGGTTTGAAAAGTTCCACTAAAGCCATATCAGGCATACTAATCCTGACCCCTGGTTTCCATAGTTTTTGGTCAATCAATATGGAGTGTAGAAATCGGATAGAGGGCCAAACTGGGAACATATATATATATATATATAGACGATATATTTAAGAAAAGCTGCAAAATACTTTTAAGATTTTAAAAGTTTTACTTTAACCATAATAATAAGGCAAAACTGCCCGAACCTTGGCGGCTATGCTTTTTGCTCAATCAACATTGCTTTAGTCAAGAAACATGCGTATGCAATTCTTCCCTTTCGCATTAGCAAGAAGACCTGCAACGGTTCATGTATCCAATAAAGGGTTAGACGAAATGGTACATCAAAATAAATCATTCTCGATTGCAGACGTATTTTGACGCATTTGTAGCATACACTTTTTGAAAACTGTGTGTCAAAGCGAGAAATTGTTAATCATGAGCAATTCTGTCTTTTTGCCAAAATGTCTTTAAATTTATTCAATAATCAATCTTTCATCTTTAGAGAGTTTCGATGTTTTTGTCGGGATGTTTTCAAAGTCATCTGCTGCAGGATTAGTGCATGTAGGAAAGGATTAATCTACGCATTAATGGCAATATTTTCATTAACTCTTTCAGCGCCAAAGGCAATATTGAGGGTTTTGAAAACAATACAGATTCAGGTGAGTCACCTTGAGTCACCTCGTGACGAGCTGTCTCACCTGAAAATCAGCATTGTTTACATTTTAGTTATCAAAATAATCCAAAACGTTTATAACATGAGAAATGGAGACGCCCGATTTAGAACATGGAAGACTCTATTTAAAACAGTTCGGCGCTGAAAGAGTTAATGGCAATATTTTTTATTTAATTTTAATATCGAACAGCGAATGTAACCGATTAGGAAAGGACTCTCCCGTAGGACTCTCTGTAGCGCAGTTATCTTCGGTCATGGGAATAGAACGCTATATCCGAAAGGAATTATCTACCAGACATGTCTTTGATGGACATGTCAACTCTTTACCATTAATAGACGTTTTTTCTGACCCCACTGCAGTAAACTACTTTTGGAATCATTCTGGCAAAGGAGCAATAATTGCTCGTAATGAGCAGTTTCTCCTTTTGTCACAATGTTTTCGACTCTATTCAATAACTGTTCTTTCAATTATAGTTTCCATTATCTTTATAAAATGATTTAAATTTCGTCTGCTTCTTGCTTCGTTTGCTTCTGTAGATAAGGGTTGAATTCAACCCATCCGTCTATCAGAAATGTTCTGCAAACATGGCCCACGTTTCACGAATACCGACCATCCAATCATTTCGATAAATGAAGAACCAGATCAGGTTTCGCCTCAGCGTTAAATAACCTCCCTTTCAATCCCTGTTCCCAATCTGATACACTCATAATAACAACACGTTTGTCTTAGATCGTATTTTAAGCAAAGCCCATCGCCAAGCAACACAAACCAATCAAAACTACCCGGTTATCATGCGTCACATGCGATCATTTTGATAAGTGAAGATCAAGACCAGTCTTCGACTCAGCGCTGTCTGACCTGATCCCCTGACAATTCATGTTCTCAATCGAGTACATTCATGCTAACAATACATATATCTGAGCTCGTATCTGAACGCACGCCGTCATGCATCACAAACAAAACCAACAATTAGTCCTTAAAAACTACCTGGTTCGCATGCATCACATGACTTTTGTTTGTGATGAAGAAACCTCGTACGGCAATCGGACATAAGACGTCGTATTGTTTGATTGGCTTAGATATTGCATCTAATTGGCATATCGGAGCTGGAGAAAGGTTATGATCAGAGCAAGGTTAATTAATCCTTTAAGCCGAACCCCAGTAGCTCAGTCGGTACCGACGCGGGCTGTGAGTTATAATCCCAACTCGACCAACATTCTTTTCGACGTTTGAAAAACGTCATTGTTGCATGCGTCATCTGTAGTATGCATCATTCGTCTTTCATTTATTGGATATCAATCCATGTAGAAAAATAGCCAGTTGCTTGGAAATACTGTTGTGTAGAGAACTGATGTGGAGAAGCCAGTAAACACAAGAGTAGGTTAACAAGCCGCCGTGATATGAATGAAACAAAGCACGAAATGGCGTTAAACCCCAATCAATGAACCCTTCCCACATACAGACGCTTGTTGATGCCTCTGCAGCCAGCGAATTTTATAAACATTTTGGAAAAAAGATATTGCTCATCATGGGCAATTTCTGTTTTTTCAACACTATCCATTTATCGAGAAATTCTATTTGTTTGTATAGATGTTACAACGTCATTTCCAGAAATGGAGATAAATTTGGTACAATCAATTCGTTACAAATGTTCCTCCGAATGTCTGTTTTTGTTTGACGTGGTTCCGTTATACAGCCATATGAGAATACCAGTACATCTGATAGGCACAGACACGTTTACAAAAATACTGCTGCCAAAGTGAATCAAACGCCCATTGTACTTAGACAAATCGGTATGCATATACGCAACAGTATGTGTGGTGTAGAGCTGTGAGAAAAACAAGAAATGAAAGCAGGTTGGCCCACGGTCGTGACAGAACTGAAATATCCTATTTAAACTTAAACTTAGTAAATTTATTAATATAATTTTAAGATATTTTCAACAACCACCCATCACCCCAAATCACCCCCCCCCCCCCCCCCCCCCCACACCCGCCTATTCTCTCTCTCTCTCTGTTCTCGTAATTGTATTCATTTACCTATTAACTGCTCTGTAGTCTGGTTTCTTTTTGCTTATAATTTGTTATTTCTCATTATTATGTATGTGCTGAGTGTAAAATAAACTTGTAAACTTTAATCACCATTTCAGTTTATTATTCCCCCCCCCCCCCCCCCCCCCCCCCCCCCCCCCCATGATGTTTCTTTCTTAACGATAAGTCGTATGTTTTTGTGGAAGCAATGTAAACTGAAACAAATAAATATGTTCACACGCGCAGTGTAAACTTAAAGCACATTGCTTTAGTCTTATTGGTAAGTCCAGATTTATTAATGTTACTAGTTTAAGTTCAATTCTGAAAAAATGTACAAAGGCGTTCAAGTGTAAATGAGCCGTCCCGCGAGATAAACAACATTATGGCCTCTGCGTAACATATCGACCCGATTCGGCCTGCGCAGTCCGCGCAGACTGATGCGGGCCGACACATACCATCTCAGGGGGATAGAGGTATAGAGTAATGATTGCTGAAACAGAAAACCCGCAGGAGGCAAAAAGTGTCTATCCGGGTTAGCCTGCGCGGCATGCTTAGTCTGATCCGGATCGATACTTTACGCAGAGTCCACAATGTTGATTTTCTCGCGGGACGGTTCAAATGCAGATGAACTTCTGCATTTAACACAGTGAACTGAGTTTTATTATAGTAACAGCCGACTGAAGGAAGGGTTGATAATGAAATTAAGATGATTAAACATTCGGATTTGTCTGACATGAAGCGATGCCAGAAACAATTTTCTTAAAAATAAAATCAATTCTTAGTTTCCACCACTTTGATTAATTACGTGAAATGACTTTATTTAGAACATCGCAAATGCGTTCCACACAAAGACGATGCAAGTTAACACAGATAGCTGCACTGGCTGATGAGATACGACTGACGAATTATTAAAAACCGCGTTTAAACCCCCCTACAAAGGAAACAAATCAATCAATCACTCGATCAATATAAATCCCTTGAGAAGCTGTTTTTTTTTTTAAAAAAAGGCATGTTATTCAATGAATACCTTGGATCGTAGTTGTCATTAATGTCTGTAATTATATGTAAATATGATAGTGTGTTAATTAACTCTTTATCATACAACAAATCTGCAGTATACGACTTTTAAAATATCCAGGCAAGCACATGGAATATCTTTATAAGTGCAAGTATTATAATGGAATATCTTTATAAGTGCAAGTATTATAATGGAATATCTTTATAAGTGCAAGTATTATAATGGAATAGCGTTAAGAGAAAGCATTATAATGGAATAGCGCTAAGAGCAAGTATTATAATGGAATAGCGTTAAGAGCAAGTATTATAATGGAATAGCGTTAAGAGCAAGTATTATAATGGAATAGCGTTAAGAGCAAGTATTATAATGGAATAGCGTTAAGAGAAAGCATTATAATGGAATAGCGTTAAGAGCAAGTATTATAATGGAATAGCGTTAAGAGCAAGTATTATAATGGAATAGCGTTAAGAGCAAGTATTATAATGGAATAGCGTTAAGAGCAAGTATTATAATGGAATAGCGTTAAGAGCAAGTATTATAATGGAATAGCGTTAAGTGCAAGTATTATAATGGAATATCTTTATAAGTGTAAGTATTATGATGGAATATCTTTATAAGTGCAAGTATTATAATGGAATATCTTTATAAGTGTAAGTACAAGAGAAAGTTGATGCAAGGCATCAATGTCGCCGGAAAAGACTGCATTGATTAATTTTTTAACACACATGTATTCTTGACTTTCATTAGTCTAAACATACACATAATGTTTTCATAAGGACTAATTCCAGGATTTTTGAAATTCCACATAGATCTACAAATTTCAGGATATCTTTTGGTCAGGATTTTGGATGTTTTGTATTTGTCAATAAAACCACAACAAATTAATACATTTTGGGATTTAAATCTACCTGCAATAAAAAGCTATTAAACCCTTTCCATGTCTGAAGCAACAATGAAAACCTTTAAATGCTTAAAACATTGAGAAAACGGTTAAATTGCTGAAGACATTAACTTCCTCCTTTTTAATAATAATTATAATAAATATTTCACAGATGTTAAAATTTATCCTCATATGTTTAAAAAGTAGACCACACTTGAAACAACATATCAGCTAAATTGTTTATATAAATCGTTGATGCATACAATATATGTTTGGCGCAAGAGAAATGCCAGTTGCGAGTCCCATTACTATTTAATAGGTGGCAAGTATGAAATTAATTGGGTGCGAAAGAGCAGTTTTTCTTTATTTCTAAATCTATTGTTTATCAGAGTTTGTTCTTCTCTTAATTTGTTTCAAGCCAAATAAACATTTAATATCACATATATTTAATCATTTAAGTGTGTAATATTAGCTATCTATCTGTAATAAGGTGTTTGAGCATTTTTTCAAAATGTTGACCTTTGTTTCAAGATCGAGTCGAGTGTCAGACATCGAAGAAAGTGAATAAAAAATCAGGCAAAGCTTTAGTGCATGTTTTATTCCACTGCATTCGAGAGAAAAGAGCGTTTCTATAGTATATTTCTTTCTCCTACATTCGACCCATGCACTCAATCGTGACGTTTAAGAAATCAATTTGTCGTGCGACATTTTTTGTCTGCGTAAGTCACTTTTCTAAGTTTACATGTTACTTCCGGTTACTTCGCTTTGTTTACATTTTGGCAATATGAAACTAGGTCACAAACTGAGGAAAAAGCGTTTCGACGTTCACGACCGATAAACAGGCTTATATTTGAGACATATTTTCACAAAAAAAAAATCTTATTTGTTTCTGTTACCAGTTTATGTTGATACTTATCTATTAAAAGGAGAATTCGACGTGACTTACATAAAAGCAAGCAGGTGCGCGCATTGGTTAACGCACACACAGTAAGTACAGTAGTATATAGTAGCGTGTGCAAAATTTACACATCTATGCGGGCGGTACTCGGTAGTGACGTAATCAACAGTTCTAGGTTAGAAACAGTTCATATTTTAGATATACACGAGTTAACATTATCAAATGAATTCTTCACAAATCAAGACATATTTTTGAACATGAAAATAACATTCAGTAAGTTAACATTACTATTGAAAGTAGAATTTGACGTGATTTTTATTTCAATATATCTCAATATTGACATATAGCAGTTGGTTGCAAGTCTAGCAGGGACCACATTTGTCTTCGTAAATAAGACAAAAACACTTAAATGCAAGTCAACAAAATGAAACTAAAAATACCTAAAACATCGAAATGTTTATTCCATTTTAGATGTGTCATTACTTAGTGTTTTTAAACAAACACAATTGTAATATGTTCAAAACATCTTAATGTGTTTCTTTCCAATAATTATCCCTCCTCCCATGTGATTTCCGAAAAGCTATTAAAAATAGAAGTCGCGGGCTTCTGCCCGGCGACTAATTATAATGGAATAGCGTTAAGAGCAAGTATTATAATGGAATAGCGTTAAGAGCAAGTATTATAATTGAATAGCGTTAAAAAGGCAAGTATTATAATGGAATAGCGTTAAGAGCAAGTATTATAATGGTATAGCGTTGCGGCAAAAGGAGATATTGCTTACGTTGATCATTTGGAAAGTGTTTACATTTTAAAAACGAAACTGCTTTCCCAATTCACGTTCACAATTATAAGCGAATTGAAAGGAATGATATACCATAAGGAATGAATGATATATCATAAGGAAGGAATTATATACCATAAGGAAGGAATGATATACCATAAAGAATGATATACCATAAGGAATGATATGCCATAAGGAATGATACACAATAATGAATGATATACCATAATGAATGATATACATGTACCATAAGGAATGTGATATACCATAAGGAATGATACACCATAAGGAATGATACACCATAAGGAATGTGATATACCATAAGGAATGATACACCATAAGGAATGATATACATGTACCATAAAGAATGATACACCATAATGAATGATATACCATAAGAAATGATATACCATAAGGAATGCAGATTTAAAACATTGAAACAGAAATATTGATTAATCCCTGCGACTTTGAAATACTTCCGTTATAGCCCCGCCAGCCTGGACGGCGACCATCCGTGACCGTACGGCGACCAAATAAATGTACAAGGTGTACAAACGTGAACAAAATGCGAGAAGACGTCCCAAATAATTACAAATTTGACCAAGGCCGCGCTCTCACCGCGACACGTGCGATCATACCACGTTCTCACGGTGCGCCCGCCTCGACATCTCCGCGCTTATGAAGTGTCTATTGAGGTGTATGGGCTTGGCAATCGCTCTAACTACACTCATGGGGTTTCTACCAGGCGTCTTCTACGACTGTATCGCGACTGCACGGCAATCCTACGGCGTTTCTACCACGTGATCACGGCGATTACATAAGCTGGTCAGATTTTCGGAAATGTCTGATGTATGAACTTTGTAACGCCAGCTATTCTAACAGGTCGCACATACAAATGCATGGTCGCCATAGGAGCGTAGTGCAAGCTATGTAACTACACCATGGTCGTATTAAGAACTCCATAAACGCATTGGGAACCCCATACGAACGCCATAGGCGCACGGGGAGCTCCATGAGGACATGGTGCATTCATTCACTGTTCACTCGCTGCCCATTCGCTGTCCATTACTTGTACACTCGCTGGTGACACGTTGCAACTTACTGTCCACTCACTGCTCACTCGTTGGCCACTCGCTGTTCACTCTCTGTCAACTCGTTGTTCACTCGCTATCCACTCGCTGTGCACTCGCTGTTAATTTTTTAAAATTATTTATAAAAGATATCGTGCAAGCATGCATGCTTTATCTGAACCTTCATCAAACCCAAAGCCTCAGAAGGTCAGTTTTTATCTGACTTGATCAATGCCATCTACCAAAGGTCTGACACGTGACTTGGGGATTGGCGTTGACAGAAACCGTCACGATTAACTAGGTCGAGGTCTGGGAATTCCAGGAAACAATTAAAGTCAATTACGGGCTTTAATCGCCAATCTACGTCGTTTTACTCTTCTGTTTTACACCAGTTTCGATCACTTCAAATATCTGACCTTTAAGAGAATATCTTTCGCTATGCATGAAGCGTACTTTTATTATCAAATAAGCAGGGAAACACGCAATAGCATCGTATAAAAGGTATAAATTATTGTTTTCTTTCTGCAAGTTCCAGAACATATATCAATTTTGCAAAATGGCTTCCGAAGCATTTAAGCATGATAATTTACTTTTCCGGGAATTCAACTAGCCTTGTGCTTTGTGTTTTCTTGGAAAGAATTGTACGTTAGATGTAAACATGTGAACAATAGTTAAACGCGTACTCTCCATCTGCTTTATTTCCCAGAGACATCAAACATGAAAGCATCCTCGAAAAGTGGAAATATAATCATTGAATAAAGTAGTTCACATTTCGGCAAAAGGGAGATTGCACATAATTTCCCCTTTTAGTGCGGTGACAAGAAGGGAAAATTAAAAAAATTAATGGACCGAACTACCTCACGGCTGATTTTGGTTTTATTTTAAAGATAAATAAAATGACATTTGATTAAGGCCTGTCGTGAAGTACTGATGTGGTGCAGATTTTTGCAAAGTGAGGTCAAAGATCAGAAGGGTGGGTTTTCAAAAATATATTTTTCTTTACAATTTTGATAATTTCTCGGTAATATGCTCTGGCAATATTACATGAATTCAGCTTGTCATATCTACGCCTTATTGCCAGATGTTAGAGAGATATAGCCCCACATCCAACATGTAAGAAAATAACAAGATTTACCTTTATCTACGTAAATTTTCAACAAAAATAACTATATTTTAGATGAAGCTATGCAATAGTATTTGACAACATTTATAGACATTTTCAGATAATCCATGATTCCTTTCGTTTTGGTTATTTAAACCCCAAATAGATAGGAAACATAAAAATAATATTGATGCTTGAAAGACAACAGCATGTAAACGATATTGTATGAAGTTTTCAGGCAAATAGGTAATTAATTAAAAGAGAAACAACATTTTGAAAACTTATGTGAAACGGCATAACATTGAATATATATAGCAGAGTCTTAGGTTAAACCGATTTGAAATGTCGATTATACAATGGTGTATAGATAGTATTGCACAATATACTGTACAAGCCCACCAACCACGTCAAGGTCGGAGAACACTGATATGTTGTTGTTTTTTCGGAGAGAGAGAGAGAGAGACAGAGAGACAGACATAGAGAGAGAGACAGACAGAGACAGAGAGATAGAGACAGAGAGACAGAGAGAGACAGACAGACATACAGACAGAGACAGAGAGAGTGACAGAGAGAGAGAGAGAGAGAGACAGAGAGAGAGAGAGAGAGAGCGGTGTGGAGAGAAAGAGCTGCAGATAGAGAAAGGGAGAGAGAGAGAGAGAGAGAGAGAGAGAGAGAGAGAGAGATAGAGAGAGAGAGAGAGAGAGAGAGAGAGAGAGAGAGAGAGAGAGAGAGAGGGATAGAGAGAGAGAGAACGGGAAACAGAGAGACCAATTGTTCAATCAGTATTATCATCGTCGCGATCTTCTAAAACAGTCTGATGAGTAGGCTGGTTTCTGCAATCATCATTGCCCTGACAATAACATATGTTTTTGCACGACAAATTATGTTCGTAGCATCCGCAAGATTTGCTACAAATAGTTTTGCCTTTGCACGCGCAAACAAGATCCTATAAAAAGTCAGAAGACATTGGACCTTAAAAATATATTGGAAATATGGAGCTATTTTCCATTTGCAATCCAAGGTGATCTGGGTGGTGCTTTGGCAATATGAGTATTCATCCAGGCGTACATTTGGCGTGAGACTCGAAGGATATGTCAGAATGATGCCTCTGAAGGAGGTAGGCTCACTAAGGAAGCATCTTTAGATACCGCCAACTTCATTCTTTATTGAGTTTATTGAGATCTTCATGTAAACATGTTACCTTTCTTTTGGGGTCATACAGATCAGCGATGAAAACAAACGCCTTATAAACCTCTTTTTGCAAATGCCATTAAAAGAAGACGTTGTGTTGCATTCTGTCAGAGCGTGAGCAGCTGGTAGTGTGCTAGACATTACTGGCCCAATAACTTTGAATGTCTTGCGTCTTTGGTTGGAGCAACGCATCCAGTTTGGAACCATAATTAAAAATGTTGACATTTGTGCGAAATAGTTTACACAAAGTAGTTAAATATCAATGTCTGATGACTTTATAACGATACGGCCACTACTAGAGTTTCTATTTAACATCAGTTCATTAGCGAACAGAGAATGCAGTATAATGATCGTGTCTGCCTCTGCATGCGTACTAAGCAGCTGGGTACAGTCAGCTACAGTCCCGGCACAGAATTGTTTCACAGTCTCAGGACTTTGAAAATATTCAGCCATGAATATTTCGCTGTGGTCTTGCAACGCCAATTCATTGTAGTGCTTGAGCGCATAGTCACCTAGACATCTGACCAAACACTGTTTATTTTCGGGTGAAAATAGAAATTTCTTCCAATCTGGAATTGATCTGCCTTCAAGTACATGAAAAACATTACCACCACTTGAAATACTTGACCTTCTGATTATTACTGCTGATTTTGTAGAATGTACCACATCTTACCGTTCAAACACAGCCATAAGTTTTAAAACAAGCTGTAAGGGTTTTAAAGTAGTCCTTAGCCAAATCGCCAACACTGTTGTATCGTTTGACATGAAGACTTTGCACAATACCCATACCATCTCTGACTAATATTGACCGACTCTTTGCATATGAAGGAAATATAGCAACATAGAAGACACAGATTGTAGATGTTAAGTCCAATTTCCATCACACTCTGCTCTGACATTCATGACCATTACTTCTACGGCTCGTAAAAACATTTTCAAAAAATTGGAGATGTTTTTAAACAATACTCTCTGAAAGTAGAACTCAACGGATAAAGTTGCTCCCGTAAAAGGATAAAAGAACTTTGAGAGATATATTACGTTCGCATTAAGGTCATCGAATGCGTCATGACAGGCAAGCATCGTTTGCCAGAAGTGTCCTTCATGTTAGCAATATTTCCTTGACTTATACACCATTGGAAAAATGCCTTGCACCATAGTACCATGATAGTTTCTTACGCTAGCGTGTATGCTCTCATAACACGGTTAAACTGCTTGCCTTGAAGTATCTGATCTACAGTACAACCTGCATATGCACCTGAATCACGAAGTCCAGCTGATGCCCAGATCTTCCAGATTGCTGATATGTAACACGATACCGTATGGAATCCACCTAACCTTACCACGTGCGCTTTGAAAATTGACCACTTTACTTGTATAAGGCTGTTGGTCAAAGGTCTGCACCGGATTATTCTAGCCTACTGTCTCTGACATCTCGAGGCATTTCTGCATTGTTATGTATACTGTCGCCATGTCAGCGGGTTGGGCGTCTATGGTTGGGGATAGGCAATGACTACGTACATTGCTTTTATGTCAGATATTCCTTTGTGGAAGCCTGTCCGAAACGGTATTACTTGTTTTGTTAAATTCGAATCACAGGTAGTTCAACAATGTCGCGTGCATTTATCGGAGCAGTACCCAAGCTATATCAGACACGTCATTTGTGTTGGTTGAACATGATTCAATTCGCCTGTATGGATCTAAGCATCTAGGCTGGCCAAATCTTACGTTTGGCTTACAGAAAGCAAACACGACATGAGCCCAGTAATTTTCTCATTCAGTGCATTGACCGCGTTTCATTTTGACTGTAGCCATTTGTGTCAGAGAAGTCGGTTTGTCATCAACCTGAAATACTACTCGAGCCATAGAATGGAATGTATTTTTGCCGTATATTAGTTCTGTATTCAGATCGACGTTCTCTGACCATCCTTGAATGAAACCTCCACCTAACATTTGAGGACATATTCCATTTTGGTATGACCCGTTTTGGGATCTGATAATTTCGTGATTTACAGAAGTCGCCAGCAACATTCTCACATATTACGACGCGCAAGAGCGATGTGAATGTAAAGTTTGAATAAGATTTTCGAACCATATTCATGATGCAGCTGAAAAGCCAATGCTAAATGAAAGGGAGAGTTCTTTGTAATTATCTTCCATGTGAAATTAATTGTCATCTACTAACCAGGCAAGACAATTGATCAGAGAGCTAGGAATAAATTGTGATGCTGTAGAGATGGAAACGTCTGATGCAAATAGATAGTAATCATTTGAAATTTCAAACGATCCAAATTTTCTTCTCAAATCATGTTTAATATACCTTGTCCTCTTTGAGTGTGTACAGCCATGTAATCACCTAAGTGATTTTCTAGTTTACGTTACAGTTTAGCAGTTGTATAATTGCTCTCAATTTCTTCTGTTCTGGAAGAAAGGATCGAACAATACGTTTCTAGCAAAAACGACATTGAAACGACAAATCATCGTGTAAACTTTCTGTGAGTCTATGAACAGCAAAATCATGCTCAGACTCGTGTGAGGCATCATGACCAGTTTCCTTTTGTATCAGTCGAATCGACACGCCATATTAATTGCTTATCTCGTTTATAAGATTGTTGTCTTCAGAAAAAGCATTGCGACCAGTCTAATTGTAATACCATGGAGCATGTCTTAAAGCAAGTTGATTCAACAACGGAACGTCCAGCACAGACTGGTTTGCATTGGTCTTGTACTATTTGAAATGTTTCCAAAATGTGTTACTAGCATAACACGACCTATGATAATTTATTTGATGTAATGCAATTATTCTGGTTGAATTCATAATTCATCATTATCACATCAATTCTCTCTGGGAGTGTCAAAATGCCATTACATAAATATCATATGACACAACACAAAAATCATATGACACTACTACTAGTTTGGTTTCAAGTCTTACACTCAAGTCTTTGTGACAACGCGGAAACCAAACTATGAAAATGACGTCACGTCAGCGGTTTCACCTCATAACGTTAGTCACTTTGGCGCCAAAACCGGTAAGTTGCATATAGAAATATGGTAAACGTTAGTACATTATTTCGAAATACGCCTCATAAATCACTTTATGTGATAAAAAGAATATCTCATTCGTGTTTATTTATAATCACTTTTAATAAACTCGTTAACTAAGCTCGCCAAGGCTCGCAGCACATCATCTTAGTTAACACGTTTAATAAAAGTGATAATAAATAAGCACTCAATGAAATATCCTGTATTTAAGGAATGGAAATTTGAACATGTATACTAGTATATAGTGACTATGTATATCCCAAATGAAAGGCTCCTAACACACTGTAGTTGCGTAACATCGTTGTTTTACTAGCCAGATACACGTAGCCAGTGACGTAGTCGATAAGATAACAGTTACCCAGGAAATGCAGGTTAAAGGTTGATTCATATGTTCCGTCATTTGTTACTGAATTTAAACTTCTTGAGCTTTGGTTGTTTAACTTTTTTGTGTGAAAATAGACTACGGATGACATACTTATGTAAACAAACATATATACTTTAGCAGACGCGTAAGCTTGAAAAATGTCACATTTATTAAAAGACCACTTAATTAATTCAAAATTTATTTTCATACGAATCTTAGTTTTTCGTTAAATAAAAGCTGATACATTGGTGTTTCATTTCATAGCACAATTTTGCTAAAACAATCATTAGGGAATTATTCACAACCCTACCCGGGTTTAAAAATGAAAATGAAAAAGAATGGAAAGCCTCCCTTTTTCACGATTTTACAAAAAACTGCACCATGGGAAAGCTCTACGACAGGGCTAAATTGAAAGAATAATGTTTAATCTA
Organism: Serripes groenlandicus; assembly: GCA_031761405.1. Taxonomy (NCBI): domain Eukaryota; kingdom Metazoa; phylum Mollusca; class Bivalvia; order Cardiida; family Cardiidae; genus Serripes; species Serripes groenlandicus. Next base: position 25,694,953 of record JASEVX010000011.1, read on the forward strand.
TCCATATGTCGATTTTCAGCCGTGAGGTAAGTCGGTCCATTAAACTCTCAAAATAAGCGACTTTTTCTTGATTTGTCACTGTACTATTTGGTCAGTATATTGTTAAAAGTCGTCTGCTGCAGGTGCGTTCATATGTGGGAAAGGTTATTCTTTAACTGATATGAATAAATAATTAGCATATCGAGGGCTTGGCGTGAAACGGTTGTAACTAAAAACCTATTTTGAAAACCCTGGTTTAGGGGGAATTTTGATCCCTTTGTACACAATGCAAATTTAGGTGCCATTGCTCAGAACGAGCAATGGCACCTAAATTTCCATTGTTTACCAAGTAAAATGATTTAACGCTTATAAAGACTTTATGGCGAGGTGATTAACCTTGGTAAAACAAATACCAATTTAAGTTACAACCGTTTCACGCCAAGCCCTCGATATATCCGCATCTTAAATATATCAGCCTTTACAAGAACTAATACGTGGCAAAGACTTATGAAAGCGCTAAGTGAGCACAATTTGCGGATGGATGCACAGGTTTCTCTACATCTGCACTGATATGTATAAGTCAACATTTTTTTCGTTTCTCACGGGCGGGTTTATATATGAAGATATTGAAACCATAATCTATTATTGTTTAACACTTTCAGCACCAAAGGCAATACTGAGGTTTTTGCAAACAATACTGATTCAGGCGAGTCAGCTCGTAACGAGCTGTCTCACCTGAAATCAGCATTGTTTGCCTTTGATTTATCAAAATAGTCATAATAAATGGAGACGCCCGATTTTGAACATGGAAGAGTCTACTTTAAACAATTCGGCGCTGAAAGAGTTAACGCTGATTTCAACAGTAGTTCAGTCATATCACGGCGTTTCTCGGTGGATACTCGGTGGATACATTACCAGTACTTCCGGTAAATTGTCTTACATCTGGTGCCGTATCCATAAATATCACATCGCAAAAAATATTCCCTAAACTCGTAGATGTCCTGAAATTTCACAATTTTATCCGTTTCTTTAATATTTCTCAGGAATGTGAATATTCCAACATATCTTATTGGGAGTTTTGTGTATACGAATTCAAGGCAATTCCTCAGCTGAGGAAATAATCGGGGCCCAATATCACCAACCTGACTTAGCGCTTAGTAATATTTAAATACTTAAAAGCACATTTCATCATGTTTTGTTTCCCTAGTAGTATGTTAAACATGAATGGTGGAATGCATTTAAGTAAATGACCTATGTTGACATAAATAGTTTCTTTGCTAGCTAACAATAATTGTTAAGAAAATTATTTTGGCATTTTAATTAGGATCTTTTTTTTAAAACCGATCTAGTATTTTAGTATTACTTAGCGCTAAGTGAAGTTGTTGGAATTGGACCCATGTACTTATAGAATTTAACAAGGAAATGACTACAGAGCTTCATGGGTACGGCCCCATGTACGTTATTCCTAATGACATCCCGGTAAGCAATAGCGCCACGTAGAAATATTACTACTACCATTATTGAAGCCATTAATTTGACCCGACAAGGACTCGAACCTTGTTCGAGGTGGAACCTCTTGTCACTACACTGCAGCCGATACCCATGAAGACGGCATTCATTGAACGCAGCGTGACGTCCTATGCGCTTCACGCTCGTCTATTCTCGTCTCTGTCTTCCTTATTGGTCATCCATATAACGTTACCACACATAATGTCAATCCCTAACTGGACGAAGTGATTGTCATGTGCATCAAGTTTCGTTCCGTGCTTTAGGGCGTAGCTTTGAAAGTAAGTTCTACTACCGGCGCTATTGAATGTTATCTGGTTATATACGGCGTATCTATTCTCTCAACCCTAAGTTGACGCTTGTGTGACATTTGCATGGCAATTGGTTTATACTAGTCCGTATGTGTCATTGGTTTAAGGATAAATATAAGTTACAATTATAATGGTATTTCGTGATGATACAAATAAGAAATTCATATTCTTATGCAAACACGACGCCTTCGATTGTGTTTCTTTCTTATACGGAAAGGTATTGGATTATATCAGAACTGTATAATGTGCAAATATGCAAATGAGCCGTTCCACGAGAAAACCAACAGTGTGGACTCTGTGTAAAGTATCGACCTGGCTTACCCGGACAGACATTTTTCGCATCCTATGGATTTTCTGTTTCAGGAATCATTACTCTTTACCTCTATTTACTTGAGACTAAACATGTCGGCCCGGATTAGCCTCCGCGGACTGCATAGGCTGATCCGGGTCAATACATTTCTCAGATTCCATAATGTTGATTTTCTCGTGGAACGGCTCAAATATAGATATAATCAGGCATGGTATGTTTGATAATTATGTTAATAAGAAATTATTTCTCGCAAATATTCATTTGCACCACTTCACCCTCGATAATGTGTGTTATGGAAATCCACAGGGATTGGATTTTTATCGGAAATACACAGTGATCAAATATAGCTGACGTCTGGCGTTTTATATTTTGATATTTTAAAATCAAATTATCAGATTTCTCATAAATAATCCGGTAGGTATTTGGCATAGAGAAACCAAGATATGAATTAAAGACAACACCATCAGTTACATCAGAGATTTGATGGGTTACTGGCATCGACACGCACTTTTGTCACGTACATGTTTGTTAAGCGTCTATGCAATAAAGCTATTTGTACAGACATTTTACTTTGTAAACACCTGAAATTGTGTAACATAAGAAAAATAGGAATAATACTCCGATTTGCCCAATGTCTCCGTTCAAAATATTGTTTTCAAAATGTGTAAAATGCGAACTTGTTGAAATCCAACAGTCAAATTGAAAACTTCACTCATTAATGAAATAGATTTAAGTCGGAAAATAATACGGATTATACAAATGATTCAACAAATTACTTGGCCCTCGTATGCTATGCATATCATACACTTTTATTATTGTCATATACGGGGGCGATGTAAGATCCATAAGAAGCATCAGAACAGTCGAATTGCTCACCATCAAACCATATCAATCAACTTCAGATATAATTGTGTTAAACCAATGGCCGTATAACACTTTCAAGAAGTATTTACATTTTTCGATTATAATGTGACATGATGACCGAGAATTGTCTTTAGACAATGGGACCAGAGAGTCAGACTCACCTAATAATTTCTATTTAAAAGACAATTTGTCATGTCTGACAAATGTTTTAACTAGATAAGATTCAGATGAAAATTACACTTCTGAAATTCTCTCTTTTGATGTAGCACATTTTGCTTCACTTAAACAAATCATGCATATAGTTACCCACATACAAGTCGAACATGACCAATATTATATTGAGCATATACAATCTCACTCGTGTTTAGCAGCCACCCTGTATTTAGCAGCAAGAAGAAGGTTATAATAATTAAACAACTTTCATATATATTTGACTCGTTTTAAGCAGGCACATGTGTTCAACATCCAAATTTTGACTCTTCCCTGGGTGGCTGCTTAAGACAAGTTTGATTGTTTGTACGCGATCAGTAATTCACGACATATTCATATATGGGCCGTTCCTTGAAAACAACAAAAACATTAAGGACTCTGCGTAATGTGATCGACCCAGATCAGCCTGCGCAATCTGCGCAGGCTACTCCGGGCCGACACTTTCCGCCTCAGGGGGTAGAGGGATATAGTAATGATTCCTGAAACAGAAAATCCACAGGAGGCCAACATTGACTGTCCGGGTAACCCTGCACGGCATGCTTAGGTTGATCAGGATCGATACTTTACGCAGAGTTCACAATGTTGGTTTTCTCGTTATTCTGCCCATATACAATGGTCAAAAGAAAAAATATTAAAGTAACATTATTAAAAGAAATGCAATAATATCTGTATCAAATTATTATTTTCATGTTTCTAAATAAATACAGCAATGAATGCTTTAACAATGACAAAGCAGCGTGATATATATATATATATACAGCTTTATTGTATACTTTGATATTTTTCCTTCTATTTTTCATTTGGAAAAAGGATGCAGTATCCGTCGATATATTGCAGTTAGATCTTTTTCTATGCTGCTAAGGACGGAACAATTTCCATACAGTAACGTTACAAAGCGCTCTCATCCAACCTTTAATGATTTAGAGACCAGCTACTTTCTACTTCTACTTTGTTACTACCTAGGGATTAATGCATCGCAGGCAGGTGAGGACATCAAAATGTAATCCGAGACTTCTCTGACCCTAAAAGCCTTTTTTTTCTTTTTTTTTCTGCGGTTTAGATGATACACAGCAAGATGAAATATCAAAAATCGTAAAATGGGCTGTGTAAGGGCAGAGAAGGCTCGGATTAATCAAAATGGTAAAAACAACCAATAAGGCATATTTACAAATACAAATGAAATAAAAAACATCTGCGTTGGTTTAGGCTGTGTATGCCTGCAGACGGGACTTGAATCAGTCTACAGACGTGATCTGCGCAAGGTCCGGATGAAGGGGGTTCCAGTCTCTGATAGTCCTAGGAAAACAGTCCTTATACTGTCCGTATATGTGTAGTACAGTGTTTCGTACATCTTTTGTAGATGACACGTGGTGAAAAATCGATCGACATTCGAAAACCCCAATCTGGTGGTTTCTGACGTAATAATGTGACGTGTAGATCAACAATATTGCTGGATTGTACACAGGGACTTGCTCCTCTAAAAATAGATATGACCTACTCCATGCATAGATATTAACAAGGGTGGACACAGTTTTCTGGATCGCCTCGCTTCAACTCATTTTTTTTCAAAAGTATTCGAACAAATATAAGCATGTATATATAAAGTGGTGATAAGGATATGCTATTACGTTTGAACAACACCTTCTCCGTATGAAACGACATGTTACCTCTTACGAATTTTTGTACTTGTAAATTGGTAAATGTGCTCCACTTGCTATGTCAATTGTAATGTTTATTTGTGTATTTTGTTTTTCACACAGGTCATGTGGCCTATTGAATTTATATTTGAAAATAAACTTCTTCATATATGAATTTGAAGTACGGAATCGATCAATAATACTTTTCTCCATCGAACTATACCAAAATAACGTGAATTTGTTCTCCCTACACGAAAGTACCTGCTATCGACATTTCGGAATACTTCGTTTTTTTGTTGTTGCGGTAATTGTCAATGTGAAGTTTATCAAGGCAGTATAGAAGACATGTGTTCGCTTTCCTAAACATACTGCGAGGTCAAACGGGGCATCTTAATCGTAATAAAGAAACCCAAATATCAAGGCATAATTACCAGAAATAGATAATACACGAGTTATTAATAAAAAACACTGTTAGAAAAAGCGTTACACATTTTTTGTCAACGATTCAATTTCGAGTCGACATCAATGGCGGTCGTAGATTACATTTTCCACGACCCTAGCAACCACCGGAAAGGAGAATATAATTGCGCGATGTTTATTTATCTAAACAATCTAAAACCAGTGTTAATTTTAAAATGGTGAAGTGTTTAAAACAAACAAAACGACAAATTTTAAATAGCCAATATAAAATTATACAATAAAAATGTTGTTGCATAATTATTGCTCCGGCACCTCAGCCGAAGGAACTCGTCCAACACAATTTGTTCCCATATAGATGCAATAACCTATAATACAGTTAATAGAAGGAACATGGTAAATAGAATGTTTGCATTTCAATATTTCAACCTATTTTTTTTTATCAGCTTTTTATAATTCAATAAATCCTCGCGTTAGATACTACATCTGTCGGGTATTTCTCGAACCATAATATTTTTTTCCATTCGAATTTGAACATCGGTGATATTAAGCAGAAATGATTAATGAGCGATGTTCTAGGAATTTGACGGGCATTTTATAAAGATGAATTATAGATATCTTTAATCTCTGTCGGATTTTGATGCAAGTCTGTTTTGAAAGGCATGAATATGGAAAATATTATTTTTGTCAAACATAGCAGGAGTCATTACTTTATGATATCCCCTTTCCCTCATCCAGACGTCTTCAGGCGCCTTGGCAGCAATCAACTGTTCTACTTATTAAATCGATTCAGTTTTATTTTAAAAATATCGCGTTTCAATACCTATTAAATCGGTCAATTAATTTTAGATCTCTATACGATGGTGTATTCTTTTTTTAAAATTCAGGTATGTCTAGAAAATAATTTCCAAACAATTAAACAAAACATATCATTTGCTAGCTTAGATTACATTTTGTAAAAATGAAAAAAATCAAAATATGGTAACGAAATATAAGACTTCAATCTTTTTTTCTTACCAATACCGTAAATGAAATAGGTCTTGCAAGGAGAAGAAAGTCAGTAAAACACTTTATATAAAGAAATACTCTTTAGTTATTGAATTTTCTACCACTTGGTCTTTATCAAGATTTAGAGTGTATTGATATAAAGTGTAAAAGGAAATATTTTTTATATTATCAACGTCCTGCCATTCAAGCAAGTTTGTTTCGGACTTTTTGATGTATCGTTATAAATTGCGAGCATTTTCAACGCGATCAATTTAAGCACATTATTTGTAGTTGCTGACATAGGGAATTTCAGTTGTTTGCTATAACATTATCGACAAATAGTGTTTAAAATTAAGGATTTATGCAAGACTATTTGATTGTATTCACGATACCGTGCCATACATGAGCCATGTCACATGAAAATCAACCTTCATCGACTTTTAAAAAAACAAAAAAATACTTACATTCGAAATGGACACATTTACCGTCGGGTTTTAACCACACGCCCACTCTCAAGGCTTCTATACAATGCAATATTATACCATGCTATTTATCGATGATGTGTATGTACATAATACATACAAGACAGTTCTATAGGTTATTGCCTCAATATGGGAACATATTGTGTTGGACGAGTTCCTATGGCTGAGTTGCCCGAGCTTGCGAGGGCAGAACTCCGCCGAAGGAACGAGTCCCAACAAAATAGATTCCCATAATCATGCAATAACCTTTTTATTGTATAATTTGATATTAGCCGTTTTGATCTTTTAAACACGTCACCATTTAGACAGTTAACACTCGTTTTGGATGGTTTAGATAAATAAACATTAACGATATATCGCTCAATTATACTCGCCTTTCCGATGGTTGCTAGGGTCAAGGAAAATATAATTTACGAACCGCCATTGTTGTCGACTCGAAATTAAATCGTCGACAAATCATCAGTGATGTGTAACGCTGTGTTTTCCAGTAAGAACTCGTGTATTCTCTTATTCTGGCATTTACGCCTGGATATTTGTCTTTTTTTAAAGATTTAGATGCCCCTTTTGACCTCGCAGTATGTCCAGTAAAGAGAACACACGTGAACACACGTCTTCTATAGGCCAACTGCGTTGATAAACTTCTCATCGGAGAAAAAATACAAATCTGAAGACCTACCTTTCAAACAATCATTTGCTTATTTATCCTAGCAGTTATGAATCCCTCCTTATTAGTTGATACACATATCATAAATCGTCAACGACAATCAAAACAACTTTCTAGCGTACATCCTTACAATCGAGCAATATTATTGATGTACACGTCACATTATTACGTCAGAAACTATTATATACGTAGTTATTTACAAAAACAGCTAACGCTATAAATAGACCAGATTGGTTTTTTCGTAAGTTTATGGATTTTTGTCTACGTGTCATGTATAAAAGATGTACCAAACAATGAATTACGAACAGTATAAGCACAGTTTTTTCCTATTAGAGACTGGAACACCCTTCCTCCGGACCTTGCACAGATCACGTCTGTAGACTGATTCAAGTCCCGTCTGCATTGATACACAGCCTAAACCAACACAGATGTTTTTTATTTCATTTTTATTTGTAAATATGACTAATTTAGTTGTTTTAACCATTTTGATGACTTCACTTGCCTGCGATGCACTTAGCCCTGGCAGTTACAAAGTAGGAGTAAAAGTTAGCTGGTCTCTAAATCATCAAAGGTTGCATATCAATGCATGTAATATCAACCCGTGCAATATCAACTGATATTGAATCATTTTACAAAATGGAAAATAGAAGGAACAATATCAAAGTATACAATAATGCTATATATTATACATCGTGATCAGAGGGCAACCAAAGAAGTTATAATGAACACATTGTCAGATAGAAAAATTAGAATAAGAGAAAAAGAAAAATAGAGAGAAAACAAGATGTGTTTGTGAAACACTGATGCCCCCGAATGGCAACATCTAGGTCAAAGGTCAAGGTCAAACATTTTGGTACTGACAGAAAGGTCATGTCACAAGGAATACACATGTGAAATATGGTAGCCGTACCTGTTATGGTTCAAAACTAGTGGTCAATGTTAAAGTTTTTTTCGACAGACAGACAAAGAGACAGACAGGCCAAAAACTAGATGCCCACCGAATCGGTGATTCCGGGGGCATAACAAGGAATTTAGGTACAAACTGGAAGATAGAAGCATATTTTATTATTAATTACTTCTTTGTTGATATAACACGTACATATAAATCATGTATATATGCATGTGGTATAAATGAAAGCTTATTGCGCTTGTTTCTTAATGCTTCCACGTTTATTTTATTTCCATTTTTCGAAACAAAATAAAAAGGCAATGAACATTATCATGATAGAGCAAAACTGTGTTTACATATAACAATTGTACTACAAGAAGAATTGTGATGCATAGCATCATAAACGCCGCGCATGATTTTGAAGCATGACTTAAAGAAAGCAGATGCAGTTCAGTACATTTGAATAACCTGTTCAAGCAGACAGGATGTAAATATTTCGAACACAAAGGCCAAATGTCCCTTTATTTTAAACAAGAAGGCCAAGATGTGCCTATATTGCTCACCTGGCTACCATAGCCTATTATGAAAAGGTTACCAAGAGCAGAATGGGTCAATATTGACGTAGGGATTAAACGTGTTATTTGCTACGATCTATGTGAAGTTTAGTCGCGAAATGACAAGTTTAGTCCTGAAATCATTTGGTTTACAGTTTGCTTAACATTCACTGCAACTATAGTATGTCATACAAGCTGAAGTTTCTCAAGTTTTTGTTACCAATAAACTGTTTTAAATCCTCTAATTAGATAACAAAAAACATAGTTCAAGTCATTGCCATTTTCGGCATATTATTTACGCCGCGTGTAAGCGCGTCGTCAGTATAGGATAGGTTTTAATTTTGTACTATGGGATGACGTAATCGAAAAGGGAGCAACCAACATTATTATTCTTAAGAATATGTTTTAAAAAAAAAAACCTTTATGAATAAAGAAAGTCAGTAAAACACTTTATATAAAGAAATTCTCTTTAGTTATCGAAATTTTGACCACTTAGTTTTTATCAAGATTTAGAGTGTATTGAAATAAAGTGTAAAAAAAAAGGAAATATTTTGTTATATTATCAACATCCTGCCATTCAAGCAAGTTTGTTTTTGACTTTTTGATGTATCGTTATGAATTGAGTGCATTTTCAACGCGATGAATTTAAGCACACTATTTGTAGTTGCTTACATAGGGAATTTCAGTTGTTTGCAATAATATTATCGCCAAATAGTGTTTATAATTAAGGATTTATGCAAGACTATTTGATTGTATTCACGATACCGTGCCATACATGAGCCATGTCACATGAAAATCAACCTTCATCGACTTAAAAAATAAAAAAAATACTTACATTCGAACTGGACACATTTAACGTTGGGTTTTAACCACACGCCCACTCTCAAGGCTTCTATACAATGCAATATTATACCATGTTATATTTCGATGATGGGTATATACATAATACATAAAAGACAGTTCTACAATATATTATACATCGTGATCAGAGGGCAACCAAAGAAGTTATAATGAACACATTGTCAGATAGAAAATTAGAATAAGAGAAAAAGAAAAATAGAGAGAGAAAAAAAAAGAAGCAATTTAGGTACATACTGGAAGATAGAAGCATTTTTTATTATTCATATTCTTTTTGTATATAACACGTACATATAAACTATGTATATATGCATGTGGTATAAATGAAAGCTTATTGCGCTTGTTTCTTAATGTTTTCACGTTCAATTTTATTTCCATTTTTCGAAACAAAATAAAAAGGGAATGAACATTATCACGAGAATCCAATGCATTTCACAAATGATAGAGCTTTACATAACACAATTGTACTACAATATGTCGAAAATGGCAATGACTTGAACAGACAACATTGATGCTCAGGCTGATCTGGAAAAAATCGCAATTTCCCGGATGTCGGTGTTTTTTTGTGACGTGTCCCATTTTAGTTTTCATCACGTTTAACGCAGTGAACGGTAAATCGGTGATAAGTGAATATTTACAAGATAGATTTACCGACAAATTCATTTTAACGTCACTGATATTGAGTGAAATGATGAACGAGAAGTGATACAAGGGACTATTTGTCACTATTTTGACACATGTTTATGTAAAACAGATTATGCTATTGGTTATCCGATGTTTTACCGCCTATCTTGTCTGTTTTAATTACTTATATCATTGTTTCGCATTTTAAAGCATCGACTTCCTGAATAGAATAAATGAAAACAACCGCAACATCAGGAAAAGATGAGCGTCTCTGGTTTCGTTCGTCTGAATCTTTTAAAGTGGTGTTTAATTACATGCATCAAAGCTAAAATGTTTCATAATATTCTTTTAACCCTTTCCCACATACAGCAAATATATAGCAGACGGCTTTGTAGACATCTACACAAGAATGTTGCAATTCACTTTTATTGAAGGTATAATTGCTGGAAAAAGTTGAAAACATTGTGGCAAAAGGAGAAAATGCTCGTTTTGAACCCGGAGTTCGGTAATGGCCGTACGACATCATTTAGATGATATAAACGCCGAGCTGCCGTTGATGTGCGAACCAAACGCTGAGCTAGACCATAAGTATTTGGCTATATAGTGTGAACCAAACGTCGAGCTCGGCCAAGGGCATTCGACTTCATTTACTTCCTTTGATTATATATTGAATATGGAATGCTGAACTCGGAGATCATTGGCCCATATCAAATCAAATGTAGAGCTCGGTCATCGGCACTCCATTTTATACGACATTTCGAGGGCTTGGCGTGAAACTAAAATTGGTATTTTTTTTACCAATGTTAATCACCTCGCCATAAAGTCTTTATAAGCGTTAAATCATTTTTCTTGGTAAACAATGGAAATTAAGGTGCCATTGCTCGTTCTGAGCAATGGCATCTAAATTTGCATTGTTTACAAAGGGATCAAAATTGCCCCTAAACCAGGGGTTTCAAAATAGGTTTTTAGTTACAACAGTTTCACGCCAAGCCCTCGATTTTAACTCTGAACTGAAACGCCGAGCCCTGCCATCGGTATTCGGTATTCAACGATATTATATTCAGTAAACACGTTTACAAAACATGCGCAATACAAAGTAGAACAAATGTCAGCCAACATACTTCTGAAATGTAATCTTAGTCATCAATATTTTTTAGCAACTTTAATCAATCAAATCTGCAAGATAGTGTCCAACATCAATGAAGTTGATCAAACTACGGGGATCAATGGAGGTTAACTTAAGCCTAAAATGATTTTTGCATGTATGATTTATTATGATTAAATTGCAATCAGAAACGCACCAATTAGATAAATTAAATTTGAATTGGTGTAGTTCATAGAGGTTGAATTGGTGTAGTTAATAGTTCAATTGAGATCACTAAATCATCAATTTCTTGATATACATAGTAGTTATATATAATTAGGTAATTCATGTATGGCGCCTATAGCATGTGTTGTCTATGTGGAAATTGAGAATAAAACCTGCATTTTGATATACTGCCTATTTCTGTGATCTATTTCAATAATAAAACAAGATTCCATTCCACTTTTAAATTGCATTTCTTTCCTGCGTTATTTCTATGAATGTATTAAATAATTTGTTTGGACAGCCTTATCAAAGTAGATATAACCATAAGCAACCTTGAACCTAATCGTTGAGATTGCTTATCATGTATGTAATAACTGCCAACAAACAGATAAATAAGCTGCGACAGAGTAAAGGGGTACCTGCAATCTCTAGTAATGTTTGTTACCATTGAACGAAAACGTTATCTAAGAAACAGGATGGATTATGTACTGATCTAGCCACATATGAGCCGTTCCGTGAGAAAACCAACATTATGGACTCTGCGTAATGTATCGACCCGGATCAGCCTGCGCAGTCCGCGCAGCCTAATCCAGGCCGACACATTCCGTTCCATGGGGAAAGAAGTATAGAGTAATGATGCCTGAAACAGAAAATCCAAAGGAGGCGAAAAGTGTATATCCGGGTTAGCCTGCGCGGCATGCTGTCCAGGGTCGATACTTTACGCAGTCCTTCTTGTGCCTCGTGTACGTATAAGCTTACCTGAACGTAAAATGAGTTTAAAATATGATGTGCATGACACATCACATTGCATAACTCAGCTGAGCTATCCAGGGCCATTATGACCCTCGTTTTCTAATATGTATACTATGCACAACAAACCAATGCTAAAATAAATTAGCCGTTCCACGAGAAAGCTAAATTTATGGACGCGACAGATTAATATGAGCCGTTTCGTGAGAAAACCAACATTATGGACTCATTATGCGCAGTCCGTGCAGCCTCATCCAGACCGTCACATTCCGTCCAAGGGGGGTAGAAGTATAGAGTAATGATGCATAAAACAGAAAGTCCAAAGGAAGCGAAAAGTGTCCATCCGGGTAAGCCTGCACGGAATGCTTAGGTTGATACGCGTCGATACTTTACGTAATGTCCACAATGTTAGTTTTCTCGCGAGACGGCTCATATATTATTTCAAATGTCATGGGTACATCGAGGGATTGGCGTGAAACGGTTGTAACTAAAATTGGTATTTTTTACCAAGGTTAATCACCTCGCAATGAAGTCTTTATAAGTGTTAAATAATTGTTCTTGGTAAACAATGGAAATTTAGGTGCCATTGCTCGTTCTGAGCAATGGCACCTAATTTTGTATTGTTTACAAATGGGTCAAAATTGCCCCTAATACAGGGTTTTCAAAGTGTTTTAGTTACAACCGTTTCAAGCCAAGCCCTCGACATGTAATATCCTTTCATAATAGGGCGAAAGTAAAGATTAATAGGTAGCTGGTTGACCATTAAAACAGACGACGACGGAACAAAATTATTTCCGATATTATTTTAGAACGCAAAGTTCTTTAACACCGGTTACTTTTCAGTTCTGTCTCCCTTATTCTTGCTCCATTCTTTATTGGTGTAGGTGTTTAGGTTAGAAGAGTGTTACCATGTCTTACAGCGTACGACGGTTTAAAACATTGTGGAAAAGGAGAAATTGCTCACAAAGATCAAGTTCTTCATTTGACACTTTATTTTCAACTTTATTCAATGATTATACTTTCTTTAATAGAGGATAACCGTATCTTTAATCATATGTTTTCTAAGTCGTCTGTAGCTTATAGTAAGTCACGCATCCACAATGTGGTTAATATATACTTTTTAAAGGAATCCGCCTTTGCCGAGTGGATGGCGTCGGGGATATGGAACCGCGCGTCCCAGGGTTCGATCCCCAGTTGCGGCGCGGTGCCATTTGGAAAGGCACATTTCCTTGCCTTGTACTGGTCTGTTTACACAGGAAGTATGAATAAGTTAACTGTGGTCATGGTATAACTGAAATAATGTTGAAAACGGCGTAAAATCCCAATTAATTAAACAAACATGTAGGATTTACATTTACGTGATTTACGATTTCCTTTGAAAGTGTACCGTCCCTTAACATGTTCCCACCTGCAGACGCAATTTGGTGCATCTGCAACAGCCGACTTTTTGTAAACAATGTTTTGTAAACAATGTTTTGTTCATGATGAGCAGTTTCTCTTGTAGTAACACTATTTTCAACTCTATTACATCATTGGTCTTGAACTCATTGATGTATAGAGATTTTCCAATGCATTGACTTGATGTTTTCAAATATGTCTGCTGCATATTTGTTCTGTGCTGGAAAGGGTTAAGCCTTTTCCCACATACAAACAAATCTGCAGCAGACGACTTTGAAAACATACCCGATTAGTTTTTTGGCAAACTCTCTTTAAATGAAAGTACAACAATTGATTCGAGTTGAAAACAGGTTGACAAAAGACGAAATGGCTCATTTTGAGCCATTTCTTCTTTGGTCAGCACGTTTTCAAAAAGCCGTCTTCTGCAGAGGGCGTCAGAAAGGGTCTATATGAGGGAAAGGGTAAATAGTAGTGAGAAACCAGGGATACTCCATTGTTTCTTAGTTTTTATTCCAATAACGAAGGCTCATCAAGATTCATAATAACCGTGGTTTCTATACTATGGTTTCTACCATTCAAGAAGCTAAAAGCCTTTTTCATCACTTCGCGTTGTTTTTACCCTCTAGGCTGTCTACATTCTAGAGCATTTTCTATATACATGTATAGTTTGATCCTGCTGCTGAATATTTATCTCTAAATAAACCCTTATCCTGCTGAATGCCCGCAACTGGTGTCACCATTCTGGATTTCTCATATCCAATAAATCGGCAGCAGACGAATTTGTTAACACGTTGACAAACAGTACGGAAAACCTCTAAAATCATAGAGTTAATACTGCATAGATTTGAACACTAATCATAGAGTTAATACTGCATAGATTTGAACACTAATCATAGAGTTAATACTGCATAGATTTGAACACTAATCATAGAGTTAATACTGCATAGATTTGAACACTAATCATAGAGTTAATACTGCATAGATTTGAACACTAATCATAGAGTTAATACTGCATAGATTTGAACACTAATCATAGAGTTAATACTGCATAGATTTGAACACTAATCATAGAGTTAATACTGCATAGATTTGACCACTAATCATAGAGTTAATACTGCATAGATTTGAACACTAATCATAGAGTTAATACTGCATAGATTTGAACACTAATCATAGAGTTAATACTGCATAGATTTGAACACTGTTGCAAAATGAAAACAATCTCAATAATTGAGCCGTTCTATGTAAAAACCAACATTATGGTCTCTGCGTAATGTATCGATTCAGATCAGCCTGCGCAGTCCGCGCAGGCTAACCCGCACAGACGCTTTTCGCCTCCTGTGGATTTTCTGTTTCAAGAATCATTACTCTATATATATATCCCCTTGAGACGGATTGTGTCGACCCTGATTAGCCTGCGCGAACTGCGCAGGCCGATCTGGATCGATACATTATGCAGGGACAATAATATTGGTTTTCTCATGGAACGGCTCAAATAAGCAAGTTCTACTTGTGCCACCATTTTTTCAAAAGTCGTCTGCTTCGGAAGCGTAAGAAAGCGTCTACATGTTAAAATTGGTTAAGCGATTGTTAACATTCTTTAGTATAGCTTTATTCTATAATTAAAACAAGAGTAACGAACAATGCAAGTCGAGACTGAACTGTACGGATGCTATAATATAGACGTGTGTCTGTAAAAACGCGCAGGCGTTAGTTACGGTCAGTGAAAACCAGACAAAAATACATCGCTGTAGAATATTGGATTTGACGGCATCGCATTAAAGGACGTCTCGAATTGACCCAATGCATGTACATTTTCTTTAATCGGAACACTCGACATACACCGCTTTCTATCACGTTTATGTAGGATGGGACTCCCTATTATCGGTGTACTTACGTTTTTTTTGAAAAAAAAAATAATAAAGCAAACTTAACTGTAAATTATATCCAGTGTCACTCGTTCCTTTATATGTCCTTGTTAATGAACTTACACCAAATAATCATTCACTTCTGTGCAAAGTTCCAAAAATCGAGTCCATCCGCAGCCATTTTGAAATTGATCTTCAAGGGAGGCATAATTACAAAAAGCATTAGTATGGTGGTCCTGTTGTATCAACTCATTACAAGATTGTAAGATTTAATGTGTAAATGATTATCCTATAAAACATGTGTCACTAGAACAGTTATATTTAATTGAAATGTTAATTTATTAACTGTTCCAAACTATGAACTTATTTACACGATATTTTCAGAATCAATTTGTTAAATTTTCTTATTGGCACAATTTAATCTTATTTTTCCAAAAATGAGCCATTTTTTTGTTATTTTTTTAGTCCTTATAATAACATCCTTAATTTTTGAAACACAGTATATGATTTAAAAGTTTAAAAATAGCATATGTTAAAAATTATAACCACCACAAAGATACAGGCCAAAACAACAGAAAACATTTTTTAGTATTTTGGTCCTTTATTTCTTCAATGTTTTCTATAGTCGAGAAAACTTCACGGACTGTAATCATGTGACTTAAAATGCCTATGATATCATAAGCAGCTGATAGACAACATGTTCGAATGTGAAAGAAAAAATCAACAACAGGTTTTCTACTAAACAAATGACGTTTTTGTTGGTGAGGGGTCAGGTCATGTAGAATTTTGTTTTATCATGCGTAATAATCATGATGTGTCGTAATTTCTGCGAATATAGATATTTTGGAAAAAAAAAATTGTTTCATTTGAAATTCGGTATAACGGGGTTTCCAGATGGAATTATACAACATCCGGTTGTGCGTGCGCAGCATAGAAAACACCGGTTTTGTGTTTAACTTGGTATTCGTGAAAACACGGTTTCGTAGAACCTACTATATATCGTATATCTGCCCTGTTGATAAATAACAGGCGACACTTTTGCAATCTGAGACAACCTGTAATAGGCAGTCATCAGATCGTTGAGAGCGTTCGCTACAGCAGCGAATATTAGGTCTGGCTTTAACGAGATTGGGCCTGTTCAGCGTTCAGTAACATTCAACTGTACCGTCAAACGTTAAGACCCATTTCGTTTCGGCGAAACCATGTCGGTAGTCATGCTAGGCAGGGGCTGGTGTACCTAAAGCGATTCCCACATACACTCATAAAATCTACAGCAGACGACTTTGAAATCATTTTGTCAACAAATATGGAAACTCTCTAATTGAAAGAACAAGTATTAACTAAAGTGATCATTATTGGCAATTTTACCTTTGGCACAATATTTTCACAAGTCGTCTGCTGCACAGGCGCCAGCAAGCGTATGCTATTGACAAAAAGGTTAGGCTGTATAAAGAAAAATGTAGTTTGGAAATTAACATTTGGTTGTTTATGAGGTGTGACATGAACACATTAATCACCATGTCCAAAGGACGCCAACCTCTTTAACACTGTCCGAATATGATACCTTATTGTAATATTTGGAGTAATCACTCATTTTAATCCCAGAAACATTTCTACATCTGCAGCAGACGGCTTTTTAAAACCCTCTGGTAAAAAAAGAAATTGCTCCTCAACGTTTTAAACTTAAATTAAGTGTTTCATACAGAAATTTTCCAAACAAGACTTGAATCGCTACTTTTCACATTCTGCAGCTGAAGATTTTGAATAGTTGAATAGTGGTTTTGTTTAAGCTTCTGTTAACTTGCAGTAAACGCCAAGTTGTACCTTTTTCCAATTAATGGACTTATTTGAACTAAAAAAAAACGTTGAATGGTTTTTATTTTTGTTTTATTGAGGTTTTACGCCGTTTTCAACATTATTTCAGTAACATCACGGCGACAGCTCACTTATCAATGATCACTCGGTAAATAAACCAGTAATATGCTACGAAGTGTGCCTTTCCTAACGAGCACTCTACCGTGACCACAGCGCCGCGACTGAAGCCTGAACCCGGGAAGCTCGGTTTCAATTCCTAGACGTTTACCACTCGACCACGGCGGATTCCTACGTTGAATGGTTTACTTACTTCTGAAATTATCAATGATAGCGAAGGGGCTAGTTCAAAAAACTATTTCTAGGTTAACTTTTTGAATATTACTTGATAAATGAGATTTTAATTAGTAACATAATTTCTTCTAAACAAAAACAAAAAAAATAGTATTTTAAGAAACGAACGGAATAAACAACCATTAGGACCCTCAGTTAAACGGGGCGTTGGTAATTAACACGTTTGAACATTAACATTTCCTATAGCATTGATCAAAGTCAACATTTCTGTTTCAATTGCGTCGTTAATTAAAATAAGCGAACGGTACCCCGGGAAAACCAACCTTCACGCTATTGCTACACGTGAGAACACGTGAGAACAAGAAGACCTACTTAGGTTCATACATTGATACTGATTTACAGAATGCATTTTGAAACCTCCTGTGATTAATTGAAAAACATTGAATGTCAAGCCAGATCAGACTGCGCGGATGCACTAGCTGATCTTGACCTATTGGACAAATTACGTAAAATACATCCGCGGTCATGTTGATCTAGAGCCAAAATGTAAGAGTCCATCAGAAAAAATTGTTTGCGTAGAAATGAGTGTATACCATTGTCATTGAATATGTGACATTGAGATTAAATACATTGTAAATGTGTAAAGGATGCTTTCAAAAGCATTGAACTGGCCCCAGTATCACGAAACAACTTAAGTCAAATCTCAGTCTCAAACTCAAATATTGAACTCAAATTGAGACTCAAATTTCATGTTGGTGTTCACAAAAAATCTCAATCTCAAAATCAGTCTCAAACTCAATGAGTTGAGTTCAGAAAATGAGATTGCTATATGGCAGTCTCAAATTTTGTCTCAAACTCAAGATGGCCTACAACTATATTGAGCGTTTGCAGCGTCTGCAACGTTTTTACAGGTTTCGCCAGCAGCGGGTGCCCCGCCTGTTTAGAGATAGGGCGAATCCTTTGGATATGTTGTCAAGAGCGGTAATTCAGGGAAGGTATCGTTTTTTTCCGGAGACGATTGTAATGATCGTAGCATCAGTATTTCCTGCCCTTGAAAAAGTATGCCCCTGCCGCCACTGCTGTCTCTTCTTGTGACGCTGCAGTTTTTCGCAACGGGAGCGCACCACCTTTTTATTGCTGAAATCCACGGAATCTCTCGTCCGTCTGTTGGTCGGGCGATAGACAGGGTGACACATGCTCTTTGTGAGTTGATGGGGACCCACATATACATGTCGAGGGACGATGCAGAGAAACGAGCGAAGAAACGACAGTTTTACAGCATCGCAGGTATTGAACTTTAATTTGAACCTGTATTTGATTGGTTGCTAATGTAAATAATATAATACTTCCGGAGATAGGTTAACTTACACTATGTCAATTCTGCAAAATATGTACGACAGTTACATCCCCTGAATACATAATCATTGTTGTTTGAAACGTAATTATTTGTTGGTAAATCTTCAAAACATACAGTACAATGTAATCAACCGCTTACTTTAAATTGTATTTGTGTTTTGTGACTATTATGCTTTGTTACTTTCAGAATTCCCAAACGTTCTGGGATGTGTCGATGGCACGCAGATTCGGATTAGGGCTCCTCGGTGAATGAAGCGGATTTTGTGAACAGAAAGGGGTTTCACGCCATAAATGTTCAGGTAAAATAATGTTAAGTATATGTTTATTATTAAGATTATTGAGTTCAGTAACATCACGGCGACAGCTCACGTATTAAGTTAACGTAGAGAATGTGAACAGGTTTCGTCCAGGCCCGATTTGGACCAAACTGACGGTAACCGTTTTCGCCGGGTGTATTCTCTCTGGCATAATGCATGACCACACTTTACGTTTGATTGTTTTAGAGCTTAGAGGTAACTCTTTGCAATGATACCGGGCGTCCTACATGAGAAACGCTTTGAAAATGTGACAATGGTAGGCTGAAACTGGTCGATTTACATGGAAACAAAGAAATAATTTATTTGGTGTATCGTGACCTATACTGGTCGCTTATGCGCTACCGATGGGTGTCGCAGATCGCCGCTCAAACTCGTTATCACATTGTCATATACAGTCGAACCTGTGCTAAAGACCACCGTGGTATAGCAATTGCCTGTCTCTAGCGACCATATGTTTAGCTTCCCAAATACTCAATTAAATACCACCTGTGATTTAAGACCAAATTGCTCACTTCCCATGTGTGGTCTTTAAACACAGGTTTGACTGTTCATTGTACTTCATTATAAGTAATTTATAATAATACATTTGAATTATTTCATGAATGTCTATATAGAAAGGCAGCCGGTTGTTTGGAAACACGAGTGTTGAGTACTTGTGTAAAATAGCCAGGAAACACACGAGAACATGAGAACATATCGAGGGCTTGGCGTGAAACGGTTGTAACTAAATACCTATTTCGAAAACCCTGGTTTATGGGCAATTTTTACCCCTTTGTAAACAATGCAAATTTAGGTGCCATTGCTCAGAACGAGCAATGGCATCTAATTTCCATTGTTTACCAAGAAATATTATTTACCGCTTTTAAAGACTTTATGGCGAGGTGATTAACCTTGGTAACAAAATACCAATTTTAGTTACAACCGTTTCACGCCAAGCCCTCGATATGTGTAGTTGAACTTGCCGCTCTAATGTGACTGTATACCTGTTGAAAACGACGATAAAGGTGCTGAACTGCAGATTATTGATAGTATAGTCAAACTTTTAAAACTTTTAAAAGTTGTCTTGAAATATTAGAATCATAATTCTGGGATAAAACTAGAGTAATAATTTCACTTTCCAGTACCATAAAACATCTAAATATTGATCGTTTATGCTTCATTTTTACTAGGAAAAGACATTCCCAGTAAGACAAGTTCTGTACATTTTCATGACTTTCAATTGACTGTTTTTCAACATTCACCGCCGAAATAATGTTGAACTATTTATTACTTACTTTGTTTTCACTATTAGAATTATATGCACAAGTTTCAACATTTCAAAATGTTGATCTCCATATGGAATTTCAGTAACTTTAAACTCCAATGTTAAGGAAACCGTGGCTACCAAACTTTATGTTGGCATTACACTATTGAGCTGCACATTTTCTTTCGTCAAAAGAAGCATCTTTCCTAAAGCCCTTGCAAGTACAAGACAGTGAAGGCTCTGCTGAGACTGGTGTCGATGCAAAGGCTCACCTGAGTTGTCACGGTACGGAACTGCGTTGAGATGCCAGTGCAACAGCTCAGTCTGATATGACTGGACTGTTTGATTAGTCATATAAGGTTTCAAGAAACTTCTGTTAAACAATATATGAGCCGTTCCAAGAGAAAAAACAACATTGTGGACTCGAATTATCGACCAAGATAAGCCTAAGCATGCCGCGCAGGCTAACCCGGACAGACGCGCTTCGCCTCCTGTGAATTTTCTGTTTCAGGAATAATTATTCGTCACCTCTATCCCCCTGAGACGACGGAATGTGTCGGCCCGGATTAGTCTGCGCGGACTGCGCAGGCTTATCTGGTTCGTTTCATTACGCAGAGTCCATAATATTGGTTTTATCGTGGAACGGCTTATATATATTTGGATCCTTAGCACGAATGCGCATGCAAGTCTGTTTCCACAGATGTAATAATTACATTAACGTTATTCTTTTTCTGAAGCACGCCTCATATAGTACTATGAATCATTGTCATTCATCGTTTGATTTCGTCTGGAAATAAAACTCACATATAAGACTATATTTCCACTACAAAAATGGCCATATTAAGTTCTTCGTTATCATAATTCAATATGGCAAATATGATTCAATCCGTGTGGTGTAACACCACTTTGGAATTGGTTTTGAGTCGATGGTTCCGTGTCGTAATACCCTAAAAGCGTCCCTTTTAAATGTTTTAAAGTGCACTTCTCATGTATTGTTTCATTAAGATGTTGGGGATGACCGTGGTCAGCGAAGGCTTCAAACCAAAAATTGTCGTGGATGTGTAAATCTGTAAACATCGACAATTTGTGTGACTTTGTTTGCCTATTTTTAGGGACAGTAAATAAACTAGATGTAACAAGAAAAATCCATTCGTCTGTGGGTAAAACTCATAAGAAGTCCCCCAAAAGCCCATTCACCAAAACTTCACAGGTGTCAAGCCGTTTACAATGCCAGCATAGTCTAGTGGTAGACAGTAAACAGTACGTGATAGAAATCCCCGTTAATTGGTATAGAGTGAAACTGATAAATCCGCAATAAAACAAACTGTTCTACACTTCAAGTTGCTTTTGTTTTGATTAAACGTCGATAGTTGTTTAGCCTGTACGAGTACATGTAATAAGGTACAATATTGTTCTTGAGCTGTGATGGTGAGACGTGAATATTTTGATAAAATAAAACTGTTGTTTAGGCTGATCTTTACCTAAGCAATACGTTAATAAAGACGTGTACCCTGTTACATGAACAGAGTCAGTGAGACCGAAAAATGTGTGCGAATGCATAAGGGCCTCTCGGGGTATTGTCTGTTCACTGACATACTGGTGTATGGATACATGGACCAGTAGTACTGGTAACTAAACCCTGTGATAAATAAATAAAAAGCATGTAAAACAACATGCAAATAAACCATGCAACGAACTCAGGAGGGCGTCGGATTCTTAAAGTAAATTACTTACGTTATGGGAGGAAAGCCATGTTTGAAGGTAAACGACCGACCGACCATCAATTTAGATATTTGAAAATTCGTGTCCGCAAAGAAATTCCCATTACAATACTTCAATTTAAAATTTCTTCTTAAAATCCATGTATAATAATGAATTAGTTTAAGATAGCGCCGGGAATGAATGAGATATTCATGTCAAAATGCTTTTAAGCTTTAACAAAATTATTTTAGCCCTATTGAAATTGTCCATATTTTACACACAAAAAAAGGACATTATCTTCTTGATAATAGTTACATTAAACAGACAGAGATCTTGACAGAATCGTTAAATTACTAAAAAAATATACACGATTTGTCGATTAGTTAACTATCACGGAGTTCAGTTACATTATTAAACATCAGCTAACGATAGCAAATCCAACATCTAAATGTTCTTTCTAATTGAGGTTTGGTTTTTGACAGATTCGGTAACGTCTGGTAACATACCAGTTATTTGAACGCGCTGTATACTATACATACTATATCATATATCTCTTTCAACATTAATATCAAGGGCTTGGCGTGAAACGGTTGTAACTAAAATTGGTATTTTGTTACCAAGGTTAATCACCAAGCCATAAAGTCTTTAAAGGCGTTAAATCATTTTTAACGAATTATTTTTTCTCAAAAAATAATACAGTTAACGCGATCGTGTTTTTTTCCGGAAGTCACGGTTAAACTACACTTCCGCTTAGAATACACATTCGCTGCACCTAAATAGTCCTAGTATTTTTTCGATATTAAAATGACTTCTACGTGTTATTTCAATACAGTGAAGTCATAATTATACTATCGAATCATCATAGATAATCAATTTTCTAGAAAATATCAAATTAACGGTACGCGCATATATATTTCATTTGTCGGCAGGTACGTATAAGGCACGAGTATGAATTTTAGTCGTATGCCCATTCACTAGAAGTCGACCCCACGCTGTATAGAACAATGTTATTCTCACAAATATGCCACTACGCAGAGCTCAGTGAAATAGTCAGTGTGCATTTTAAACGCTCGCATCGCCGTTGTTTCTCCTTTTTCCAACATGATAACGATGATCAAAGTGGCTTTCTAATTATAGATCATGGTTTACATAAGCGCATTCAGTTAGCTTAATATATATACGAAAGTAACGCTCATACGTGTATCAAAGTACCATGGTGTAATGGCGAGCGTGTAGAACTACTAATCATAGACTACTTATGGACGCGAGTTCGAGTCCCAATAGGAACAGATCTTTTTTTATTTGTTTAATTCTTATTTTATGCGATTTGTTAAACATTATAGATTTATAATAATTTATTCACTCACATGAAACATAGTTATAATATAAGCCGAAATCCTGGATCCGCCGCTGGTGACGAAAACAAATCGAACTAACAATGTAAATCTCACAAATATGCCATGGGTGTTTTGACAGACTTTACGCAGAGCTCAGTGAAACAGTTAGTGTGCATGTTAAACGCTCGCATCGCCGTTGAAATCCTACATTTACTAAAACTGTCAACTGATCAAAAAAAATCTCTGGACAAAAATATTAATAATAATAAAATAGACTAAATTGTGCAATAGCATGATCAATTGCATTCATAAATTAGATTTTACAATACATGTTCAAAATAATTCGTTACTTGTACTACTTTCAGTACTTTGATTCTTGATAAAAATAGAAATTTATGTGCCATTGCACGTTCTAAGCAATGGCACCTAAATTTGCATTGTTTACAAAGGGGTCAAAATTGCCTCTAAACCAGGGTGATATATGTGTGAAGTTGACTCTTGGATCGGTAATCGGCCTTGTTGTTCGAATGTATATGGCAATTTGCTAGCGTACCGGTTATCTCTATACACGTTGTATCCTATCTATTATATCATATATCTCTTTTAACGTAATTTGCAATTACATTATAAATGGTATCTGCATGCTACTGGCACTATGAATGTTTGCAGAGGGCTTACAGTAAAACAGTCCTTTATGTCGGAAGTCTGCCGGTCTGGCGTATCTATATCAGAAAAAGAGTCCTGGTAAGAATACTTTATGTCGGAAGTCTACCGGTCTGACGTATCAATATCAGAAAAACAGTGCTGGTAAGATTACTTTATGTCGGAAGTCTGCTGGTCTTACGTATCAATATCAGAAAAACAGTGCTGGTAAGATTAGTTTATGTCGGAAATCTGCCGTTCAGACGTATCAATATCAGAAAAACAGTCCTGGTTAGATTACTTTATGTCGGAATTCTGCCGGTTTGACGTATCAATATCAGAAAAACAGTCCTGGTAAGATTACTTTATGTCGGAAGTCTGCTGGTCTTACGTATCAATATCAGAAAAACAGTGCTGGTAAGATTACTTTATGTCGGAAGTCAGTCGATCTGACGCATCAATATCATACAAACAGTCCTGGTTAGATTACTTTATGTCGGCAGTCTGGCGTTCTGACGTATCAATATCAGATAAATAGTGCTGGTAAGATTACTTTATGTCGGCAGTCTGGCGTTCTGACGTATCAATATCAGAAAAACAGTCCTGGTAAGATTACTTTATGTCGGAAGTCTGCCGGTCTGACGTTTCAATATCAGAAAAACAGTGCTCGTAAGATTACTTTATGTCGGAAGTATGTCGGTCTGACGTATCAATATCAGAAAAACAGTCCTGGTAAGATTACTTTATGTCGCAAGTCTACCGGTCTGACGTATCAATATCAGAAAAATAGTCCTGGTAAGATTACTTTATGTCGAAATTCTGCCGGTTTGACGTATCAATATCCGAAAAACAGTCCTGGTAAGATTACTTTATGTCGGAAGTCTGTCGGTCTGACGTATCAATATCAGAAAAACAGTGCTGGTAAGATTACTTTATGTCGGCAGTCTGGCGTTCTGACGTATCAATATCAGATAAATAGTGCTGGTAAGATTACTTTATGTCGGAAGTCTACCGGTCTGACGTATCAATATCAGAAAAACAGTGCTCGTAAGATTACTTTATGTCGTAAGTCTGTCGGACTGACGTATCAATATCAGAAAAACAGTCATGGTAAGATTACTTTATCTCGGAAGTCTACCGGTCTGACGTATCAATATCAAAAAAACAGTCCTGGTTAGATTACTTTATGTCGGAAATCTGCCGTTCTGACGTATCAATATCAGAAAAACAGTCCTGGTAAGATTATTTATGTCGGAAGTCTGCCGTTCTGACGTATCAATATCAGAAAAACAGTCTTGGTAAGATTACTTTATGTCGGAAGTCTGCCGGTCTGACGTATCAATATCAGAAAAACAGTCCTGGTAAGATTACTTTATGTCGGAAGTCTGTCGGTCTGGCGTATCAATATCAGAAAAACAGTGCTGGTAAGATTACTTTATGTCGGAAGTCTGTCGTTTTGACGTATCAATATCAGAAAAACAGTGCTGGTAAGATTACTTTATGTCGGAAGTCTGCCGTTTTGACGTATCAATATCAGATAAACAGTGCTGGTAAGATTACTTTATGTCGGAAGTCTGCCGTTTTGACGTATCAATATCAGATAAACAGTGCTGGTAAGATTACTTCATGTCGAAATTCTGCTGGTTTGACGTATCAATATCAGAAAAACAGTGCTGGTAAGATTACTTTATGTCGGAATTCTGCCGGTTTGACGTATCAATATCAGAAAAACAGTCCTGGTTAGATTAAGTACTTTATGTCGGAAGTCTGTCGTTCTGACGTATCAATATCAGATAAACAGTGCTGGTAAGATTACTTCATGTCGGAATTCTGCTGGTTTGACGTATCAATATCAGAAAAAAAAAGTCATGGTAAGATTGGTTTATGTCAAAAGTCTACCGGTCCGACGTATCCATATCAGAAAAACAGTCCTGGTTAGATTACTTTATGTCGGCAGTCTGCCGTTCTGACGTATCAATATCAGATAAACAGTGCTGGTAAGATTACTTCATGTCGAAATTCTGCTGGTTTGACGTATCAATATCAGAAAAATAGTCCTGGTAAGATTACTTTATGTCGGCAGTCTGCCGTTCTGACGTATCAATATCAGATAAACAGTGCTGGTAAGATTACTTCATGTCGGAATTCTGCTGGTTTGACGTATCAATATCAGAAAAACAGTCCTGGTAAGATTACTTCATGTCGGAATTCTGCTGGTTTGACGTATCAATATCAGAAAAACAGTGCTGGTAAGATTACTTTATGTCGGAAGTCTGCCGGTCTGACGTTTTAATATCAGAAAAACAGTGCTCGTAAGATTACTTTATGTCGGAAGTATGTCGGTCTGACGTATCAATATCAGAAAAACAGTGCTGGTAAGATTACTTTATGTCGGCAGTCTGGCGTTCTGACGTATCAATATCAGAAAAATAGTGCTGGTAAGATTACTTTATGTCGGAAGTCTACCGGTCTGACGTATCAATATCAGAAAAACAGTGCTCGTAAGATTACTTTATGTCGTAAGTCTGTCGGACTGACGTATCAATATCAGAAAAACAGTCCTGGTAAGATTACTTCATGTCGGAATTCTGCTGGTTTGACGTATCAATATCAGAAAAACAGTGCTGGTAAGATTACTTTATGTCGGAAGTCGGCCGGTCTGACGTTTTAATATCAGAAAAACAGTGCTCGTAAGATTACTTTATGTCGGAAGTATGTCGGTCTGACGTATCAATATCAGAAAAACAGTGCTGGTAAGATTACTTTATGTCGGCAGTCTGGCGTTCTGACGTATCAATATCAGATAAATAGTGCTGGTAAGATTACTTTATGTCGGAAGTCTACCGGTCTGACGTATCAATATCAGAAAAACAGTGCTCGTAAGATTACTTTATGTCGTAAGTCTGTCGGACTGACGTATCAATATCAGAAAAACAGTCATGGTAAGATTACTTTATCTCGGAAGTCTACCGGTCTGACGTATCAATATCAGAAAAACAGTCCTGGTTAAATTACTTTATGTCGGAAATCTGCCGTTCTGACGTATCAATATCAGAAAAACAGTCCTTGTAAGATTATTTATGTCGGAAGTCTGCCGTTCTGACGTATCAATATCAGAAACACAGTCTTGGTAAGATTACTTTATGTCGGAAGTCTGCCGGTCTGACGTATCAATATCAGAAAAACAGTCCTGGTAAGATTACTTTATGTCGGAAGTCTGTCGGTCTGGCGTATCAATATCAGAAAAACAGTGCTGGTAAGATTACTTTATGTCGGAAGTCTGTCGTTTTGACGTATCAATATCAGAAAAACAGTGCTGGTAAGATTACTTTATGTCGGAAGTCTGCCGTTTTGACGTATCAATATCAGATAAACAGTGCTGGTAAGATTACTTTATGTCGGAAGTCTGCCGTTTTGACGTATCAATATCAGATAAACAGTGCTGGTAAGATTACTTCATGTCGAAATTCTGCTGGTTTGACGTATCAATATCAGAAAAACAGTGCTGGTAAGATTACTTTATGTCGGAATTCTGCCGGTTTGACGTATCAATATCAGAAAAACAGTCCTGGTTAGATTAAGTACTTTATGTCGGAAGTCTGCCGTTCTGACGTATCAATATCAGATAAACAGTGCTGGTAAGATTACTTCATGTCGGAATTCTGCTGGTTTGACGTATCAATATCAGAAAAAAAAAGTCATGGTAAGATTGGTTTATGTCAAAAGTCTACCGGTCCGACGTATCCATATCAGAAAAACAGTCCTGGTTAGATTACTTTATGTCGGCAGTCTGCCGTTCTGACGTATCAATATCAGATAAACAGTGCTGGTAAGATTACTTCATGTCGAAATTCTGCTGGTTTGACGTATCAATATCAGAAAAACAGTCCTGGTAAGATTACTTTATGTCGGCAGTCTGCCGTTCTGACGTATCAATATCAGATAAACAGTGCTGGTAAGATTACTTCATGTCGGAATTCTGCTGGTTTGACGTATCAATATCAGAAAAACAGTCCTGGTAAGATTACTTTATGTCGGAAGTCTGCCGTTTTGACGTATCAATATCAGATAAACAGTCCTGGTAAGATTACTTTATGTCGGAATTCTGTCGGTCTGACGTATCAATATCAGAAAAACAGTCATGGTAAGATTACTTTATCTCGGAGGTCTACCGGTCTGACGTATCAATATCAGAAAAACAGTCCTGGTAAGATTACTTTATGTCGGAATTCTGCCGGTTTGACGTATCAATATCAGAAAAACAGTCCTGGTTAGATTAAGTACTTTATGTCGGAAGTCTGCCGTTCTGACGTATCAATATCAGATAAACAGTGCTGGTGAGATTACTTCATGTCGGAATTCTGCTGGTTTGACGTATCAATATCAGAAAAAAAAAGTCATGGTAAGATTGGTTTATGTCAAAAGTCTACCGGTCCGACGTATCCATATCAGAAAAACAGTCCTGGTTAGATTACTTTATGTCGGCAGTCTGCCGTTCTGACGTATCAATATCAGATAAACAGTGCTGGTAAGATTACTTCATGTCGAAATTCTGCTGGTTTGACGTATCAATATCAGAAAAACAGTCCTGGTAAGATTACTTTATGTCGGAAGTCTGCCGTTTTGACGTATCAATATCAGATAAACAGTGCTGGTAAGATTACTTCATGTCGAAATTCTGCTGGTTTGACGTATCAATATCAGAAAAACAGTCATGGTAAGATTACTTTATGTCGGCAGTCTGGCGTTCTGACGTATCAATATCAGATAAATAGTGCTGGTAAGATTACTTTATGTCGGAATTCTGCCGGTTTGACGTATCAATATCAGGAAAACAGTCCTGGTTAGATTAATTTATGTCGGCAGTCTGGCGTTCTGACGTATCAATATCAGAAATACAGTCCTGGTTAGATTAATTTATGTCGGCAGTCTGGCGTTCTGACGTATCAATATCAGAAATACAGTCCTGGTTAGATTAATTTATGTCGGCAGTCTGGCGTTCTGACGTATCAATATCAGATAAATAGTGCTGGTAAGATTACTTTATGTCGGAATTCTGCCGGTTTGACGTATCCATATCAGAAAAACATTGCTGGTTAGATTACTTTATGTTGGAAGTCTGCCAGTCCGACTCGGTGCGGAGGGTCGTGGGTTTGATACCCGGACGAGTCATACCAAAGACATCGAAAAGGTAGCAGTGGCTGCCATCCTTTGAACTCGGGGCCATGGGGTTAGCATTACGACTGACTGACTGGTGTCAGGAGGATAATTGGACAAGAAGAATTGGTAATTTACCAAGGAAACGCCGTGATATAACTGAAAAATTGTTGAATTCGACGTAAAACACCAAACAATCAATCAATCAATTCCTCTTGCGTTGTACATAATCATATGAATAGAAATGTTGGCTAAAAGAAACCATAATGTGTATCAAGACTACTGTAATCGTACACTTTGTCCCACAAGTCATCGACGTAAACTCGTCTCAATTACATCAACCGTTAAAGTTGTTTATATTGCTTTCGTAAACTCTTAACAGATATGAATTTCAAAGAATTAAAATACTAGAGATGTAGACTATATGTCTCTAAAAGAACAGAAGGATAATATATTACATGTAAACCACGACCCTCATCGTGAATCGCTTATAAACAAAACCATCATTCACTATAGTTATTTCTTTTTTTCGCTCTGAAATCAAAATAAAACGATCAATTTGCAAAAATATTGTATTGGTCAAAAGTACTAGGTCAAAATTCGTGTAAAACAAGCTTACGCCGAAAATCATAAGAAGTGAACGATGCTTACTAAAATTATTTGATTATTTTGAGTTAAGTAAGTACACATATACCGTTCCTTGAATTATAGCGTTAGTACTCAGATGTGCTGAGCCCCTGTAGCTCAGTACGAAGCTACACGGGCTGTCAATTCGGGTGTTTGTGAGTTCGAACCGAAGCTCCACCAATATTCTTCTCGACGTTTGACAACCAATGGTTGGGAAAAGGAAAGGAAACATCTGTTTATGTAATCTGGCTGCCGTGATAAGATTGACAAATTGTTGGAAACAGCGTTAATCCCCAATCAATCTAATTTACAGCACTTAATTATTCTATGTGAATGTTCTAGTACATTGAATGAACACCAACACCATTATCCACAATTGTATTAAAAATGTCCTGTATTAATTCATGGCCGTGTTGGGAATCGAGCTCACGACCGTTAGTCCTCATCGTAACCACCGAGGCAAGTGTTGCATGTGTATGTTGCTTGAAATTCCATGAAGCAGACATTGATTTAAGAAAGGATACTAATACACTAGATTTGTGATATCCCGAATATATCGTATAACAAGAAGTCTTTCCAAGGATTGGATAAAGATTTTCCATAAAGCAGACAATGATGTAAGAAAGGATATGTGTACAGTTGATTTGCAATAACCCAAATATATCGTATAACAAGAATAGATCAAGCTTTTGAACACAGTGTTGCAGCAATTCTGAGTGTTCAAACAAGTACGATTTTAGCATTGGTTTCTTTTGCATAGTATACATATTAGAAAAAGAGGGTCATCATGGCCCTGGATAGCTCAGCTAAGTTATGTAATGTGATGTGTCATCCAAACCATATCTTAACTCATTTTACATTCAGGTAAGCTAATACGTACAAGAGGCCCAATAGGACTGGTTCAGCTCCACTGCCACAAGGCGAAATAACCCACACAATATGCTGTCCATCTTAAGTCCAATTAATAGGAAGGTCCCCAAAGAAATGTTTATTTACCAGTTGGTAATGTATAATTATATCCCGATATGTTATGCAAGTTATGTGACGATCATGCAATAGAAGACGAATATCATTTGTTATGCTGTACATGTTATGCGAGTTTGAGAAATGAGTATGTACTAATTAAGCACTGTAACCCCATTTCGTATAATAGGTTCATTTCACTAATGTCGTCTAAAAACGGTAATCGAATGTATTGCAGCATGTATATAGTATGCTTTTGAACGAAGGAAGAGGTGTTTGATATGATTTTCTATCATATATTTAAGAATTATGTCAGTGTATACTAGATATGTAATTCCATTTTGCATCGATGGTTTCAGCAGTGATTATAGAAAGCTATAACGAAACGCCTACGTATATAGTTTATGATGTAATAACATATAATTCGAGGGCTTGGCGTGAAACGGTTGTAACTATAATCGTTATTTTTTTACCAGGGTTAATCACCTCGCCACAAAGTCTTCATAAGTGTTAAATCGTTTCTCTTGGTAAACAATGGAAATGTAGGTGCCATTGCTCGTTCTGAGCAATGGCACCTACATTTGCATTGTTTACAAAGGGGTCAAAATCGCCCCTAAACCAGGGTTTTCAAAATAGGTTTTTAGTTACAACCTTTTCACGCCAAGCCCTCGATATGTTTAATGTACAGGAATCAACTGTTATAGGATGCTTTAACAGTGTTTCTGTCTATGTGTATATGTAAACCTGTACCTTTTTCAAAATATAGTTTATTTCTATCGTAGATAATAATTCAAAACATGATGGAATGAGAAGAATTTGCTCAAAATAACCTGTTTCTCATTTCGCATCAATTTGTTTAAGGTTTTATATAAACCACATTTAAGTTCCCAAATGTTTCATTCTGTTAGAATATCATATCAGTTAACTGGTCAAATATGTGCTGCTTGTAAATGTTCTGTGATGTCAACATAATTGTTATGGGCCGCTGGCCTTATGTGAAGAAAATATTGTCATCGTCATTGTCAAGTGTATTTCAAGTTCAGTCATTTATGATTTTCTTTTTTAGTTTTTCTTTTTAAAATCTTACACTCTGGGCTTAAAAGGTAAACCAGCTCCATCCCCGGTGGCCCTTTGAACACTCAACATGGCTTGAATGAATTGGGAAGAGACTCACCAAAGGAACATGTCTACACAATTATTTTAATATCAGTCTGATACTTTCGAAAGATATTTTTTTTAAAAGTTATTACTATGGTCATATGAGGCAAATAGCCCCTCCTCCTGACAAATCAACAAGGCTTGAAGTAATCTCGTAGAGGGTCACCAAATGATCATTATATGCAAATCGGCCAGATACTTTCGGAGGAAAAAGATTTTTAAAAAAATCACTATAGCTATGGCAAAACAGCACCGCCCCATGTCGACCAATGAACATGGTTGGGAGGAATGTGATACAGGGTCACCCTGGGATCATTTCTAACCAATTATTTGAAAAACGGCCAGCCGGTTTGGAAGAAGAACAATATATTATATGGATTTAGGTCATACATCCAACGATAACTCCGGATACTTTCTGCGTCTCTATAGACTTGGAGTTATCGTGATACCAACTATTACAAAACAGCAATATCGGACAGAAAATATTGTCTAAGACAATGATAAATGGAAATGTAAAAGGAATTAATTTTACAGACATAATAATCCAAACTCGGAACCCATTAATTCCCTTATTGATTTCACGTCAGCCGTGTGCGTCTCATTAAAAATAGAAATCGGTGTTCTTGTTCAATTATTTTCGTTAAAGACGCCATTTAATCTCCTTGTCGTTAAATTAAAATGACAGTTCTTAAAACTATAAATTTCAAAATTGCGGAGAAAACACGTTATACCATGAGATTCAAAAGATAACAGAACCAAGTATTACTCGATACTATTGACCTGTTTCTGACCTGTATGCAAATATTCGAATAATTATGGTGTACATGTGTTTTCCATCATATTAAAATACATGTCGCTTATCTCACAATGTTTCTCTTCATTAAACCAATTACAAGTTTGGGCGCCACAAACGAAGCACCGCCCGGAATGGCTTGTATCAAACCTTTTATTTTAAACGATTATTTCTTCCTTTTTTTATATGACCCGACTGGCGATCGAACACGAGGTGGTCCATGTACTTCTGTAGAATAGCAAAAGGGCGTTAGATAACACGAAAGAGGCATTGAGATGAATCTGCAGCAGTCGCCTGCACCGTTTCCCACCTGCAGACGCATTTTGACGCAATAGCAGCAGACGACTTTTGAAAACATTGTGAACAAAGGTGAAATTGCTCATGAAAAATTTATCCTTTGGCCACAATGTTTTTAACTTTATTAAACAATTAAGCTATCTTTCATGGTGATTTAACAGGTTTTTGTCACTAATTTTAATTCAACTTTATATTTTTAAAATGGCATGTTGCAGATTGGTTACACGTGTTTACATGTATGTTGTAATAAATTAAAGGTACTGAACTCAGATTGTGCACACAATTTTGAAAAGTTGAAACTTCTGCAAATATTGCAAATATTGCTATTTGTAACAATAAAGTAAGAACTAAATAGTTCAATACTATTTTGGCAGTAAATGTTGGAAAACAGTAAATCGGAAGTCATGAAAATGTACAACATTTGGCTTACTGGTTTTGTCTACCAAGTAAAAATGAAGAATGCACGATCAATATTGAGATGTTTATTGAACAGGAAAGTGAAAGTAATAATTACTCATTACCCCAGAATTATGATTCGAATATTTCAAGTTTGGAACAGTTTTAAAACTTTGACTATACTATCTATTATCTGGAGTTCAGCATTTTTAATCCAAAGTCATCGCGTCGAATGCCTGAAACCCGGTATTGTCATCTCTTATTTTGAAAAGTTATTTCATATTTATTAAAAAAAAATGTCTTTATTAAAAAAAAAAAAGAAGATAAATGGGCATATTAAACTGCAAATCAAAATAAGACGAAACTAATTGACAAGCTTCTTTAGAAACAGTTAAATATGGAACAATATGTCATTGAATGACTTAATTGAAAATCAAATAGATAATATCAGAGTTCAGTGTACGAATTCAATCGAAGCCAGTAGTGTTACAAACAGTATTTCCGGATCGATTGATTGTTTGGTGATTAACGCCGCTTTCAACAATTGTCAGTTATATCACGGCGTGTCCTCGGTAAGTAACCAGGGTCCAATTCCACCAACATTACTTAGTGCTAAGTAATACTTAAATACTTAAAGGCATAATTCATGATTTTTGTTTCCCTAATATTTTGTAATACATGAATTGTGAAATAAATTTAAGTATATGACTAAATGGACATAAATAGTTACCTCGCTGACAAATAATTATTTTTAAGAAAAGAAATTGTTTGCCATTTTCATTAGGGAAACAACAATCATGAAATATGCGTTTTAAGTATTTAAGTATTACTTAGCACTAAGTAATGTTGGTGGAATTGGACCCAGTACTACTGGTCCGTTTATCCGGACACGAGCTGGTCAGTCGTAATCCTAATCCTGCAGCCCTCAGCGCCAAGGATGGCAGCCATTACTACCATTTTTAAACTAATTGGTATGACCGGGCTGGTGATTGAACCCTTGACTTCACGCACGCACCCGAGTCGGACGCTCTACCACTACACCATCGACGCGGTGATTACTAAAGGAAAGTAGGGCATACATTCCCGTTTTATCATGGTTCGGCTACGATATTTATGTTGAATATTTACTGTATTTATTGAAGAAACAAGGCGAAAAGACGACCGTCATTTCCTCTGTGATGATAAGCCTAATGAATAAAATATGAAGCATTTATGGCGGTGTTGAACAACGTTGAGAAATCAGAAGAAAGAAAACGAAAATAAAACCCTTTGTCCGATATGTGCGAATGAAAGAATACGTTTTTAGAAAGGTTTACCTGATTTCAAAGCGGCTTGTTTGGAAAATTTCAGACCAACATAAGATTGTATATTCTTGTAGAGTAATCGTGGTATACATTATTAACTAATCATTTAATATTTTATCCAAAGTCAAATCAATAAATATACTGATCTCCTTCGAAACAGAAGGGTGATTGTGCCAAGTGCGTTAATTCAGTAGAGTAAGAGGTAATACGGTGTATATAATTCCATATCTTTGGATTCTACGATTCTACGATGACAAATGCACTAATTTAATGAAGTAAGTAGTACGCCGGCGTATATAATTTCATATGTATGAATTATACGATGCCAAATGCACTAATTAAATGACGTAAGATGTACGACTGCTTATATAATTCCATACGTATGCATTATACGACGTCAAATTAACTAATTCAATGGAGTAAGAGGTACAACGGTGTATATAATTCCATATGAATGAATTATACGATGCAAATGCACTTATTCAGGCGAAAATGGTTACCGTAAATTTTTGGACCAAGTCGGGCCCGGACAAAACCGGTGTTTAGTATTCTCTCCTTTCACTTTTTCAAACAAGGTCAAAATACTAAAAGTGATAAAATCAAACATTTCCAGTGCATCCTATACACATTTACAATGAATTTAAACTCAATGTCATATATTCAAAACATTCTGGTGATGGTATACACTCATTTCAACGAAAATAAAGGGTTTTTTAGGGACTATTTGGATCAGCATGACAGCGGATGTATATGGCGTAAATTGACCTATATAATTCCATATACATGAATTATACGATGCCAAATGCACTAATTCAATGGGGTAAGAATATATACATGTATAAGTATATAATTATTTATGGATGAATTATACGATGCCAAATGCACTTATGCAAGATGGAAGACGGCGTATATAATTACTTATGTTTGAATTCTACGATGACAAAATGCACTGATTCAATGGAGTAAGAGGTACGACGGTTTATGTTATTCATCATGTATGAATTATACAATGCGAAATGCACTTATGGTGTAAGAGGTTAGACGGTTATATATTTCTATATCTATGAATTATACGATGCCAAAGGCACTTATACAATGGAGTAAGAGGTACGACGGTGTATATAATTCCATATGTATGAATTATACGAAGCCAAAATGCACTTTTTCAATGGAGTAAGAGGTTCGACGGTGTTAATAATTCATTACGTATGAATTCTTCGATGCCAAAATGCACTGTTTCAATTGAGTAAAAGGTACGACGGTGTATATAATGCCATATGTATGAATCATACATTGCCAAACTTCACTAATTCAATGGATTTGGCAAGGTGTATATAATTCCATATGTATGAATTATACGATGCCAAATGAACTAATTCATTAGAGTTAGAGGTAAGACGGTGTATATAACTCCATATGTATGAATTATACGATTCCAAATTATTATCAAAAGATAATTGATAATATGAATGAAATCTACGAATGTATCCGTCCATCACTAATCAATATATCAACAGTAGACATGCTTTCTGTCTTCATATTATGGTTGTTATTTATACCACGCCACAGGAAAGGGGTTCCACGTACTAGAAATCGGCAACATATGACTTTGAAAATACTTAGTCAAACATATGTGGAAAGTCTCTCTAATTTTAAAATAACGAATTATTGATTGAGATTGAAATTATGTTGGCAAAAGTAGAAATTTCTCCTTTTGCCGCAATGTTTTCAAAAGCAGGGGCGTAAGAAAGCGTCTGTATGTAGGAAAGGTTTATCGTTTGAAAAGTTAACCCGTGCCGTTCATATATCGGTCTTTCTCTTTCAGATTATATATTTTGTTTTACTTTGCGTGATTGCCTCCGTGGTGTAGTGGTAGAGTGTCTGCCACGGATGCGGGTTGTCTCGGGTTAGATCCCCGACAGGGTCATACCAAATGCTTCAACAAATGGTTATAATGGCTTTCCCCCCTTGACGCTCATTGTTGTGGGGTTAACATTACGACTGACTCGCTGGTGTCAGGATAAATGAACCAGAAAAACTGGTTCTAATTCGAACTCACAACCCCTGGATTGACAGCCCGCGTCGCTACCGACTGAGCTACCGGGGCTCGGCAGTAAATGTAGGAATATATGATAATGACACTCTACGTTCGCTTCTGTGAAAAATATACACTTCTATAATTCTCCGAACAGCATTGTATGGCTTGGCAGACTTAACGCTTAACTCTTTTTCTACCAACGGCATTTAAAGGCTTTTACAAACAATGCAGATGCAGGTGAGACAGCTCGATCGTCTGCCACTTTGACATTAAATTTTACCAAATGTCCTGTTGGACGAAAAAAAAGTGGTCCAACTTTCAACATCGAAGAGAGTCGACTTTGTTATATTCGGCAGTGAAATAGTTAAAACGTATTCAGAATGTGCCTGTTTATACAAGAACTTGTCTCAGTTTTGCTGGAGTTATATCAATAGAAGCAGAAATAGATTACAAGAAAATTGCTGTTCTTGGGTCAAATTCGTCGTTTTACAACAAACCATATTCGCAAAGATATGTTTAATTACCGATTAATCTCTTTTTATCATTTAAGTTTTTCTGGACAATTAGGTTTAATGCCAGCTATTATCAAGACTTTAGAAAATACTTTTTTAGAAAGGTTTGTATTAGATTTCATCTCAGCTGGTTTATTTCCAACGAAAACTCACTTGAAAAGCATTACCCGCATTATAATTAATGGGCATGCTAGTTCTGCGTGGATAATTTAGATTCAACAAGATGGACATGTTAAAACTTGTTTTCTCAAATTTAAGTTAGTTACTTTACCATACAAAACGAATTAAGGAGATCGTCCATATCACCACTATATCAATCACTCATTCATTCACTCAAACAGAAAAAGATATTTTAGGGGAAATGTATTATTTTTCAGATGTTCGATCTAGTTACAGTGATATAAGGAACATTTTGCGTTACCTACAAAACTAATGAGACATACGTTTAAAGTCTGTGTTATATTGAGTATTTCATAGGGTCAGCATACTTATGTGAAATTTGCTTATGTTTGCATTCGTAATTCAGGCAAGAATGTTTGAACTTATTGTTGGCGTACTGACTTTGGTACAGGTGGTGTTGTTGGTCATTTTCATTGAAGACCAAAATCCACCCGTAACTATGGTATTCGTGGCTTTCGCAACTCTGACTCAAACGATATCACGTCATGATTTTTTTAAAGAAAGTGTAAACATCCTCTTTTAAAAAACAATGGCGTTTTACGCATCTGAAGTTGACAAGGGCTTGGCGTGAAACGGTTGTAACTAAAAACTTTTTTTGAAAACCCGGGTCTAGGGGCAATTTTGACCCCTTTGTAAACAATGCAGATTTAGGTGCCATTGCTCAAAACGAGCAATGGCACCTACATTTCCATTGTTTACCAAGAAAAAAGATTTAACGCTTATAAAGACTTCATGGCGAGGTGATTAACCTTAGCAAAAAATACAAATTTTAGTTACAACCGTTTCACGCCAAGCCCTCGAAATATGGAAAGCATTCTACAATAAAGAGATATAATTCATATTATAAATGAACACGTTTTCCTATTCCAACAAGGTTAAGTTTTCTCTTTTGATAATCCACTTTCATTTTTGTCGACATTTATTCAATTCCTTTTTCTAGATATTTCAATTAATCAATGTCTAAATTTTGTTGTGGGTTTTTAGGTTGAAATAGAATGAGATTTTTGTCTGGAACATCTAAGTTTACATTAACCTTTAACGAACGAAACGACTTTTAACCCTTTTAACGCCTTCTGACGCCTCTGCAGCAGATGACTTTAAACAAATGTTGTCAAAAAGTAGAAAATCTCTTTAATTGAATGGATAACCTATGACTTAAAGTGGAAAACATTGTTGCAAAAGGAGAAATTGCTCGTTTTGAGCAATTTCTTCATTTGTCACTATGTTTTCAAAAAGCCGTCTGCTGCAGAGGCGTCAGAAGGGTTAAAACGACATAACTTGACACGAGAATGGCTCATTTACAATTCCCGATATCAGAACGACTTTTTGTTACCAAAGTTCAAAGAGGGAAAACACTTTTAATGTGTTCACAGATGTATTACTTCCATTACCGCAAGAGTCATTAGTCGGCGGGTAATGTAACGACAAAAAGCGACCTTCCGCGGAATAATTGATTTGTTTGGGTTTAACGCCGTTTTCAACAAGTTTTCAGTCATATCACGGCGGCTAGTTCACCTTCTAATATGTTCCTGGCTTTCACACACCAGTACTTCACTCAACATTCAATCAAAGCAACTGGCTGCTTTTCAACATATACTGTTAGCCCGGATGTGGAAGAAGAATGCCGCTTGTCACGGTGACTTTTGTGAAACGTCGGAAAGTATGTTTGGTCGAACTGGGCTTCCAACTTCATAACCCATTGATTTAAAGCCCGCGTCGATACCGACTAGGCTACCGGGGCTCGGCATTAAAAAGTATTAAATTACAAACGTGTATAGGCTACCGGGGCTCGGCATTAAAAGGATTAAATTACAAACGTGTATAGGCTACCGGGGCTCGGCATTAAAAAGGATTAAATTACAAACGTGTATAGGCTACCGGGGTTCGGCATTAAAAAGGATTAAATTACAAACGTGTATAGGCTACCGGGGCTCGGCATTAACAAGGATTAAATTACAAACGTGTATAGGCTACCGGGGTTCGGCATTAAAAAGGATTAAATTACAAACGTGTATCATCAGGTGATGGTCCTAGTCGTTATCGGCGGGGGGGGGGGGGGGTGGTCGGAGGGGGGGGGGGGGGGGGGGGGGGGGCTTCCGGAATGCTTGTACGACTAGATGACAACTAGAGATGATCAGATGTGGTTTTTATCCAACAGATATTGCTCAGACAGGTCGCACCGCCTCGGTGGGGTATGGGTAGAGCGTCCACTTCGGGTGCAACAGGTCGTTAGTTCGATCCCAGGTCGGGTCATACTAAATACTTTAAAAATGGTAGTAATGGCTGCCGTCCTTGGCGCTCAGGATTGTGGGTTATGTCAGAACATGTGAAGGTTATTGCCTATGATGTTTTAAATCACAAACAGAATATGCTACACACTTCTTGTCAAAAAGATGATTTCTCAAATTTGCCAAATTCGGAGTATTAATATTATACATAGTCGAATGAATTAAGCAAGACGGAGTTGCTTATTTGAAGTTATGTCTTCGTTTTCCACAAAACTATATAACGATATTTAACCACATAGTAAACAAGTTGCGTGTGTATAAGGTATCATCGGTTAAATATTGAGAGATGTAAAATTCAACTGTAATACGCCCATTTCATATAAAGAACTATTCACGAACACATACTTGTCTGGGACAAATTTCTCTCGAGCGTATAATTCAATAATATTATTCCCTCAAATTGTGAAATTATACAGTTCATTGTTCTACTTTCTAGATCAAAATTCAAATTTCAAACTATTTAAAGTCAATAATTGATGTTTTAATGGCATTTTATTAAATATGAGGCAATAACTAAAGAGATATTAAGTGTTAAGAGATTCTGAAAATAGACCCATATCCGTAACGTTAATGTATTTAGCTAGAACTTATTTTAATAAAATTGAATCATCCTGAACTATATTGTATTTAACCAATTCCGATACATTACACATCTGCAGAAATCGTCTGTGAAAATATCGTTGTTCAAATATTTATATTATTTATTAAAGAAGATATAAATATTGAATAACATTGAAAACATTATGAATAATTTCTCATTTTTACACCATGTTTTTCACAAGACGTCAGCTGCAGTTTACATATTGTTATGTTTTACCTTTGTTTTCAGTAAATAGATTATACTAGATTGTCAAAATGTCTTTCTGCAAAAATACTAATCAAATATGTCATTATGTTCTGTCAGTCGTCTACATAGTATTAGTATTTAGTTACATGTATGTTATAGGTGTATGTTCAGAAAATAGATTATATAAGTATGTCATATAGGTTTATGTTCCGTAAATAGATTATATAAGTATGTCACAATGTCTTTAAGTTCTGTCAGTCGTATACATATTATTTAGTTACATGTATGTCATAGGTTCATGTTCAGAACATAGATTATATAAGTATGTCATAAATGTTTATGTTCAGTAACTAGATTATATAAGTATGTCAAAATGTCTTTATGTGCTGTCAGTCGTCTACATAGTATTTAGTTATATTATAGGTTTATGGTCAGTAACTAGATTATATTAGTATGTCAAAATGTCTTTATGTTCTGTCATTCGTCTATATAGTATTTAGTTATATTATAGGTTTATGTTCAGTAAATAGATTATATTAGTATGTCAAAATGTCTTTATGTTCTGTCAGTCGTCTATATAGTATTTAGTTACATGTATGGTATAGGTTTATGGTCAGTAAATGGATTATATAAGTATGTCAAAATGTCTTTATGTTCTGTCAGTCGTCTAAATATTATTACATTAGTATGTCAATCGAGCATGCTGTTCGGCTTGTGATTGCGTTTAAATTCGTCAATTGGCGTTTGTACTTTGTGGTTACCCTTCATATTTAGACATCAGTACATTATGTTGAATAGTATTGCCGATTTGTTCGACTACTGCATGGTGTCGTCGTGTAAGAACGTTAAGTATTTACATCCTGGTTATAATTACTTTTTTCCAGCATACAAGCCTACATATCTATTTGTCCGTGTAGGTATTAAGTGCAGTGCTTTTGCAAATAATAACAAAATGTTGAAATTTCTGTTTGACGGACCTGGCATGCAAAGATAGGTATTAGACAAAATACTGACCACTTGTCTCGAGAATACGTTACATTAATTAACTATACATCGAGGGCTTGGCGTGAAACAGTTGTAACTAAAATTGGTATTTTTTTCCAAGGTTAATTACCTTGCCATAAAGTCTTTATAAGCGTTAAATCATTTTTCTTAATAAACAATGACAATTTTGGTGCCATTGCTCGTT
Source organism: Serripes groenlandicus (assembly GCA_031761405.1). Lineage (NCBI taxonomy): Eukaryota > Metazoa > Mollusca > Bivalvia > Cardiida > Cardiidae > Serripes > Serripes groenlandicus. The sequence goes on from JASEVX010000011.1 coordinate 25,736,961, forward strand.
CTGAGCAATGGCACCTAAATTTGCATTGTTTACACAAAAGGGTAAACATTGGGTTTTGAGTTACAACCGTTTCACGCCAAGCCCTCGAAATGAGCTCAGACGTCTCTGCATCAGGCGACATTTAAAAACAATGTAGCAGAAAAAGAAATTGCTCATAATGAGTAATTTCTCCTTTTTTCACACTGTTTTCTTCTCTGTTCAATAATTGGAATCCGCTGTGGTCGAGTGATTAGCGTCGAGGATTTGAAAACGGGTGTCCCGGGTTCGATCCCCGTTCGCGGCACTACGGTCATGGTGGAGTGCCCTTTGGCAAGGCATATTTCCTAGCCTAGTACTGGTTAGTTTACCCAGGGATCATGAATAAGTGATCTGTCGCCGTGATATAACTGAAATAATGTTGAAAGCGGCGTAAAACCCTTATAAAACAAAAACTGTTTAATAATTAATCTTCGTCTATAATGTTTATATAACATTTCATAAGACGATGTCTGCACGTGTGTGATATGTTGGAAATGATTAACCAACGACGTCGGAAGTCTTAACTCGTTCAGCGCCGAATTGTTTAAAGTAGACTCTTTCATGTTCAAACTCGGACGACTGTATTGTTTGCAAAAAGTTCAATATTGCCTTTGGCGCTGAAAGAGTTAACCAATTCGCTTAAACAGACATTTTATGACGCCTCTGAAGCAGACTATTTTTGAAAACATTGTGACACTACTAGAAGATGCTCATAAGTAGCAACATATCCATTTGTCACAATGTTTTCAACTCTGTAAAAAAAAACATCTTTCAATTATAGAAAGTTTCCATATTTTGCCTAAAGGTTTTTCAAAGACGTCTTTTGCAGATTGTTTGTATATTGGAAGGGTTCATTCAATTTTCAAGCTTAGATCAGGTGAATTCATCACTGGTTTTATGTACAAATAGCAATCATCAGAAATTCCGTAGACACTGCATTGTTTTACGAACTGTTTAAATCCAGATGCGACTGGGCGGGCAAACAAATTTGAGCCGTCCCGCTAGAAAACCACCATTATAGCCTCTGCGTAATGTATCGGGGTCGACACATTCAGTCTCAGGGGGATAGAGGTATATAGTAAATGATTCCTGATACAGAAAATCTACAGGAGGCGAAAAGTAGCCTGGCGCAGCATGCTTAGGCTGAATCGGGTCGATACTCTATACGCAGAGTCTAAACTGTTGGTTTTCTCGTGGAACAGCTCAAATGTTGATTTTCTTGTAGCACAAGGCCCATTTAAACGTTTTATTTTCATTCAGCTCGTAACTGAACTAGTTAGTGTCTAACGTTGAAAATAGACAATGTTTTATGTACAATATTCCTGAACAATGCAATAAAAGACATAAACAATATAATTATAATCAATCTTAGTTGGTTTTAAATTATTAAAGATGTCAGCATGTTTCTTTCTCCTTTCGCTAATTAACTGAATTCTGAGTAGACATTTAAAAACAATTTTTCAAATACAAATTGCCAATTTGGCATTTACTGCATGTCTTTCCGAAAGATATAATCAGGAAAATACTTAAAGAACTGTTTAAAGTCTTATCATGTCAATTTCAATTTTGCGAACTAAACGTCACTTTAGGATAGAATGTTAGATGAGGTCAATGAGGGACATTAGTGATAATTATATTATCTCCCTTGTCAGATAAAGACCAAGGAAGACCAACTAATTGGTAGGTCCTTTAAATTGTAATCCTTTGTCTTTATCGCTATTTCGCAATGAGATATTGCAATTACTCTGTACACATTAATCATAAATGTGTAAATTAAAGTGATGATTCAAAAGAGACAATTTACATAGCAGTGTTTAAAGAAAACAAATGTGGAATTACTAATCAATCTAATAACAGTTGGCCAAGAAAATGCAATTATAAGTGCACCATCCAGTGCAAAGAAACCAATGATAAAAACAGAGGAAACCAAATGATAGGACCTAGCTAGATGTAGAGAGTATTAAAGGGAGATAACTGACCGATGTCTCCAATTGTTTTCAAATAAAGGACGTTAACTACCTGACAGTTATATTTTGGTGAATTTGATCAATATTTGCATATGAATATGAACAATGTACACAGGCAATTTATCAATAAGTATATTTATTATATCAGTCAAGCACGCTAAACTGAGACTTCCCTGGTTATTTCATCAAATATAAACACTGAGTATTTTATCATAATAGAAAACGAAAGTATGAAATATTAACCATCTGTACGATGCTTGTTGTACTCAGGCAACTTATAAAATACGTACACGTATACTAATGGTATCTAAACCGTGCGTGCCTTTAAGGTCCCATATGCGTTACTAATGATATTTTAAAGGTCTCATATGCGTTAGAAATGCTACATGTATCTAAACCATGCGTGCCTTTAAGGTCCCATATACGTTAGTAATGCTATCTAAACCATGCGTGCCTTTAAGGTCCAATATACGTTAGTAATGCTATCCAAACCATGCGTGCCTTTAAGGTCCAATATGCGTTAGTAATGCTCTCTAAACCATGCGTGCCTTTAATGTCCAATATGCGTTAGTACTGCTTTCTAAACCACGCGCGCCTTTAAGGTCCCATATGCGCTAGTAATGCAACATGTATCTAAACCATGCATGCCTTTAAAGTCCCATATGCGTTAGTAATGCTATCTAAATCATGCGTGCCTTAAAGGTCCCATATGCGTTAGTAATGCTATCTAAACCATGCGTGCCTTAAATGTCCCATATGCGTTAGTAATGCTATCTAAACCATGCGTTCCTTAAAGGTCCAATATGCGTTAGTAATGCTATCTAAACCATGCGTGTCTTAAAGGTCCCATGTACGTTAGTAATGCTATCTAAACCATGTGTGCCTTTAATGTCCCATGTGCGTTAGCAATGCTATCTAAACCATGCGTCCCTTTAAGGTCCCATGTACGTTAGTAAAGCTATCTAAACCTTGCATGCCTTTAAGTTCCCATATACGTTTGCGTTAAAGTATTTTTTTGCAAACTATTAATTCATAATAAACTATTTGAATACAGTAACGTTACGCATAGAAACCGGTAGACACGGGCGAGTAAGAATTCCGAGAAATGAGAGAGTGTGTATTCACTGTAATTTACAAACTATCGACGACGAATACCACTTTATTATCGAATGCCTTTTTCACCAGAATCTTCGAGAAATATACATTAAACGTTACTATTACGTCAAGCCAAGCATGCAAAAGTTTATACATCTAATGAAAATTGAAAATCCAGCCACATTATTAAAGCTATGTAAATTCATAAAATATGCTTTTAAAGAAAGAAAAAGTCACATTCCTCCGTGAGGTTTTACACGATAACATAAACAGGAAAATATTTTCACTAAATCAATTCTTTTCCATATTTTCTCGATTAATATTCTATAGAATCCTATTGTAGTATATATGTCACGATATGAAATTTAAATTGAATTTGTATTTGTATATGAAATTGAATTTGTATTTGTATTTGTAACAATGATGTACTTATTTTGTACAAGTTGAAAATAAAGTATCTATCTATCATAATGTCCACTTAGTTGAGTATCCAAACACACTTTGGGAAAACTGTTTTAATTCGATTGCAGCCTATAACAATATGCAAATCGCGGAGTGACAAATAGACACCATTAAAGTACAGCTTACTTCCCAATGAAGATATATTTCTATTAAGAATATATCTAGTCATGAATGTGTATTGAAATATGCAAATCCTCGAGTTATAATTAGAGACCCCTAACGTACTTATATGTTGTCATTATTGTAAAGAATTGTTCCTGAAAGAGACCGAAATTATGACCTACAGTTATAATTGTTAATATTTAGAAGTTTATCCTCGGTTAAGGTATACATCATCAATTGGTACCAGGGGCGTAGCTTGGCAATAATCAATGCGTAGGCCGTCTCGTGTAATTTTCTGTGTATCCTGTGGATTTTCTGTTTCAGGAATCACTACTCTATCTATCTCCCCTTAGACGGAATGTGTCGGCCGGAACAGTCTGCGCGGACAGCGCAGGCTGATCTGGTCGATACATTACGCAGATGTGTATCGACGCAGCTGCATTTTGGGTCATTTTTAGAAAAGATGTGTAAGCACGTGCCTACAGTGCCTAAAGGGAGCTACGCCCCAGGGTACACTTATAATAATCAAGCAAATTCTTATTTCATAACATATTTGTTCTAACGCTTTGGAGACATATTCCTTTTCTCTAAATTTTTCATCATGATTTTGATATTATCTTGAAGACAGAAAGTGGCTTTAACTACGTACAACCGGTCCATTTAGCCTGACATCAGCGACTCAGTCGTACTGCTAGCCCCTAAATCCATTTATTTGATATGACCCGGGCGGGGATCGAAGCCGCTACCTTCCGTATACGAGGTGGACACTTTTCTTTTATATAACGAACAAGTTACTTCGATGAAAAGGTCTAGTTTAATTTGCAGTCATGTTGTAGGGCCTTTGCGTCGGGGACTACCCGCTTAACAGGTCGTACGCTTTTCGTATTATAATACATTTGAGCCGTTCCACGAGAAAACCAACATTGTGGACTTTGCGTAAAGTATCGATCCAGATCAGCCTAAGCATGCCGCGCAGGCTAACCCGGACAGACACTTTTTGCCTCCTGTGGATTTTCTGTCTCAGGAATCATTACTCTAAACGTCTATCCCCCTGAGACGGAATGTGTCGGCCCGCATTAGCCTGCAGGCTGATCTGGATCGATACATTACGCAGAGTCAATAATGTTGATTTTCTCGTGGAACGGCTCGTTTATATAAAAGCAAGGATTTTTTGTTTGACTTTTTACTCCACATACGATAGATCACCTTTAATCTTTTTTCAAGTCGGGTTCACTTACAATTCTATAAAAAAACGCAACGATTATTCATTGAGTTAGACAAGAATTCGGGACCCATGCTCTAGGTGCGTAATTACAAACTAATTTGATTTAGAATTATAACCTAGTTTTAGAACAGTTCAATGCCCCAAATTCCTTTACCACATAGATCCTCGGTAACCTAATTATCCGAGACACGTTAAAATCTGAACTTCACATCATATATATAAACTGTGCCTTGTGAAAGCCAACATTTTAAATTTTCCGATTGGTGTTTCTGGACTGTTCGTCTAAAAAAGATTAAAGAAAGATGTACATCGACCAGTTGCAACATTCAATTGTCACACTTTCTACGCGTTTCTCATGTAGAACATTATATATATCATTGAACAAAGTTACCTCTAATAAGTTTTAAAACAATCGAAATAAAATGGGATGGGGGTCATGCATTATGCAAGAAAGAATTCACAGGTGAAAACGGTTAACATCATTTTGGACCAAATCGGGTCGGACAAAACCGGTGTTTCACATTCTCTACTTTCACTTTCAAACAAGGTCAAAATAATCAATCATTTCAAGAGCATTTATACAATGAATTTAAACTCAATGTCATATATTCGATGCCTTCTGGTAATAGTATACACTTATTTTACGCTAACAATTTTGTTTAGGGACTATTTGGTTCTAGATCAGCATGACCGCGGATGTATTTGGCGTAATTTGACCAAAAGAACATAGCCATTTCAGACGGTGCGCTGTGTAAAACTAACACAACGTAAGCAATACACGTCTGGATAAACACCTACATGCGTATCCACCCAAATGGACTAGTTGACGATGAGCGCAAATTAAGATCTGACTGCGCAAAAACCTTGATTGATCTAAATACACGGATAACGCAATTGCATAACGGTTGGTTTTCTCAGAGAGCCGATCATATAAATGTTTAGAGATTTTCCGTAGTTATACCCATATGATTTCAAAGTCGTCCGCTTCAGATTTGTTGTATGTTTGAAAGTGGGGTTAAGGTTTGTTTTACCTGACTGACTGACCACGACATCATATAGGTATCCGGTAGTATCCTCAGTCATGGTGGAGTGCCATTGGGCAAGGCACATTTCCTAGTAGCCTACATGTAGTACAGTTTTGTTTACCAAGGGATCATGCATAAATCAACGATAAACTAATATGCACCGTCCCGCGGGAAAACCAACAGAATGACATCTGCGAAATATATCGACCCAGATCAGCAAGTGCAGTCCGCGCAGACTGATCCGGTCCCACACATTCCGTCTCAGGGGGATAGAGGTATAAAGTAATGATTCCTGAAACAGAAAATCGACAAGAGGCGAAACGTGTCTATCCGTGTAAGCCTCCGCGGCATGCTTAGGCTGATCCGGGCCTACACAATTGTCTCTGGGGGATATATGTATAGAATCATGATTTCTGAAACAGAAAATCCACAGGAGGCGAAGTTGTCTATCCGGGTAAGCCTCTACGGCATGCCTAGGCTGATCTGGGTCGATACTTTACGCAAAGTCCAAAATAATGGTTTTCTCGCGGGACGGCTCATATATGAACCGTGTTCTCGATTAACAATATTGAATTATCGTAGATGGTACTCTACCAGCACATCAATGCAAGTAAAATGTTTCCTTTGAAACCATGTGACTTATTCTAAATCAGGACAGAGGTAGATCAAACATCGGAGGATACTTCATCAACACATGATGTCACAAAGACACGGGAAATACAACATTGCAGACCTGGATATGTAGTTAATAAATATTTAAATTTGTTTGGTGTCTTAACCGGCTTCAACAATTTTATTTAGTTATCTCACGTTGTTTCCTGTCTAAGTTACCAGAACTACTGGTTCCCTTTTCCGGACACCAGCGAGACAGTCTTAAAGAAGGAAGGCTAGTACGACCGCTTTCTAAATTAGTTGGTATAACCCGTTGGTTAGTTGGTATAACCCGACGGTGATCGGCCCCGCGAGCTCCCGCAACCGTGGCGGACGCTCAATCACTACACAACCGAGGCAGACGCTCAATCACTACACAACCGAGGCAGACGCTCAATCACTACACAACCGAGACAGACGCTCAATCACTACACAACCGAGGCAGATGCTCAATCACTACACAACCGAGGCAGACGCTCAATCACTACACAACCGAGGCAGACGCTCAATTACTACACAACCGAGGAAGACGCTCAATCACTACACAACCGTGGCGGACGCTCAATCACTACACAACCGAGGCAGACGCTCAATCACTACACAACCGAGGCAGACGCTCAATCACTACACAACCGAGACAGACGCTCAATCACTACACAACCGAGGCAGATGCTCAATCACTACACAACCGAGGCAGACGCTCAATCACTACACAACCGAGGCAGACGCTCAATCACTACACAACCGTGGCGGACGCTCAATCACTACACAACCGAGGCGGACGCTTAATCACTACACAACCGTGGCGGACGCTCAATCACTACACAACCGAGGCAGACGCTCAATCACTACACAACCGTGGGGGACGCTCAATCACTACACAACCGAGGCAGACGCTCAATCACTACACAACCGAGGCAGACGCTCAATCACTACACAACCGAGGCAGACGCTCAATCACTACACAACCGAGGCAAACGCTCAATCACTCCACAACCGAGGCAGACGCTCAATCACTACACAACCGTGGCGGACGCTCAATCACTACACAACCGAGGCAGACGCTCAATCACTACACAACCGAGGCAGACGCTCAATCACTACACAACCGTGGCGGACGCTCAATCACTACACAACCGAGGCGGACGCTCAATCACTACACAACCGAGGCAGACGCTCAATCACTTCACAACCGTGGCGGACGCTCAATCACTACACAACCGAGGCAGACGCTCAATCACTACACAACCGAGGCAGACGCTCAATCACTACACAACCGTGGCGGACGCTCAATTACTACACAACCGAGGCGGACGCTCAATCACTACACAACCGAGGCAGACGCTCTGCCACTACTCCAGTGAGGCTCTACCTCTACACCACCGAAACGATCTCTAGGTAGTTTATCTCAACAAGTAAAATTCAATTTCAAATCAAAGGGAGACAACTTCAACAGTTGATTCTGTCGGTCTGCTTTACAAAGTCAATAATGTCTTATTTCAAAAGAGGCGCGAATTTAACCACCTTTTATCCATGACAATAACCCTTTGTTTTTTCTATATAAAGGAATGTAAGAAAGCACATTTGGATTTGTTCGTCAGTCTTTCTTTCCAAGACTCGTCGCACAGTGCGTATGCGTAAGCTAGCCTGATTCAGTTCGCGTTGTCTGTTTGGAGTCATTTATTGTACACATGCGTCGATTTGAAATGTCATTGACTTGGTACATACCGTGCTCAAAGTGCTCAAATAGAAAGACTCGGCCGTATAATGTGAGCATAACACATACAATAGCTTTATAACTGAATTACAGACATATACTGCAGAATGCAGTATTTATAGGAGAAATTTATTAAACCTTTCATTTATTTATTTATTCATCCTCCTCGTGGGAGATTTGTTAACATCAAAAGAAAATATAATATATACATACACAATATGAAAGAAGAAAAGAAAATATAGTTACATCCAGCGTCTAATGCTTATAGCGACATGCCGAGTCTGATATTCAATATATAAATATACTGGTTATGATGTGATGATATTATAGCAGAGCTTTATATATCAACAATAACTTGCTGCAAATCATATTCAGATACTGTGGTTCTCACAAATGTGAATACACATTTGTAAAAATCATAGTTCTGCTCGATGGAAATATTTTCCTGCCTTGCGCCTAGTAATGCACAAGCAAAATCTACTTTTCCTAGCCTAGTTAAGTGCATCGCATTTTCCCTTCCAAATGTTCGAGATATATCGTTAATTAACGTCTCTCTTGCTTGTTTAAAATTTAAACATTCTGATAAAATATGCACATATTTGTTTACATAAACATTTTTACAGAATTTACACACTGCATTGCTTCTAACAGCTTTTTGAACCCAAATAGTTGAAATGAATATTGAGAGACTATTATTTTTTTCTCTTTTTAAAAAGGACCAAACAACTGCCGGACTTATAGATGTATGTATTCGCCTAAATAGAGTAAAGTCGAAATCGCTATTAATACGCTGTTCCCATAATCTTTGTTCACGTTCCGCTATTTCATGACGAACGCGCCGTTTCCATGCATATTTAGACAGAGTTTCCGCGTTTTCTGTAAAGCAATATAAAATGTCAGTCATTAGATATTTTTCAGTAATCTGGTACATATCCGGTATAAAACCTTTCATCGTTGTTGGATCTTTTATGTAAGTAAGTAGTCTTCGTGTAAATATTTGCCTAGTAATAGAATTTGTGTTAAGAGTCGATATTTTGTGCACAAAACGTAGTTTCCTATCCTCTACCTGACTTGACAGTCGATTTAAACCTAGCATTGACTCGCTCATGTCGGAACGGGTTAATTTTGGAAATTTTTCGAATACTTGATTGATTGATTGCGGGTTTAAGACCGTTTTCAACAATGTTTCAGTCATATCACGGCGGCCAGTTCACCTACTCAAATAATTGAACCAGCATCAAGAAGTACCTGGATATATATGCATGCCTTTCCTTGGTACAGGGTTTATACTTCTAGCAGCTGGCAACATCAAACAACAATTTAAAATGTATAAAGGTCACGAGCAGCTGATGTCACGAGCATTTTCTGCCGTATTCCGTAGCGTTTTATACATGTAGCATACTGTCCCAATTTATGTTTTCATTCGTTCAGTTTCTAATATCCGATAATGACAAAAACCGTATCACGATTCTGTATTCAATTTCTGTCTACATAACAACAATTCGAATAAAACACATTTCGTACACATGGAATGGTCAGAGTAAGTATAATTCTGATTCATAATAGAAAACATTGTGGAAAAAAGGAGAACTCGTTTTGCATTCCGTCTTTTCCCACAATGTTTTCAAACGTCGTCTGTAGCAGTCTCATATCCTATTTGCGAGGGGTGCGAGGGAAAGGGTTAACTCATTTTTTGGGGGAATTAAGCTATTGATCCGCTACACTCCTTTACGTATAGGATGTAGAAACCACGAACAGGTCCCCACTAATTCTCGGTGACGTTTCAAAATATTGAACGACAAAGCTGATTTAATTTACCATATTCTTATTACATTATATAAAATTCCCGACAACTCCCTAAATTTGATTTACACCAGAATTAATTTAATTTGTGGCGCTAGTTACATATTCAAATGAACCGGGTCCTAAGAAAATGTGTCTTAAAGCAATGTTTATCTGTCTGAAAGTCGAGCTCCGCTAATTCTGTTGATAGCGACGCGGGATGTCAATCGAGGAGTTATGAGTTCTAATCTCCGCTCGGCCAACATTATTTCCGACATATGACAAAAGTCACTGTGACAAGCGTCATTCGTCTTTCACCAAGGGTCTAACAGTCCATGTGAAAAAGCAGTCAGTTGCTTGGAAAGTATCTTGTTTGGAGCACTAGTGTGAGACAGCTAGGAACATATGAGGTTGTGTTCACTGGTCGCCATTATATGACTGAAAAATTGTTGAAAACGGGGTAAAGCCCCAATCAATATATGTCTGAATGTTGTTATGTGTTGGTTTTGTGTTGGTTTTGTGTTGGTTATGTGTTGGTTTTGTGTTGGTTTTGTGTCGGTTTTGTGTCGGTTTTGTGTCGGTTTTGTGTCGGTTTTGTGTCGGTTTCAATACTCACAATGTTCGCTAGGAGAATAAAAAGATTTTTGTTGATTTCTTTTGTTCTTATTTGTATGGCATTTGCTGCCGCTTCAACAATATTGAAGTTATATCACGGCGTTGCCCGGGTAAGTAACCTGTGCTAACGGTCCATATATCCCGACATCAGAGAGAGTCAGTCGCAATGCTTACCACACAACCCTATAAACCATAGTCAAAGTATTTCGAATGAAACAAGCGGAGATCGAATCCGCGACCTCCAATATCCGAGGCGGATTTTCTACCACTACACCACAGAGGCGGTGGAGAGTTACCAGCACTACAGTCTTGTGTATCCTGACATTGACTTATAAATCCTCCCAACGCCATTGGTGGAAGCTGGTTGTAACTGCGTTAAAGTCAGGCGAACATGTGTTTGTGGCATCGGCGCACAGTGAATGCATATATCAGATCTTTTTGTATTTAGAAAATCGATATGTGTAATATCCGATTAAACACAATAGTTGTACACCAGTTTCATTAAGTCTCAAACCTCTTCATGTAATGCCAAAAAGATCCTTCAATTGAAATCGCCCCTTTTATAAAATACACACACGTACTATCCATTTTCGCCAGAATCAAATTATATAAAGACTGTCAGGGATTTCTGCATGGAAGCAGTCATACACATGAAAAGAGACATTTTATCGGTCATTTGGCACAAATATACTGATACTATATATGTAACTTGGCCAAATAACTTGATTGTTGGAGCTTGGTTCTGTTTCTTGCCAGAGTCTTAGCCTGACAAATAAAAGAAAGGAAGGAAGGTCATAAGGAATTAAAGACGTTTTGAGGGAAGGAAGGAAGCAATGAAGGAAGGAATGAAGGAATGAATAAAGCAAGGAAGCACAAAAGGAATGAAGGAAAGAACGAAGGAAGTAATTAAGCAAGGAATCAAGGAAGCAAAGAAGCAAGGAATCAAGGAAGGAAGCAATAAAGCAAGGAAGCAATGAAGGAAGGAGGGAACGAACGATTACAGCAAGGAAGCAAGTGAAGTAGGAACGAACCGAAGGAATGAAGCGAGCAAGGAAAGAAGGAATGAGGGACGGCAGAAAGGACGTCGCTTCTATATGCCGAAATACTTGTGCAACGTTTTCAAACCCGAATATAATAAATAAATAAAATTAAACAAAATCAACTTAACATGCCAATCCTATTAATCAGTCAGAGAGTACAATACAATAAAGAAAAACATTACTACAGCTGAATGTGTACCTAATAATTTCAAATGATACACAAGCCATCATAATTTAAGGGAAAGCACTCTGATATTGACTGAATAAAGGATAGTAGGATTCGTGTCCCTTGGATAGCATTTTCTTATCCAAATGAGCCACGTCACAAGAAAGTCGAAAGTTCAGGTTTTGAAATTTGGTCACGTGACATCGAAACTAGAGAACGGCAACGAGCCAACACTGTCTCCGACTCCGCAACATTTTGGACTGGATCCTCCCTGTGTGTCATTAACATCTCGAGGCTCGGCTAAACACAGATGGTTGCTATATACAGATGGTTGTTAACCCTCTCCCTCATACGACAATTCTGCAGCAGACGACTTTGAACATATTTTGTCAAACAATGGAAAATCTCTATAATTGAATGGATAACCTATGACTAAAAGTGGAAAACATTGTGACAAAAGGAGAAATTGCACGTTTTGTGCAATTTCTTCTTTTGTCACTATGTTTTCAAAAAGCCGTCTGCTGCAGAGGCGTCAGAAAGCGTCTGTATGAGGGAAAGGGTTAAATATTTTGTTTGTTTGTTTTATTGGGGTTTTACGCCGTGTTTCAACATTATTTCAGATAAATCTCGGCAACATTTCACTTATTTATGATCCCTGTAGATGTTAAATAGAGACAGTGACGTATCACAAAAGAAAGGCGGGTGATTATAATACATAGGACAGTTAAATATGGGCGGTTGTTTATTATAATGACTGTTGAATACTAGCGGTTGGTAACGACAAAATGACCTCCTCTAAACACTGCCAGTGCCTATATTTAAATATGTATTTGTGTGTTTGTTTGTTTTTTTGTTTGTTTGTTTGTTGCCTAACGCCGTTTAACAATTTGTCCGTTATTTCACGGTGTTTCTTGGGTAAGTAATCCGTAGAACTGAATCATTTATCCTGCCACCAGCGTGTCAGTCGTTATAGTAACCAGACAAACCTGAGCGCCAAGCAGGGAAAGCCATTACAAACATATTTAATGATTTTGTATGACCCGGTCGAGGATTAAACACGCGACCTCCCGGACCCGAGGTGGACACTCTTATCACTACTACAACCCATAAGCGGTTATTTGAAAAAAATAAAGAAAGTTTTCGATATCACAAACACAACATGTACAATAGCTGCATTTTCACAAGATATGGTTTAAATCTGACAATGCAAACTCATTCTGACGAACTGCAGATATGTAGATTGTTCATGGAAATCACGACCGTAATGGAAATAAATCTAAAGTGTGTTTAATGACACTCGAGGGCCCAAATGTGATGGTGCTATATTTATGCAACGTCGAGCATGAGAGCATGTGTTTTTACCCTTAATGCACGATGCGCGATTTTAATCCTTTCCCACGTAGAGCATATCTGCAGCAGACAACGGTGAAGACAATTAGTATAACATATGAATAGTTTTAAACGTTGTGGCAAAAGGAGAAATTGCTCGTTTTTAGGAATTTCTCCTTTTGCTACAATGTTTTCAAAAGTCGTCTGCTGCTAACGTGTCAAAATGCGTCTAAATGTTGGAAAGGGTTAAACAACCGTTATGTAGGAATTCAAACTGCGTTTGTGAACACTTTTATAAAATCGAGGACTTGGCGTGAAACGGTTGTAACTAAAAACCTATTTTGAAAACCCTGATTTAGTGGCAATTTTGACCCCTTTGTAAACAATGAAAATTTCTGTGCCATTGCTCAGAACGAGCAATGGCACCTGAAATTCCATTGTTTACCCATACAAAAAATGATTTAACGCTTATAAAGACTTTATGGCGAGGTGATTAACCTTGGTAAAAAAATACCAATTTTAGTTACAACCGTTTCACGCCAAGCCCTCGAAATGGTCTTCCTGCACATTCGTAAAGTATAATCTCTACAGTTAGGTTGTGAAGTCTAATCTCGGTATACAGTGTTGGATACTCATGCTCAAATGTTAGGTTGTGAAGTCTAATCTCGGTATACAGTGTTGGATACTCATGCTCAAGTTATAGGTTGTGAAGTCTAATCTCGGTATACAGTGTTGGATACTCATGCTCAAATGATAGGTTGTGAAGTCTAATCTCGGTATACAGTGTTGGATACTCATGCTCAAATGTTAGGTTGTGAAGTCTAATCTCGGTATACAGTGTTGGATACTCATGCTCAAGTTATAGGTTGTGAAGTCTAATCTCGGTATACAGTGTTGGATACTCATGCTCAAATTATAGATTGTGAAGTATAATCCCGGTATACAGTGTTGGATACTCATGCTCAAATGATAGATTGTGAAGTCTAATCTCGGTATACAGTGTTGGATACTCATGCTCAAATTATAGATCGTGAAGTATAATCTCGGTATACAGTGTTGGATAATCATGCTCAAATTATAGGTTGTGAAGTCTAATCTCGGTATACAGTGTTGGTTACTCATGCTCAAATTATAGATTGTGAAGTATAATCTCGGTATACAGTGTTGGATACTCATGAACAAATTATAGGTTGTGAAGTCTAATCTCGGTATACAGTGTTGGATACTCATGCTCAAATTATAGATTGTGAAGTATAATCTCGGTATACAGTGTTGGATACTCATGCTCACATTATATATTGTGAAGTATAATCTCGGTATACAGTGTTGGATAATCATGCTCAAATTATAGGTTGTGAAGTCTAATATAGGTTGTGAAGTATGATCTCGGTATACAGTGTTGGATACTCATGCTCAAATTATAGGTTGTGAAGTCTAATCCCGGTATACAGTGTTGGATACTCATGCTCAAATTATAGGTTGTGAAGTCTAATCCCGGTATACATTGTTGGATACTCATGCTCAAATTATAGATTGTGAAGTATAATCTCGGTATACAGTGTTGGATACTCATGCTCAAATTATAGATTGTGAAGTATAATCTCGGTATACAGTGTTGGATACTCATGCTCAAATTATAGGTTGTGAAGTCTAATCCCGGTATACAGTGTTGGATACTCATGCTCAAATTATAAGCTGTGAAGTCTAATCCCGGTATACAGTGTTGGATACTCATGCTCAAATTATAGGTTTTGAAGACTTCGTCATAAATGCGTTAAAATGTGTTAAAGCCAATGGTGATAGTACACGTCGAAGGAGTTCGCAGGAACGATATGCTTAAAACCACGTTGGTCTCGTGGCGAACGATTTGTGGTCGTAAGCGTCAAGGATTTTGCACCGGGCGTCTCGGGTTCAATCCGCGGCTGTCATGATTGAGTGCCCTTGGGCAAGCAACATGTCTTAGCCTCCTAGTGCTGGTAAGTTTACACAGGGGTCATGAGCAAGTGAATAGATCATACCAAAAGTAACAGCTAGCTCCTCACCTATAGTATATCGAAATTGAATGTTCAGTATGTTCGATATAGAAGTTTACAAAAGCTTACAACATATTTAAGTCAACTTTGTGTAAGCCCTGCTCTGTTAAGCAGCCAACTAAAATTCAGCAGTCACTTGGAGATAAAGAAAAACAACAATTTCTTCTTCATTAAACCAAGAGTGCCAAATGTGTAACAACATAGTACCGTCAAGGAGCCATAACTATATCTGAGACGACCCAGTTGGTCCATAACCCTTTCTCATATTCACAAATCTCCAGCAGACAACTTTGAATAATCTACGCGAAAATATGGAAAGTCTCTAGAAATGAAAGTATAAATATTTGAACTGATTGACTCCTGTATATAACCTTGTTAGATATATCTCCCTAGAAAATGATGTAGTCAGATATATTTAATGTCTATAGACATTCTGATGACAAATATGTGTACGTGCCGGAGGGTATTTGAACAGTGTTAATGAGCCACGATAGGGGAACAGATATATCTTTGTAAACCTGTTTATGCCTCATACATTTTCCGTGTGAATGGAACTGTCGCAGTCTTGGTACTGATGTGACAGTGAATAATACATGATGCTATGTTAACTGATCTTGTAACTGATACATGTATGTCGGTGAATGATATGTGTTGCTATGAAAACTGACCTTGTGACTGATATGTTACTGAATAATAATTTTTACTATGTAAACTGATCTTGTGAACGATAAACAAGTGAATAAAATATGTTGCTTTGTAAAATGATCTTGAGACTGACATGACAGTGAAGAATATATGTTGCTTTGTAAAGTGACATTGTTACTGATATGACAGTGAAGAATATATGTTGCTATGCACACTGACATCGGGACTGATATGTCAGTGAATAAATAATATATATTGCTATGGCAACTGTCCTCGTGACTGATGCGTTAGTGAATAATACATACTGCTATGAAAACTGACCTTGTTACTGACTGAAAAATATATGTTGCTATGCAAACTGACCTTAAGACTGATATGTCAGTGAATAATATATGTTGGTATGTAAAGTGACCTTGAAACTGATATGTTAGTTTATGATATATGTTGGTATGTAAACTGACATAGTGACTGATATATCAGTGAATAATATATGTTGCTATGCACACTGACCTTGCTACTGATAAGTCAGTAAATAATATATGTTGCTATGCAAACTGACCTTGTGACTTATATGTCCGTGTATAATATATGTTGCTATGAACACTAACATTGAGACTGATATGTCAGTGAATAATATATGTTGCTATGAACACTAATATTGAGACTGATATGTCAGTGTATAATATATGTTGCTATGTAAACTGACCTTGTGACTTATATGTCCGTGTATAATATATGTTGCTATGAACACTAACATTGAGACTGATATGTCAGTGAATAATATATGTTGCTATGAACACTAATATTGAGACTGATATGTCAGTGTATAATATATGTTGCTATGTAAGCTGACCTTGTAACTGATATGTCAGTGTATAATATATGTTGCTATGTAAGCTGACCTTGTAACTGATATGTCAGTGTATAATATATGTTGGTATGTAAACTAACATTGTGACTGATATATCAGTGAGTGATATATGTTGCTATGTAAACAGACCTTGTGACCTATATAGTTCCATAAATAATATATGTTGCTATGGGCACTAACATTGAGACTGATATGTCAGTGAATAATATATGTTGCTATGTAAACTGATATTGTAACTGATATGTCAATGAATACTGTATGATGGTATGTAAACTGACCTTGTAACTTATATGTCCGTGAATAATATATGTTGCTATGCAAACTGACCTTCAGAGTGATATGTCAGTGAATAATATATGTTGCTATGTAAACTGTCCTAGTGACTGATGTGCATGTTAATTATATATGTTGCTAATTCAAACGGATCTTGTGGCAAAGGAAGAAATTGCTCGTTTTTAGCAATTTCTCCTTTTGCTACAATGTTTTCAAAGGTCATCTGCTGCAAATGTGTCAAAATGCGTCTATATGTTGTAAAGGGTTAAACAACGGTTATGTAAGAATTCAAACTGCGTTTGTGAACACTTTTATAAAATCGAGGGATTGGCGTGATATATGTTGCTATGTAAACAGACCTTGTGACCTATATAGTTCAATAAATAATATATGTTGCTATGGGCACTAACATTGAGACTGATATGTCAGTGAATAATATATGTTGCTATGTAAACTGATATTGTAACTGATATGTCAATGAATACTGTATGATGGTATGTAAACTAACCTTGTAACTTATATGTCCGTGAATAATATATGTTGCTATGCAAACTGACCTTCAGAGTGATATGTCAGTGAATAATATATGTTGCTATGTAAACTGTCCTAGTGACTGATGTGCATGTTAATTATATATGTTGCTAATTCAAACTGATCTTGTGACTGATATTAGTTGATACGTGAACTGACCTTGCTGTGTATACGTCATGCAACACTATAATTTACAAAGACTATAACTTGATCTAGAAGCGAAAGTAATGAGGCTACTGTTTTATTTTGTATAGATTGTTAATAAGGTTTTTCCAAATTCAAACCGACAATTTTAAATCTCATTAGAACATATACATACTTATTCACATTCCCATGTGAGTTTTCGCTGTCCGAGCAGGCAACACCGACCTTCTTCGCCGCTTAAAGTCACCAACATAATTATATAGTCGGCATTTTAAAAGAAGAGTCGTCATTGTATTTCCATTCTAACACCATACAATATTTACATAAGGGAATGAAAGGACTATCAATACGAGCTACCTCTGGTGATTTAGTATCCAACAACATCCCCATTTAAGCGTCTGAAAGAATGTTGTCATGAGATGCCTGTGAATATGCGCTGCGTCTGACAGTTCCGAGGTCCTCTGTTATCCAAATGTAAGCTTTTCACACAGGGGTAAAGGAAAAGAAAAAGTTTTGGTTCAATTCTAGTTTTGTCGTCCAAAGTTATTTCTCAGGTGGACCAGTGGAATGCATGCGGCATTAAATGCTCTGATGACAGGGTTCTTATGCATATATATGTATATCTGAACCGTTCAACGAGATTGCCAACATGCCGCGCAGTTTAACCCAGACAGACCCGGACAGACACATTCCGTTTTCTGTGGATTCACTGTTTCGGGAATCATTTTTCTATACCTCTATCTCCCCGAGCCGGATTGTGTCGGCCCAGATTACCCTGCGCGGAATGTGCAGGCTAATCTGGATCGATACATTACGCAGAGTCAATACTGTTGGTTTTCTTGTGGAACGGCTCATATATAATCTCAACCGATTCTTCACTGTACGCATATTCATTTAAACCCCAAGTCGCAAAAAGCGTTCAAAATTCGCTTTCGGAATGGTGTAATACGATGTTATAGACTTCGTTAATGCGGACATTAAAGATCCATTAGATATTTGGGTTCGTTTCCACGCTGATACACGTTGAAACAATTACACACTTATATCTGACAGGACATTAAAAGAACTTTTATGGAACTGTTATACCCATACATATATATAGATATGAATCTCACGGTTTACACACGACAGCTCAGAGGTTTCTGATATTCATATACTGTTGTCAGTTCCGATATATATGCTGATCTCTGCGAAAAAAAATAAGATCGATTTAGGGTATTATTGTTACTGCACAGTCACTGTCTTTGCACATGTACTTTAGTCCTAGATTGATTGATTGATTGATTGATTGATTGATTGGGGTTTTACGCCGTTTTCATTATTGTTTCAGTCAATTCACGGCGGCCATTTTCTTTTTCTTTTTTTATTATAAATGTACTACATAAAATGTTGAAAATATTGTTTGAAGTATTTCCTGGCTTCCCTACACCAGTAATCCACACAACAAACTTCCCAAGCAACTGGCTGCTTTTCACATATATTGTTTGCCCATTGGTGGAAGGCGAATGACGCTTGTCGCATTGACTGTTATCAAATGTCAGAAATAATGTTGGCCGAGCTTGGATTCGAACTAACATCCCCTGGGTTGACAGCCCGCGTCGATATCGTTTGCGCTACCTACCGTCGCTCGGCTTTAGTCCTATGCAAAACTCTATAACTAAAGTCCGATGGATTGATAGATGGATGGATGGATGGATTGTATCAATTTGATATGCATGAATTAGTTTGGAGGGACATAATGTGATCTTATGCCAATTTATTTCATGTTGCTGCCGAGTGATACATTTTAACCCTTTCCCACATACTGTACAAACGCTTTATGACGCCTCTGCAGCAGACAACTTTTGAAAACATTGTGGCAAATGGAGAAAAGCTCATCATGAGCATCGTCTCCATTTGTCTCAATGTTTTAATCTCTATTCAATAAACATACATCCCCTTATAGAGACTTTTTCTTATTTAACGGGTACGTCTTTTTCAAAGTCGTCCGCCCCATATTTGTTTGTATTCAGGAAAAGGGTTAAATTTCTGTAATTGTATTAGTGTATCCACCTTTATATGTATTATTTTATTACAATTGCATTCAAGTTCACACTGTTAAAGTCGCCTTTTAACTCTTTCAGCGCCAAAGGCAATATTGAGGATTTTGAAAACAATACTGATTCAGGTGAGGCAGCTCGTGACGAGCTGTCTCACCTGAAATCAGCATTGTTTGCCTTCTAGTTATCAAAATAGTAAAAACTGTTATTACATTAGAAATGGAGACGCCCGGTTTTGAATATGGAAGTGTCTACTTTAAACAATTCGGCGCTGAAAGAGTTAAGTGCCGAACAATTACCATAACACCTTTAATATGTTTAACTCAGAGGCATGTCGAAACAACGTCAGTACTATAGTCCCTAAAAAAAACTTTGTTTGCGTAGAAATGAGTGTATACCATCACCAGAATGTATTGAATATATGACATTGAGTTTAAATGCATTGTGAATGTGTATAGGATGCACTGGAAATGATTGATTTGATCACTTTTAGTATTTTGACCTTGTTTGAAAGTGAAAGTAGAGAATGCTAAACACTGGTTTTGTCCGGGCCCGATTTGGTCCAAAATGACGGTTACCACTTTCGCCTGGTGAGTTCTTTCTTGCATAATGCATAACCCCACATTTTCTTTGGATTGTTTTAAAGCTAGGAGGTAACTCTTTTCAATGATATATGGTGTTCTATATGAGAAACGCTTAGAAAGTGTGACAATTGAGGACTGAAACTGGTCGATTTACATGGAAACAAAGAAGGATTTGTTTTGATGTATTGTAACATCAACTATAAACAATGTTTCAGCCATGTTCTAGATGATGTCGGTGTTTTTCAAAAGTACAATGGAGACGTGCGAGTTAGTGTATATACATGTGTTATATTTTGGATGCGGACTGTTACTGCAATCATAGTTTCGTAAAAAATCCATGGGTGTAGAGTTCGAAACCCATCATGTCGTGGATTATGAGAATGTCATACACGTTTATGAATGAAAGATACATGTAAAACGTCATCAAAGTATTGAAGTATATGCCCAGACTAGACTTGATAACTGTTCTAGTTTTAAATCCTGTTTCAAACGATCATTGAAGTTAAGAGTTAACGTTCTCTCTCCGATAGTTTGTCTCCGATATTAAAAGGTTTTCCATGTCTCTGCTACAAATAGTGACATTACGTAAGATTAGTTTTCGTCATGCAATCAAGACCTGTTTTTCAAAATGAGTTCATTGCATCCAGGGACATAGATAAAGAGAAGTAAGCCGAGATTTGTTCTCACACAATAAATCTCGTATTTACTGAACGAAAATACTCTTCGTTATAGAGTAACAAAGAAACCCGTTTTAGATAAGCGGATACTTTTGAGTACAAACAACATAGATTCTGAGCCTGAAGTTTGATTTTTTTTTAAATACGCAATATACACATTATCTGGTGGTATCTTAGTCTAGGTAATGGGTGTAGAAACCTAAAGGGCACACTACACCAAACAACTTTCTTCTTTGTTTCCATGTAAATCAACCGGTTTTAATGCTCAGTTACATCTTTGAATCGAAATTATCCAAAGAAAATTGGAGGGGTGGGGGTTCACTTTCAAACAAGGTCAGACTACTAAGAATGATCAAATCAATCATTTCCAGTATATCCTATAAATATTTACAAGGAATTTAAACTCATTGTCATATACTCAATGCATTCTGGGGAAGGTACATTGTATACACCAATTTTTACGCAAACAAAGGTTTCTTTAGGGACTGTTTGGCCTCGGATGCATTTGGCGTCATTGACCTAAAATCGAAGATAAGTTAGTGTCTGAGATCCAACGAATCCCTGTAAGTTCAGAAATGTGTGGGCGAAGAGGGAATTGAAGATCACGAATGATATCCGTCAAGATCCTTGCTCGCGATGAACATATCGAGAGATGTTTTTAGGCACTTGTCCAAACTGGTTAATCTCCAAACGTGTTGTGGAACAGTCTACCGTCGCCGACATAAAGTTGAGCCTACATAACGAGCTCAATGGAATGTGAATACACGTGTTTTCAAAACATATTTATTGTCATTTAATAATTAATATATACGCGTGTTTATTATTCCAAAGCCACGATAAATCATCTGGAACTGATACTATCCTTCCTAATTGAGGGATAGCTCAGTCTGTAACGCCTAATGCATTAACCAATGGGTCGTGAGTTCGAACCAGGTCATTCATTCTACCCGATGGTCTACAAAGTCATTGTGAATTAGCGCACATGTGCTCCACTAACGTGTTACAAAAGTCTTTCTGGGATGATAGCCAGTTGCTGGGAAATGGTGTGTGCATTACTATAGTGCACGAAAGCCGTGAAACATACGCTTGATGAAGTGGACGCCCTAATACACGTTTTACTGAAATACCGCTGAGAATGCAGTATGTTGTTAGCTAGTCACTACACGATGATAATTCCTGTTTAGATTTGACTGTAAACATCTTCGGTTAACCCTTGTTAAAAATTGGTCTCCACGGCTATATTCTATATTCAACATTTCGGCGATTTGTTTTGTTTGATATCTGAAGACTTGATGAATGTTTTCATTACTCGAGACCTTTGTATGAAACGCCATAACCGTCTTATTACGACTTGTTTTTTTTATATACGGTATTGTTTTTCATTATACGCGGTGGATATGGTATTATATGAAATATATATTTCATTATGTGCAGTATAAATGTCATTATATGCAGTGGAAATGTCATTATGTGTTGTACTAGTCTCTTTATATGCTGTACTGTACTTATATTTGTCTGTATTTATATTTATTTATTTGGGTTTTACGCCGCTTTCAACATTACTACAGTTATATCACGGCGACAGTTCACTTATTCATGATCCCTGGGTAAACAAACCAGTACAAGGCTAGAAAATGTGCCTCGCCCAAGGGCACTCCACCATGACCGTAATGTCTCAACTGGGGATCGAACCCGGGACACCCGGTTCCGAAATCCCCGACGCTAACCACTCGACCACAGCGGATTCCTTTTTGTTTGTTATAACAAATGAAGGTTCACTGAAAATAGTTCATGCATGTTCTCTGTTTATATCGTCTTCTTTATTGCTTGAATCCTCATCAACTCTAAAATTATTCTGCTGAACAGGAATGCATCAAATGTCAGACAAGCCAGTTGCTCTCATTCGATGAAGATCCGGTAGAAAATACTCGCACGATACATCCGGATCCGATAAAATCCGACACTATTCGGTATCGTTAGGAAATATCCGAACCATCTAACAATATGGCGACACGGTGATTTTCAGATTGTATAACATGGGCGTTTGTTGTATCGTGCGATTCCTCCATTAGACATAAAATCCGACCAAGTGCTTATGAGCATTTTCGAGGGCTTGACGTGAAACGGTTGTAACTGTAAACCTATTTTGAAAACCCTGGTTTAGGGGCAATTTTGACCCCTTTGTGAACAATGCAAATTAGGTGCCATTGCTCAGAACGAGCAATGGCACCTAAATTTCCATTGTTTACCAAGAAAAATGATTTAACGCTTTTAAAGATTTTATGGTGAGGTGATTAACCTTGGTGAAAAAAATACCAATTTTAGTTACAACCGTTTCACGCCAAGCCCTCGATTTCTAAGTCCGTACATAAGATCAACACGAGAAGACCCTTTATGCGATGTTTTCAAAACCAATATACGTACAGCGAAGTATTTCGGTCTGCTGTTAATGATATAGGACTTCCACCAATGGGCTAACAGTCTTTGTTTAAAAGCATCCAGTTGCTTGGAAAGTCTGTTGTGTAGAAAACGGATGTGAGAAAACCAGAAAACGCATGAGTAGCTGCACTGGCTGGATTGACTTAACAATTGTTGAAAACGGCGTTAAGCCCCAATCAAGAAATCAATCAATGATATTGGATTTGTTGAAAACACATGATTAAATACACCTTTGCACATAGGCCTTGATCAGGTCGGTTTTATCGAGTAGAACAATCACCACATAACTGTATTTGTGTATTCTAATCACATGCCTTTATATAAGTAAACTGTCTTTTTATGGTAATGTCACTGTATTTGTTGGTAAAACAACCCTTTTCATTCATATTTTATTCAACTGGTAATTATGCATTTGATTGTGATTATTTTGCTGCTTATACTTTAAATATACTTTCCAACGGGTATAATCGTATGATTTCGAAACTCATGATATAGTGTATAGCTGATGATATATATAAGTAAACTGTCTTTTTATGGTAATGTCACTGTATTTGTTGGTAAAACAACCCTTTTCATTCATATTTTATTCAACTGGTAATTATGCATTTGATTGTGATTATTTTGCTGCTTATACTTTAAATCTACTTTCCAACGGGTATAATCGTATGATTTCGAAACTCATGATATAGTGTATAGCTGATGATAAAACTACGAGAATTCTCGTTACACGAAAGAAACAATCTGAAGGACTTTAGAACTTTTATGTATATTCAACACAGTCGGATCTATATATTCTTTGTTCGCCTGTAAATCACAGGAAGGTACTTAGATTGTCGGTCATAGATTGTTAAATTTGGATCTGACTGCACGAATGTACACGCGGAACTTTTTATGAGCCGTCCCAAGAGAAAACCAACATTGTGGACTCTGCGTAGATGATCGACCCGGATCAGCATAAGCATGCCGCGCAGGCTAAACCGTACAAACACTTTTCACCTCCGGTGGATTTCAGGAATCATTACTCTATAGCTCTATCCCCCTGAGACGGTGTGTATCGGCCCGGATTAGCCTGTGCGGCTTACGCAGGCTGATATCGGTCGATACATTACGCAGAGCCCATCATTTTTGGTTTTCTCGTGAAACGGTTCGTTTATCCTTGATACAGACACAATTCAATTCGATTCAATATATTTTATTGGCATATAACAAAAACATGTTGCCGCCAAAATTAACAACACTTTTGTTGGTTTATAGTGCCATACATATTTGTAACAATGTTTACATTAGAGAAAAGCATGATCAAATTTGAATGTTCACCATCTATTTTAAATTCGATAAGTAAATATATTCGAGAAACATAAGATTGTTTTTCAGGGACATATTTCCATTATTCTTATACTCAGATTATTGGTATCCATGTAATTTCCCCTCCGAGATTCCACAATGGTTCGACAGCAGAAGGTCGTAACGGTATGTTTTACTTGATGTAGTTACGTTTATGTGATATGAAGTCTTCTAAACAATAACATGCGCTATATTAGTCCCGCCAAACCAAAAGCGACCGGAGAATATCAGGATCAGTTTGCGCATCGACGCAGTTTGATCTTTTGATCGTGTTTGCTATCTAGTGGAACAGTTTTCTTGTATGTGTCTTATACAAGGATGTGACTCGATCTAATAACAAATAGCAAATATTACGTATCCATGACCTTGTATAAAATAGTAATATCGAGGGCTTGGCGTGAAACGGTTGTAACTAAAAACCTATTTTGAAAACCCTTGTTTAGGGGCAATTTTGACCCCTTTGTAAACAATGCAAATTTAGGTGCCATTGCTCAGAACGAGCAATGGCACCTAAATTTCCATTGTTTATCAAGTAAAATGATTTAACGCTTATAAAGACTTTATGGCGAGGTGATTAACCTTGGTAACAAAATACCAATTTAAGTTTCAACCGTTTCACGCCAAGCCCTCGATATCTGAGTGACGGGTTTTCGATGACATGGCTGAAATAACATACCATTTATTGGCAAGATCAGATTTATTCCGCAAGCATTGACGTCCTCTAGTTAATATAACAATCTACGAATATTTCATATTTTCCGCTAGATCAAGATCAATGGCATCAATGATAACAAGATTAAGTTGGACCCATTGTATACCATTGTTATTTATAGAGGACATTTTTACAACGCACTTCAACAATTTAAGCGTCTATGCACTCTTACAATCTAAAACCTTTTCCTCTCGTGTTAAACGCTTTCTGACGATTTTGCAGCAGTCAACTTTTGAAACCATTCTTTACAAAAGAGAAATTGCTTCTGTTCCCACTCTGTTTTCAGTATTAATACTTGTGTTAATGAATAGACGAATTTAGTAGTTATACCTTTATTTATACATATTTTCCGTGCTTCTGCCTAAATGTTTTCAAAGTCGTCTGCTACAGTTTTGTTGTAGGTTGGAAATAGTTAAAAGTACAAATATCCATGAGACCTGGATAAAACTATGGAAAACGAAGTATACCTGTACGTATTGAATAAGTTTAAAACAATATGAACAAACGTCTTCTTTTACTACAATGTTTTCAAATAATATTATCCTACATAATTTGTGTATGTATGTGTAAGTATGTACATGCATACATGTATATCAATTTATACGAAGGAATGATGCAAACACAGACAAAGAACCCATTTACACATGTGTAGACTACATGTATGTAAAAAATACTTTGTCATCAAATGCGACTGCTGGCCTTAGTTCAACCCTTTGGGATCGGCAATAGCTTGTTTACATGTGATATTTTAACCCTGTCCCACACGCAACAATTTTGAAGCAGACAACTTTAAACAAATCTCCGCAACACTTCTGAAAAATATCTTTAAATGAAGGTGTTATTATTCCTGAAAAAAACGGGGAGAACATTGAGGCAAAGAGGGACATTGCTCGTTTTGAACAATTTCTGCTTTTCTCAAAATGTTTTCAAGAATAATTTGAATATGTCTACATGTGGGAAATGGTAAGGCATTTGACGTAAACGCAGGGATTGTCTGGTAACTATGGTTACTATACACTATTCAGTTTAAAAGTGTTTAAAGTCGTTCTCACAAGTTAAAAAAGATTCTCCCTCCGAGAGCACCGAGAGGGCATGGCGTGAAACGGTTGTAACCAAAAACGTATTTTGATAATCCTGGTTTAGTGGCAATTTTGACCCCTTTTTCAACAATGCAAATTTAGGTGCCATTGCTCAGAACGAGCAATGGCACCTAAATTACCATTGTTTACCAAGAAAAATTATTTAACGCTTATAAAGACTTTATGGCGAGGTGATTAACCTTGATAACAAACTTCCAATTTTAGTTACAACCGTGTCACGCCAAGCCCTTGATCTACAGGTTAAGCATAAAGTCAAATGCAGAGTAGTCCGTCTAGGGAGGATCACATTACGCCATTAACTTGGGATATTCACATTCATAGCCCCACTTCCGTCAACAGTACTTAGCGCTAAGCAATACTAAAAATGAGAGCGTATTTCATTTGTTTTGTTTTCCAATATGAATATCTAAATGTTTCATTTTTTGACATATAGTCGACATATATACATTAACTAACCTCCCATATGCTCACCACCCTCCTTTATCTATTTCTGCTCTCTTTACATCTATCTCTTTCTCCCTCTTTCTCCCTCTTTCTCCCTCCTTGCTCTCTCTCTCCACTCTCTTTTATGTATCTGTTTCTTGTATTACAAAGGTAAAGTAAGCTAATATTTTCTGAACATGTAAATATTCACTGTGATTCCTGTAAATCAATCTGTATTGGAGAGGACCTTCAATAAGCTATGAGCTTTCAGTCCAATCCGTGTCTCCATTGTATATTTCTTGATATTACCTACTATGTAAAAATATATGAGAATTAAATATGTTTAACTCTTTCAGCGCCAAAGGCAATATTGAACTTTTTGCAAACAATGCAGATTCAGGTGAGTCAGCTCGTAACGAGCTGTCTCACCTGAAATCTGCATTGTTTGGCTGTGAGTTATAGAAATATTCCAAAAGTCCTATAACATGAAAATAGAGTCGTCCGAGTTTGAACATGGAAGAGTCTACTTTAAACTAAGTAGCTTTGGTCTGTTACTATATCAAGTGGCCATAGTCATCTACTGTTGATTTGATGAATAATAGTGAGTTGAGTTAATTAGAGTTCTTAAAGTATGAATGCCAGAATGTGTTCCAACATAACTCAATATCTTGAGTAATACTTAGCGCCCAGTATGATTGGCTGAATTCGAGACTGTTTGACATGCCAATATAGTGTATGGAGAAACTGGCGCTTTACCGTTATCAATTGAAATAGAAACTAGATGTATACAATATTGGACAAAAGTTATACAAAATAAAAACAAATCTTTGCTATTTAACGTATACCAATATGTCCACCAACAGTTTTGTAATGCTTTCACAAATTCACCACTATTTAATAGGTCTATTTAATTGGATAAACAATATTAAGACAATATTTATTAAATGCGGATTAATGAACATCTGGATAAACCAATCCTTTACTAATGGCAAATGGGTTAAACTCACAGTGAAACAAAAATTGAAAGATCTTTTCCTTAACTCATGGTACAATACAATAGAAACAAATGATGCCTACTTGACATATAAATTGTTTAAAAAGAAATTTGGCTTTAAAAGATATTTGATTGACATCCCCCACCACCTTATGAAATACTTACTTCGATTCAGAACAAACAATCACAGACTCCCTATAGAAAGTTGCAGATGGACAAAAACAAATATAAATGAAAGAACATGCACTCTCTGTAACAGCAACATCGGGGATGAATACCACTATTTGTTAGAATGTAAATCTTTAGATAACGAAAATCCAAAAATGAGCAAATTAATCTTTGCAAGTTCTTGAAAATCATTCTAAGCAACTTCTAAATGACAAAAGTGCTTTGCGTTTCGTTTCTGCAAAGAACTTTTAGTCATGAAAAATAGAACATACTGTTTGGCCTTCCTTTGCAATGAAAGTACCGCTCTCATAAGAGAGTGTATTGTAATTGTGGATTGAAGGCTAAACTTTCTTTCTTTCTGCGTTTCACAATTCTCGTATTTGAACTATGCATTTGTCGACACACCTTTTTTCTTCTTTTTTTGTATTGTTACTATGTATATTTATTTTATCCTTATGTATTCTGTTTGTAGAACTGAGAGAAATAAAGGAAAAAAAAAAAAAAAAAAATTGTATTGTCAGACTTGTGTGAGCGGTCACATGCGATCAGCGGTCAACGGCGTTAAACGGTCACTTTAAATCCCTCCCCACCAATAATAATCTATAAACTGCCTTGATCAGCGGTCCCCTTTGAAACGCGGCCAGCGGCCACACTAATTGGTCGAGTGTTTAACTGTAATCTTATTGGGTTCAACGGTCAATCAACACATGACTTGGATTCGCAAGGTGTTAAATTATCGGTGTTTAATACATGTACATACAGGTAATAAAGCATACTGTGACAATCATATTATCGGATTTTTTGTACTTCGATTAATTGGATAGAGTTAAAAACATTGTGGCAAAACGAAAACTTATTATCATGAACAATTTCTCGTTTTGTAACAATGTTTTGAAATACAAATGTGTCAACATTTGTCTGCAAGAGGGAGAGGGTTAAGTTTGATTTTAAAAAATGCTTTATGCGGGGAAGGACGTGTCTATCATTCCCCTATGCTGAAAATTACCGACAAATTCACGAACAATAACAATCTTTAACGGATGTTCTGTTTTAGGAATCATTACTCTATACCTCTATCCCCATGAGAGGGAATGTGTCGGCCCGGATTAGCCTGCGCGGACTGAGCAGGCTGATCTTGGTCGATACATTACGCTGTTGGTTTTGTCGTGGAACGGCTCATACATTCCTGAAGCAAAGCACACTATCTTTTAAATTGGGAGTAGGTCTTCTATTCAGTAGGGAACTTTTGTGACTATATGAACATTATGTAACCATTTGTATTAGATCTATGTCGATGTAAAAATATATTTTGAACCAAGGTCACCCTAAGTACATGTAGTGCGTTCCATTTCAAAGACAAAGTACAAAGCACAACCCAGTACAACTTGTAAATAGGAGACGTCACTTCATGCCATTTGAAATAGTAATAGGTTGCTTGGCAACCTGTCTATCGAAGATGTACTTTTGTATTGAAGGTTTGGAAGACATTTAAATCTTGTTTGCACCGTATGTCAAAACTGCCTATGAAAGTGTTCTGTTCGTTTTGATTGATTGACGGAATTCTCTATGGGAATACAATTCGATCATCAAGGAACTAAAACAAGTGTCTTGAAATACATCAACACTTTACCTAGCAGCAGATTACTTTTGAAAACACTGTGAGAGCAGTTTCTCCTTTCCCCCACACTGTTTGTCTTAAGATCTACATAAAACTGAAATATCGCATGTGTCAAGTCTTTTTTTAAACTATTTCACTTTACCTCGCATTAGATTAGTTTTGAAAACGTTGTGAGAAATTGAAAATAACGAGCAGTTTCTCCTTTTCAACTCAACATCGAATGTGCCATGTTTTATGAAAGTGTTTCCTCAGATGAGTTAATATCCTACGACATTGTAAAGCTTCAAAAACCGGTACAGGGTTTGATAAAAATAATAACAACTGGTACTGATTCCATGAAAGTTTCGGAATTTGTTTATTGATATCTAAAAATTGCTTTCCTGAACTGCTGATTGTGGACCAAGTCTTTAAGGGACAAATATACACGCACTAAATATTCTTGGTATAGTTGTTAAAGGAAAATGTTGATCATGATGTATAACCCTCATATAGACGCTTTCTGACGCCTCTGCTGCAGCCGACTTTTTGAAAACATAGTGACAAAAGAAGAAGTTGCTCGAAACGAGCAATTTCTCCTTTTGACACAATGTTTGGCACTTTATGTCATAGGTTATCCATTTTTCTATTTTTTGATAGAATATGTTCAAAGTCGTCTGCTGCAGAATTGTCGTATGAGTGAAAGGGTTAAGCTACTTTTGTTTATGAAAATACCGTGCGAAAAAGAAACTATGCAAAGATCAATGCAATCTGGAGCATACGAACAGTATGTGTCAGAAGTATCTTTAAGTCTTGTTGTGACCTTTGCAAATAATGCTAAGATACAGAGCTCCAGATAAGAAGGCGTATACAGCTCTTTTCCCCACAATATCTCTCTTAACATCCAACCAAACCCTATGATGCGGGTACTCAAATGAATCGTCTCAATGAGACGATTCTTTTGAATACCCACAGCATAGGGTTATAGGGTCAAATAAGGATTTTAGAACATGCAAAACGCTCCTAATATAGAGCTCTGCTAAGATACCACTCAACAGCGTATAATGGCCAGTAGCCGATGTGTTAAAAAAAGCATCATTATATTGCCATTGCTATTCTATCACGGGATCCCTGAATGGCATGTTGGACGATTCATTTAAACCCATTTAATTAAGAGACAATTACCAGGTAACGTACTTGACAACAACAGCAATATATATAAATTGTTCTGTTAAACTTGCCCTTGAATTAGTTTTCAGGCAGGCGCTTTTTAGTCCTTCCAAGATATGTTAAAATGATATAACATTTTATTAACCCGTGCATTGAAAAATCATATGCCCGTTTTCAATTCACTTCTGTTTTATGTAATCATTTTCCCCATACTGAGTGAATTGTGGCGTTAGGATCCTGGGATGAGGCAATGCTACATAAATATAGTGTATCTCGTATGCCTTGAAGGTAAACTTGCGTTAGCGTTAAGAATCCACTTGAAGATTTGTATTTAGTAGCCATCTATGTTCAGCAACGAAATGTTGACTCTCCTCAGGGTGGCTGCTAAAGACATGTTTTACTGGATCTCAACATCTTGCATAATTCGCAGCATAACTTTGTATCAGTTTGAATAACATTGTTTGGAACGGAAAATATCATTGTCTTGAATCACAGGAACTCTTGCTCCTCTAAAAACAGATATGACCTACTCTATGCATAGATGTTAATATCTATGCATAGAGTAGGTCATATCTATGTTTAGAGGAGCAAGTCCCTGTGCTTGAATATTTTACTTTTAACAAAATGTTTTCTAGTGATTGTCTGCTAAATCTATACGGCATCAGTGCAAAAAGATTCAATTTTATACAGTATAAGAGTAATCGTTTCTATTTGAAGTGACCCCGGTATGGGCGGCTTTGACACGCTACTTGTCAGTATAATCATGACTTATCTCTCCCTCGTTGAAAGACATGATCATAACTGTCAAAACCAATCTTCATACTTTAGGTCAATAATGGTAACATGTTATCGACTAGTGACTTTTTTGTACAGACACCAACTATGTGCAAAACGATCCACCATATAGCTGCTGACTGCACATTGCTTACAATGGATGTTCTGAAACCAGACATGGCTACGGCTCGTTATAGTTTGTGAACTGTACATGTGGAACTGTGAAGACTACGTCACCAGCCGAGCACTTCTACAGTATGGCTTATATATATATTAACAGCCGAGCCCTGGTAGCTCAGTCGGTAGCGATGCGGGCTGTCAATCAAGTCGTTGTGATTTCGAATCCCAGTATTTTTTTCCGGCGTTTCACAAAAGTAAATGTTACAGACGTCATTCCTTTTTCACCAATGGGCGAAAAGTCTATTTGGAAAAACAGCGAGTTTCTTGGAAAGTATGGTGTGTCGAGTAGGAGAACTGGCCGCCGTGATATGACTGAACAATTGTTGAAAACGGCGTTAAGCTCCAATCAATTTCAAATGTAATATGTAATATGTAATTAAAATGTATATCAAATTTAGAGATAGATCCCAGTTCGAATCTCAGCCCGGCCAACATTCTTTCCGACGTTTGACAAAAGTCACTCTGACAAGCGTCATTCTTCTTTGACCACTGGTGTGAGAAAGCTGAACTGGCCGCCGTGATTTGACTGAAAAATTGTTGAAATGTCGTTAAGCCCCAATCAATCAATTTATCAATCAATTTATATAAACGAAAGTGTTAACACCGTTTTAGGTTTTCCTTTGTATGTACTATTAAAGTCATACGGATGTCATGTCAGAAGAATAGTTAAGGAAGAGTACACGGGTCTTTCTTCCACGATATCTCCCTTGGCACTCATTTAAACCTATGTTGTGGGTACTTACTGAGACGATTCTTTTGAGTACCCACAACATAGATTTAGGAGATCAAACACAGATTTTAGAATATATAAACCAAGAGTTCTGTCAAGTTAAAAGTCGAATGTGATCCGGATTTGTTTAACGATACAAAATGGCCATTTTCAAGACTGATATAACTATACATATATATAACATACCGAAAGGAAGCTCGTAGAAATTCAGAAAGTAGTCTGATTTCGGTAAGAATAGAATCTACGACGACCAAATTCGAGATTAAATGAAATAACAAAGCGTAAATGGCAGATAATCAATGATCAAAGAAAGAGAGCCGTAAATCTAGACAGTCATAGACACGCTTGGATATCAAACAATCTGCTCAGTGCTGGGATATACATGTACATGCGCATAACACTACAAAGAGATGGTATAGCTTCGCTATTTGTATTGTTTGTTTCAGTATTTTATTATGACGCTTCAAAATGTATTCTGTTAAATAGCAGTGTTTGTTGAGTATATTAGCAGTAATTACACATCTGCTTTAGAGTTAGATTGACTTTTACTGGATGTTTAACCTCCAGAAATCATCAGTGCTTCGTTAGTCACTGAACATGTTCACATTTAAACGAGCAAATTAATCCAATATAAAGCGATATCTAGTGTGTACCTCACTGCCGTGACAATTATTCAGAGAAATAACTGTTAAAATATCACTTATCGAAAAATATTTCTCCATCTTTACGTGCTTTCGTGATTAGTTCATCACCACAGCCTGTTATTAAACAGGTTATTAAGGTTGATAATTTGCCCCAAGATAGTCAAATTCTTTCGTTTATCATACAGTATAAAAATCAAGAACATACCATAACTTACATGCGATTCCATCGCGAATATAGGTTAAATACAGACAACAGCTACAGTATTTTTATATGAATGTTATGAATATTGAAATAACTTGATAAATAACTTGAGAGTACATTTAAAGTACTGCCATTTTGTAGTTGAACAAACGGTTGAGTAAAGAGATATGCTAATATCTGAGTAGACATAGACAATTGATATGCAAATTTACCTAACTTACAAGGCAGCGAAATGGCAAATCTCAACGCTAAAAGAACGCATTGAAACTGGGCTTTTAGGTCAAATTACGCCAAATAGTCCCTAAAAGAACTTTGTTTGTGTAGAAATGAGTGTATACTATCCCCAGAATGCATTGAATATATGACATTGATTTTAAATTCTGTGTAAATGTGTATAATATTTTGACATTGTTTGAAAGTGAAAGTAGAGAATGCTAAATACCGCTTTTTTGTCCGGGCCCGATTTTGTCCAAAATGACGGCAATCATTTTCGCCTGGTTGGTGCATAATCCGCCATTTTCTTTGGATTGTTTTAAAGCTTAGAGGTAACCCTTTTCAATGGTATAAAGTATTCTAGTTCTACACGAGAAACGCTTAGAATGTGACAATTGAGGACTGAAACTGGTCGATTTACATGGAAACAAAGAAGAAATTCATTTTGTGTATTGTAACATAAACACTATACATGTATCATCATCTTTATACAACATCACGTACAGTAGACCCAGTCCATTTAACAACTATATTTGGATTGTTTTAAAGAGACTATCACACAGTTTTAATGTCATAATTTTCAAACAGCGAAATTAAATTTAATAAGTATCTCACGTAAAAAATAAGAAAACACAGAAGCAGTTTGGGTCGTCGTAAGTAGCATTCGTATGTCTTGTTTACTTTATAGACTGATTATGACAAACCTTATTAAAACTGTCGCAATCTGGGGCGTAGCTTGGCAATAATCAATGTGTAGGCCGTCTCTTGAGAAAATCAACATTGTGGACCCGGATCAGCCTAAGCATGCCACACAGGCGTACCCTGATATACACTTTTCGCCTCCTGTAGATTTTCTGTTTCAGGAATAACTACTCTATACATATATCCCCCTAAGACGTAATGTGTCGGCCGGATCAGTCTGCGCGGACAGCGCAGGATGATCTGGTCGATTCATTACGCAGATGTGTATCGCCGCAGCTGCATTTTGGGGCATTTTTAGAAAAAAAAATGTGTAGGCACGTGCCTACAGTGCCTAAAGGGAGCTACTCCCCCGGCATTACATGACATGATG
The DNA here is from genome assembly GCA_031761405.1 of Serripes groenlandicus. Lineage (NCBI taxonomy): Eukaryota > Metazoa > Mollusca > Bivalvia > Cardiida > Cardiidae > Serripes > Serripes groenlandicus. The sequence continues at coordinate 25,771,711 of JASEVX010000011.1, forward strand.
CAGTTACGCTTTAATACTTTCCCAAAATAAGCGATATATAGTATTGTGAAGAGTCTACAAACTTAACAAGGCCTTGACGTCTGCGCAAATACCCGGGTATTTGAGCCGCTTCTAGTGTGTACTGTCGTGACATATCAGACGCCGATATAACCATACGACAGCATACAAGCGTTAATGTTTCTTAGACAGGAACGATTTGTTGATTGTTTGGTGTTTTACGCCGCTTTCATCAATGTTTCAGTTTTATCACGGCGCTTCCTAGGTACCATAGTCCATAGGCTTGTGTAGCAACAATGTGTCCCATATGTAATTTTTGGTATACTCTTTGAAACTTTCAGGGATCATTTTTAGACTATCGGGGAACATGAAAACCAATGTTGGCAATTTTTCATAATCCCCCAACAGCGGCCATCTTGGATTTCAAAATGGCCGCTGTTGAAACCTACTATCCACCATATCTCGGCCTATAAACAACATAAATTCATGATTTTGGTGTCTACACCTACATTTTTAGGGTCAAGGATGTTTACAGATAGTGTCAGCTGACAGCTGTCAAGGAACACATTTCTGTTATTACAGATAATCTCAGATGACAGCTTTGGCAGCCATATTGGTATCCAAGATGGCTGCCATGCACTATTGGGGAACATGAAAACCAATGTTGGCAATTTTTCATAATCCCCCAACAGGGCCATCTTGGATTTCAAAATGGCCGCTGTTGAAACCTACTATCCACCATATCTCGGCCTATAAACAACATAAATTCGTGATTTTGGTGTCTACACCTACATTTTTAGGGTCAAGGATGTTTACAGTTAGTGTCAGCTGACAGCTGTCAAGGAACACATTTCTGTTATTACAGATAATCTCAGATGACAGCTTTGGCAGCCATATTGGTATCCAAGATGGCTGCCATGCAGAATTAATAGTCCAAATATAATAACTTTGTCCAAATTACATGTATTATATGCAACATTTAGAAGATACATTTTTCAGACCGTTTCATTTGGAATTTCTAGAATCATGAGTCTGGCTGAAGTAGGTAACAGTCATCTCCATCATTTGCTGGAGATTTTATAATGGTTAATCACACAATAGACACCACAAGATGTGAATTGTCTAGGCAAGCAATATGTGCGTCAGCAGACAATGTGGACACCAGTGATGGAAAGAACAGTTTCCATGCAATGACATCAAGTGTTTACCAACCAGTTAGTGTTGGCGAGTCATTGGCAAGGTACTTCAATGGACCGTCGAAGCATGCATATAGAGTACCGATACCTACAGACATTACGGAACAAACTGATGTCTCCAACGAAATAACAATTCCGATGGAGACTATTGCAATTAATGATATCCCTGATCTCAAGCTAGATTCTGTCACAACGACAACTGAGACAGTGTTAACTGTTCCTGTCGAATGTGCAGTTGTAAATAATGAATTAGAAAACGTTGACAATCAGCAAAAACCGGTGTGGTCGGCATACAATTCACTTCTGAACAGTTTGCCATCTGACCAGCAGTCACCTGTGACTGTTGACAAAGTGTATTCACTTCCAATCATCAATGCTCCGCTACAGGAGTAGCCTACATTAATAACAACGCTGGATCAATTATGTACGTTAAATGATCTGGTATCAGGCGGCAACAGGAGACTAATTGTTATATTTGACATGGACCTGTACAAGAGTGTCTTAAAGTTAGAGTACCTGGATCCTCAGTACAAGAACAGATGGATTGTGTGTCCTGGAGCTTTCCATACATCAGTGTGTGCTCACAGGTGCTTAGGCAAGACAATAGAGGGCAGTGGCCTAGATGAGGCATGGGTCGAAGCAGGCATGTATAGCACTGTAACCGTTCACAAAATTATTAATGGCAACCATTACAGTAGAGCGATTGAGGCACATGAGATAACACTACAAGTGTTATTCGACCTTTGGCTTGAGGCTTTCTTTTCCGAAAGACCCGACACATGCAAATCTCTAGAAGCTAGTTGTGAAATCCTGTCACTTGCATGTGAATCGAAACAGGGTGTCAAAGACGCACACAAAACATTCCATACTGTTATCGAGTCCCTCTATCTCAAGCAGCAGCTAGCTTACTTTGATGCCAGACATAGTGAAAATGCAATGGTTCAATGGGCACGCAATTACATGCACCAAGTAATGACTCTGTTGCAGTTTCAACGTGCCACACGACAGGGTGACTGGCTTATACATCTGTCCACTCTTGGGAAACTGTGTGCTTATTACATATTTGTGTATAATCGGCATGATTATGCCCAGCACATTCCGGAATATGTTGCATGGATGTATGAGTTGCAGACAACTGACCCAGAAGGGAGATTTACAGTCAACACATCGAACCAGATACGTTTCACTAGTCTCGGATTAGATCATGCTCAGGAGAAACAAAACAAAAATCTGAAAGGCCAAGGTGCTTTCAACGGTATCACACAATCGCCAGCTACACTTCCCAAACCAGGCTAGATGAGTACATCACTGCCTCAATCAGCCAAGAGTACTTAGACAAGAGCGGGCCATTAAAAAGCTACATGATGTACTGGCTCCATGTAACATCTTTACATCAAATGAACAAGACATGTACAAGCTCATGACAAAGGAGATTATCCCAAAATATGTCAAGGAAAGCATATTAGCCTTTGAAAAACAAGGATCATCGACTATGAAGTCATTTGTTGAGGAACAGATATGTGGAGATTCCAACCTATGGGATAAAATTACAAAATGTAAGAACATTTTCTGCAATGCCACCACGAAGGTATTGAAGCTGCAAGCCAAATCTGAAGTACTGACGATTCGTGCATCTGCAGGTCTAATGTCAAGATTGCTCATCATTGCACGTTCATCTCGTCCGATCGATCTTAAAGATGTCATTGGCAACTACGAGTTTTCCGTATGCAACCGTGTTCTCGTGAAATTAGATGGTTCAGTTCATCCAACTTTAGACAAAAGTAAAGTGATTGCTTCCAATTGAAAAGCTTCCAACAGATGTTCCTGATGCAGCTCCAATACCTAATCATTACACAAACACGTGCCTCATAATTGACGTTATGGCGGTTGTACAGGAGCTCATGTCAGTAAAACCACTTGTGAACTGTAAGTCACTTAGTGATGCATTTGTGTCGATCATAGACAGCAAGGCCCGGAGATATGATCTCACCTGAGTTATATTTGACAACTACTCAGTCGACGGTTCACTAAAGGAAGCAACCCGTGAGCGGCGTAGAGGGAGCAAGTCACCCGCCAGAGGAAATAAAGTGGAGGACTCGAATAACATCAGTAACAACAAATCATTTCTTGGTAGCATCGTGACAAAGGACTCGCTACCACTATACCTGGCACAGAAGCTAATAGACAATGCACAAGTACATGTCATTACAGCAAGTCACAAAAGTGTCATGTCAAATAGAGCTGGTGATGTTAATCCAGGTGTAAGTTTCCAGGAGGAAGCTGATACGTTGATGATCATACATGCATCACATGCAGCAAAGGAAGGATTTACTGTTCACATCACGAGTCCTGACACGGACGTATTGCTCCTTGCCTTACGACCTGTTCCTCTGCTTGGAGACAATATTGCAGTGATCATGGATGTAGGTGAACGACGCCGATTTATAATGTTGAAACCAATTTATAATGTTGAAACCAATTTATAATGTTGAAACCAATTTACGATGCTCTAGGATCAAACAAGGCAAGTGCCTTGCCAAAGTGGCACGCTTTAACTGGTTCTGATACAACTGGGCACATCAACGGTAAATCCAAGAAGGCATGTTTCGAAGCCTTCTTGAAAGCTAGTTCGAGCATCATCACTGCTATATCTGCTCTTGGTATCGGAAGTGAGCCATCCGAGGAGACTATGCATGGCTGTGTGTTCTTCCTGTGCAGTCTCTTCTGTAAGAAAGGGATCACCATCACACGGCCACACACTCTCAGGTGAACCTTATTCAAACAACAAGAAACTGATTAAGGAGTTGATATGTTGCCTGCAACATTTGGTGCGTGGCTAGAACATATCAAACGCACACACTGCCAAGCTGCTATTTGGGAACAGATCTTGTACTTTACCATGTTGTGCCAGACCCTAACCAAGCTTGGTTGGACAAAACAGGATGACCGGTTGGTACCAGTGTTATCCAAGATCGCACCAGCTCCGGCTGCAGTTGTGGAATTGGTAAGGTGTTCATGTGGTGCCAGTAATCCGAATACGATGAATAAATGTGCTTCAGTGAGATTTTCATGTCGAATCAGTGTTCTAGCTTGTACAGAACTTTGCCGATGTGAAGCAGAGGCAGACATGTGCCAAAACATGAACAATAATACCGTGGATCCTGATGACATTGAATAGGCTTAGATAACCATTAGTGCTTGATCATGTTGTTCATGTCTTGAGGTGTCTATTGTGTGATTAACCATTATAAGATATACAGCAAATGATGGAGATTGACTGTTACCTACTTCAGCCAGACTCATGATTCTAGAAATTCCAGATGAAATGGTCTGAAAAATGTATCTTCTAAATGTTGCATATAATACATGTAATTTGGACAAAGTTATTATATTTGGACTATTAATTCTGCAGGGCAGCCATCTTGGATACCAATATAGCTGCCAATGCTGTCATCTGAGATTATCTGTAATTACAGAAATGTGTTCCTTGACCCTTAAATGTGGGTATTGACACCAAAATAATGTCTCTATGACATATAGGTCGTGAGATATAAAGAAATCCAGATTTCTGCATGGCGGCCATCTTAGATCCCAATATGGCCGCTAAGGCTGTCAGCTGACACTTTCTGTAAACACGGAAATGGGTTCCTTGACTCTGAAAATGTGGGTGTAGACACCAAAATCATGAATTTATGTTGTTTATAGGCCGAGATATGGTGGATAGTAGGTTTCAACAGCGGCCATTTTGAAATCCAAGATGGCCGCTGTTGGGGGATTATGAAAAATTGCCAACATTGGTTTTTATGTTCCCCGATAGTCTAAAAATTATCCCTGAAAGTTTCAAAGAGTATACCAAAAATTACATATGGGTCCCATAACCTAACTGACTACCACACCAGTACTACTGGTTCATTTATCCTGACACCAGCCAGTCAGTCAGTCGTTATGCTAACTCCGCAGCACAGTTCTGTATTTTAATTTCTTGTGAAACAGTAAAAAACAACGTCCAATTTATTTAAAATAGGTTCTACACATCATTGTTTCGTAGTTAGCTCTGTGCGTAGCACACATAGCTACACATGCAATGGTCATGGGTTCGAATCTTTAAATCAGAATGTCTTTCACATTCATGGCCTTTTTATCATGATGCTCATTTTGTCCAATGCGAGCATGATTGTCTGTTTTATTTAACTATAAAAGTACAGGTATGCCGATTAATTATATGTATTTTATATAGTTGCGTTAATCTTATAAAATAAGATATATGTGCATATATGATAAGTTGTAACATTTAGGGCAAGATTACATGTACATTGACATTGTTCTAGAATTGAGAACATTTGAAGTTGAAAGGAATCTTATGATCGACAAAATGAAATTGTCCGAAAGGAAAATGATATGTTCGTAATTGTATCATAAACAAATCAAATTTAGAAAAGAAAAAAACCCAGACAGAACAAATACACTTGATGGTAACTGAGTGACTGAAACTTAGTGATAGTGGCTGGCACTGATTGATGGTGACTGAGACTTAGTGACAGTGTCTAAGTGAGAGCGGCTGAAACTTAATGGGGGTGTCTGACACTGAATGATGGTGGCTGAGACTGAGTGATGGTGATTGAGTGATGGTGAATGAGTGAGAATGGATGAGACTTAGTAATGGTGACTGAGTGAGAATGGCTGAGACTGAGTGATGGTGACTGAGTGATGGTGAGTGAGTGAAAATGGCTGAGACTTAGTGAGTGTGCTTGAGACTTAGTTATGGTGACTGAGTGAAAGTGGCTGATTAAGGTCACGGTCTGAACGCATAGGAAGGAGATTAGTACATAATAATCACCTTCCAAAAATAATATTTAATCATGTTCTACCTACAGACGCTTTCTGAGGCATCTACAGCCGTCTATTCTCTTTTGAAAACATTGTGACAAACGTGGAAATTTCTCTTTTTGCCACGATGTTTTCAACTCTAATAGATGATTAAACTCTCATTTATTACGATTTTTCACATTGTGTCCAGTATGTTGTCAAATTAGTCTGGGAAATCGCTACCATTACATGCTTCGAATAGCTTTTCTCCAATTAAATCAACCCTCTGTTCTGTCTGATTTCTAGTCGGGATCAATTGCGAAACAATTAAACCGGACTTTTGCGGTTGAAACGATTTTAACGGATGTTGACCGTACACTCGCAAAAAGAAGTGTGCGCACTGAAAAAAAAAGTTTACCAATTCTTATTGAACACTCAAAATAGGCAAATGTCATGTGTGAATAACTTCGCAATCACGCAGTCACTGTTGAAAACATACCTCTGGAAGCACATATATTTATGATTTTGTATCAGTAGATAATTTTGCATGTTAAACGAAATTTGATTACGTCCGTGAGATGGCATGAGACACCCGAGGCACATACATGTACTCATGCTCAGTATTAGCAGAAACATATAAAAACATGTCTCTGGTATTAGCGGAAGGTTCTGCTGCCAAGCCTTGTTTTAGCTTTCCCTCTTGGATAAATAAATATCCCGCCGAAAAATATCCAATATGCTGTTTGTTCACAAAAGAATATAAGTTATAGTTATGCAGGCACTCAAACACATAGGAATTTATAATTCATTAAACGAAGTAAAACGATATCGACTTTCTTCTATGAAAGGTTTTACGCCGTATGTAAATACACAATAGTGTGTGAAGTGTCCAGGTTAAGCGACTGAAATCCAGATGGCACGAAAAAAAAAAAAAAAAATCGAATTCGCCCTAAATGTTATTCTTTATGTTATCCAAGTAAAATCAGGGTAGAAAATGTATCGTTTTTTATCAATAAAGTGAACTTGAGTCGTTTTTAATTATCCCGATGAAGGGGTTTCCTATTTAAAAATACTTACCCCGTTACTGACAGGGTAGAATTTGTGATGGAAAAAGTATCGAAAGCAAGAAAATCTAACCGATTATAGGGGTATGTAATATGTCAGTTATCATATTTTAATGCCCTAAATACAAAAATAACACATATTTTCTTAAAATTGGATTTCTTTTTTTCGACAGTTGGGTATCTGGAGTTCAGTCGCTTTAAGGTCTGTTGGTGTTAAATTCTTTCGCGCATTCTGTATTGCCTGATTTAAAGATTTTTGTTTTCTAAACTCCAAACAAATTAAATATACATGTATATTAACTAAACCAGTTTATTTTTTATTTTGTATGTAGCAAGTGTGTAAATGAAACAAACTTAACAGGATATTTACATTGATCATATTTAGCAACCTTTCACACAGCACTATCCATGATTCCTTTGTACTTTCAACATCTTTCAATTCAATCTTTTTTGTTTTCAAATGAACCCGACATTGACCTATCGTACTAAGGAATTTTGTTCTTGCTGTTCTAAAATCAAATGGTAGTTGAACACCTACTCCGTACCTAAAATATCAATTAGTTTATGATGTCTAGGCTGAGTGTAGTAATGACATTTCGAGGGCTTGGCGTGAACAGTTGTAACTAAAAACCTATTTTAAAAACCCTGGTTTAGGGGTAATTTTGACCCCTTTGTAAACAATGCAAATTTAGGTGCCATTGCTCAGAACAAGCAATGGCACCTAAATTTCCATTGTTTACCAAGAAAAATGATTTAACGCTTATAAAAACTTTATGGTATGGCGATTAACCTTGGGAAAAAAATACCAATTTTAGTTACAACCGTTTCACGCGAAGCTCTCGATTTGACTTTTATCGGACGTGACTTCGAATCGGTAGGAGCCATCTAAAAGAATATCTAAAATGAACTTTTTCATATATATCGGACATCTGGAATTAAATATATTTCATAAAATATGAGTTTCTCATATTGCGAATCTCTACATCTACTTCTCAATTCCATATGGTGACTCTTGGTTGCTGGTAATTTGTTGCATTGTTTCATTCAAGATTGTACATGCGTTTTGGAAGGATTCAACTGTATCTTATTCCTGTTTAAAGGTTTGTTGATTCTGAATCATATACTGGTTAGTATCCTGTTCTGAGAGTTTTCAATGCTGTCGTTCTTTTCAATAAAACAAAGAATCATCTCACTGCAATACAAACTTAACAAGGGAAACAGGTCTGACGACAGTTATATAAAACCTATTGTTTAAAAGTTTGCTGTATACGGTAACTCTTTAAACAGAGCCGAGAGCCAAGGTAGTGGGCCGTCAATCCAGGGGTTGTGAGTTCGGACCCCAGTTCGGGCACCATTATTTCGAACGTTTGATAAAAGTCACTGTTACAAGCGTCATTCGTGGGCTATCAGTATATATTTTGAAGCAGAGCTAGTTGCTTGAATAGTCTGTTGTGTGGAGTACTGATGTAATAAAGCCAGAAATAGGTTAATTGACCGCCGTAATATGTCTGAAACTTGTTGAAAACGGCGTTAAATTCAAATCAATCACTCAACTTTGCACTGCAATCTGAAACTTTTATTTCCGACATCTCGGAAGATGCCTATCAAGTGTAAAATGTAGACATTTTAGCTCATTCATTATTCATGAATTCCTAGAGAATTATTTACGACGTATTGAAAGACCGGTGCCGATTAGGCGTAGCAACATAAAAGTATTTTCATGATTATCATCATGATAAATCTTTAAAGCCTCCCATTCAAACGATATCTTAAGTGTCTTCTGATTTTAAAACGTTTTAGGAAAGTAATGATACACCTAAAAAACGGAAACTACAATTTTGATATTGTGGAGATAAGAGAATGTTTTCGGTTAAGCAATTTGTATTCATTTTCTACAAATGTTTTCAAAAGCTGTATGCCGAAAAGTGTTAAAATTACATCTCGAAACGGGAAAGGTTTGAACGTAAGAGAAGAAATCAATATTTAAAATCCTACAGTTTGTCAGAATACTTATATCAAACCAATACGTTAAGCTATCGTACAGTCTGAAAGGTTAACATACATCACAAACAGTCAGAATATTCATATTTGAACGCCTTAAAGCCATTAGTCAGTTGTCCATTTATATAATGAATTTCAATCTTGAAAAAACAAAACAAAAAACATGCTAACGCTTGTAAAATATTGCAGCATGTGCTTGCTCAAGACAATTGCATAGGAACTTGATAAATGTCAGTCTCAACAATAAAAAAACACATTACCCTGCCAAATTCCCACAAACGAAATAAGTTATGAAATCATCTCCATCTTGGAATTGACATGTGAAGCTATATTTGCAGATCCTTTACACTGCATTTCGTGTGTTTAGTTCATTGTCTATTTGAGGAAAATCACGTTCCAATATAAGCATCACAATGGCTGAGATAACAGAATTAGGAGGTAAAATCACACACAATTAGAGAATTATATGATTTCAGTAACCTAAGTAAAAATTGTATGAGCCTTTGCTTTAGATTGATTGATTTAATATTTGGTGTTTAACGCCGATTTCAACAGTTCTGTCAATTATTTCACGGCATGTGTTTAGTTCATTGTCTTTTCGAGGAAAATCACGTTCCAATATAAGCATCTGATTGGCCGAGATGACAGTGTGAACAGAATTAGGAGGTAAAATTACACAAAATTAGGGAATTATATCGAGGGCTTGGCATGAAACGGTTGTAACTAAAATTGGTATTATTTTTTTACCAAGGTTAATCACCTCGCCATTAAGTCTTTATAAGCGTTAAATCATTTTTCTTTGTAAACAATGAAAATTTAGGTGCCATTGCTCATTCTGAGCAATGGCACCTACATTTTCATTGTTTTCAAATGGCTCAAAATAGGTTTTTACTTACAACCGTTTCTCGCCAAGCCCTCTCGATATGATTTCAGTAATCTAAGTAAAGGGAGCTACGCCCCTGATTTTTGTCAATTATATCACGGCGTTTTCTGAGTAGGTTTTTACCAGTTGTACTTATCCATTAATCCTGAGCCCAGTCATTCATTCGTAAGGCTAACAACGCAATCCTGAGCGCCAAGAAGGGCGTAACTGCCGCTAATTTCAATACGTCTAGCGATCGGTTTTTGTGTGGCGTGAATGATAGGATATCTCCACATGGACACAATCAAGCACAATTGATATGTTCTTTGTGTCGGATCCATGGATCTCTCAACTTCCTATTGACTAAATGTTTGCAAAGAAGAACTTGGCTAATTAATCTGCCTATAAACGTCTACAATGAATTTTTGCATATCAATGTATCAAATATAGGGTCAAAAAGTCGAATAAACCCTTTCTGCAATACAAACGACTTCGCACCCTGATCAGAACACAGGTTTTGAAAATATGGTTGGCTATGGTCATTGTTTTCAATGATAACTAACTGTTCTCCCGATCTAAACATCGTAATGGCCTCTGCGTAATGTATCAACTCATATCGGCGTGCGCAGTCCGCGCAGACTGATCCGAGCCGATACATTCCGTATCAGGGGGATAGAGGTATAGAGTAATAATTCATGAAACAGAAAATTCACATGAGGCGAAAAGTGTCTATCCGGGTAAACCTTCGCTGCATGATTATGCTGATCTGGGTCGATACTTTACGCAGAGTCCACAATGTTGGTTTTCTCGCGGGACGGCTCTTTTCAAGATGACAGTTATTAACTCCAATGCTTTCAAAGCAAGCGACTTGAATGCAGTAGGCGATTCTCTTTAAGGAGTCTTCCCATTTCCTTGTCGACAAAGACAATTACAATTAATCAGAATGAAAGAACATTTCGTGAACTTTTGACATTGTGATAACTGTTCTAATTTAGTAGTATATATGTATATATATAAATCTATTTTTGATCAACTCAAATGCTTAAAACCTTCATTTGATGTAAATGGAAAAGCAATTGTTGGTAAACACACAATACATATTTCGTCTTTGATATCTGTATTTGGAAACTTTAAAAGGAAGCACAACTTTATTTGATGGAAAAGCAATTTTTCGTAAACAAACACTATATATGGTGTCTTTGATACCTGTATTTCGAAACTTTAAAAGGCATCATTTACTTTCATCCATCAAGGACCGTCATTTCACAGCATGGGAGTTTTCGCACCTTTTTTAAGAGATCATTTGGCCATGAATCACTGCCAGCCAGATGTGGTCATGATATTCCTTTATTGCCAATTAGTTAAGCCTATCTTTGTCTCATTGTCGTTAAAATAAAGAAACGTTCGTTATACACACACTCCAGGAAAACCAACCTTGGCGAGGTCTAGATTACATATGTCCTTAACATCTTTAACCCTATTCCACATATCATAAATCTCCAGCAGACGAATTCGTAAACAACTACATAGAAGACTGAAAATTATCTATAAATAAACGTTCAATTATTGAATATTGTTGAAAACACTTATGCAAAAGGAGTAATTGCTCTACATGAGCAATTTCTCCTTTTGCCACACTGTTTTCAGAAGTCGTTTGCTGCAGAGGCGTCAGATAGCGCCTACATGAGGGGGAAATGATAATAACATGATCCGAAATCACAATGGATGTCATCATTCGTTGAATCTTTCTACATCAAAGTGACAACAATGCTATGTCTCTATCATACAGCACATTCGCCCAGATTGATGTTCGTCGTTGGTAACAAATGTCCTGTAATATTGTTTCCAAGTTTACGTTAACATTTTCCCACAAGTAGACCCATTTTGATGCCTCTGTATCAGACTTCTTTTGAAAACATTGTGTTAAAAGCAAAACATTCGCATTACCTCAATGTGTTCAACTCTTTACAATTATTAAACTTTCCCTCATAGAGAGTTTTCCATATTCTGCCGAGGTATTTTCACAGCAGATTTGTTTTATCTGGGGAAATGTTTATTTTGGGATAAAACAGAGTAATCGTTAGGTATTGTATGTTAAACGAAACTGTAATGTGTACTTTTATAAAAGGTAAAACGTAACAAGGTAGAATTCATTCATAGCTGTCATTCTAAAATATGATACTAGTCTTGTTTCGGTATGCCATCTAAGAGTCGTCCAAACTAAAGTGACCTAAAGAAAACTGAAACACATATGGGAGTAGAACAATTTTTGTGGAAAAGTAGCGTTTCCGTTGTAAGCAATATCCTATTTCTAGACATTACTTTATCCTGTCAATAGCAACAGGTACTTGTTGGCTGTTGTGAAGAGTGTAGATCCAGGGAAGCCTGTACATCTGCTCAGTATCATCAGAATGTACAAAGTTGACAGAGGCTTTTAACATGGTTATGCAGGTAATATGTGAAGATCTTTCTCAAACTGTGCAGATATACAGGTTTCTCTGGGTCTAACTGTTATCAACAGCTGCTATGGATGGGACAAATGCTTCTTTGAAAATCTGAATCACACTGTGCGTATGCACAAGCTCATCTGGGTAACAGTCAAACCTGTGCTAAAGACAATCGTTATATAAAAATTCCCTGTCTATTGCAACCGTACTGTTATTTTCCAAATGACCTGCAATTTCAGACAACATGTGAACAAAGACCAGATTGATTTCTTCCCATGACTGGTCTTCAAGTACAGGTTGGACTGTATTTGTATTTCTTCCAATATATGAGGTCATTTAAGTAACTGATCTTTTAAAGAAGCTCCAATACTCGTCTTTGTTTGGGACAGTTAACCCTTTTCTCACATACGGACGCTTTCTGACGCCTCTGCAGCAGAAGTAAAATTTCTCACGATGATCAATTTCTCCAATTGCCACAGCGTGTTCAACTTCATTCAATAAGTATATCTCATTTAAGGGTATTTTCAATAAATTTGCCTTAAGCCGTTGGTGTATGTATTGTATGTGAAAAAAACCTATGTTACCTTACACTAATCGGATCACCAAAGCGACGTAAACTGTAGTATTCACTTACCTGAAAATATAAAGAAAAAACATTTAAAAAGAAATGATAACTCACATAAATTAATATCACAATTTATGTTCTTCAAATTTAATTTCACTTTATTTAAAATGTCTAGCTTCCAGCCAATAATATACATACGTATACTAATTTACAAAGAGAGGAGTTGTAAGGTTACATGGTTTGATAATATTCGTCGACTTTGGAATAATATAATTTAGACTTCTTTGAAAGTATCCGTGCCAAGAAAAATGATACAAGCGGTGAATAAATTCAGGCAATGCCGTGAGCAAATTAGATGTGATGCCTTTTTCGAGCATCACTAGTCTTTTCAAATCAATATATTCTGTTCTATGCAAACATATTTGGTAAAGTGTACTACAGTTTTACATCCCATTTTCTAGAATTCTATATTGTTTGTCAGACGTTGTTATTGAATAGAAACAGAGACATATAAACACATGTGTATATGTCTCTGATACAAATAACAACAAGAAATACACGGATCGAAGTCTCGGCTCTAGCAGAGCTCTATAGATAAGGGGCATTGTTCATGTTCTAATAACCTTATTTGACGTTTAAATCCTATGTTGTGGGTACTTAAAAGAATCGTCTCAGTGAGACGATTCTTTTGAGTACCCACAACATAGAATTTGGTTGAAAAAATAAGAGAAATATTGTGGCGAAAATACCTCTTATCTAGTCCTCAGCTCTAGGCAGTGTTTATGAATAAGACAAAGAATACCGTTCAAATTAAATTACACCAGCCGCACCTGACTAAAGAACAAATATTTTAAAAACATACGCAAAACAAGAAAATGTTTATTATATATGGGGAATATTATGAGGCAGTAGCTACATATATAACTACCTTGTATAACTTTTAAGACGGAATAAAGAACAAATATATAACATTCTTCATTTTAAATAATAAAATAACTACATTTACACATAAAATAAAATTTATGCTTGGCGTGTGAACCAAGCCCCACTACCTCAATTTGAATGACATGAAATTCATTTTCCAATCGCGTATTACCATATTTCAGTGACGCACCATTACCATATTTGCTACCGTATTTGACCTAGTCAAATCTCGGATTTTAATGCGCCGTGTTTAAACTGCGCATTACCATCATCATGCACTTGGGCCGGAAAACGTGCAGGTACATGTATATAATACAAGGCATTCCTCGACACCATCTCTATCTCGATAAAAACATTTCCACGTCATGTACTGGGACCAATGCATCCATTTACAGGTGTAATTTCTTTTAACTCTTTCAGCGGCAAAGGCAATATTGAGGTTTTTGCAAACAATACTGATTCAGTTGAGTCAGCTCGTAACGCCCGATTAGTACTTAACTCTTCAGCGCCAAAGACAATATTCAGGATTTTGTAACGAGCTGTCTCACCTGAAATCAGCATTGTTTGCGTTTTAGTTATCAAAATAGTCCAAACTTTAATTGCATGAGAAATGTAGGCGTCCGATTTTGAACATGGAAGAGTGTACTTTAAACAATTCGGCGCTGAAAGAGTTAAAATATTGCAAATATAACATTGCAATAGTTAAGATAGGAGATTGGCACTTTACGATCGGATCGACATCAATATTCTCCATGTGATTAATCATAGGAATATGTTTCTGATTTATTGGAATATCATCTGGATTACCAGTGAAGGGATTGAAATCGTGGCGTCTGAGGATTTTTGGAAATAGTGAATCTTTTCAAAGGATCTGAAGACCCAGTATGAATACATTTATGGGATATAGAGAAAAACAACAAAAACAACAACAACAATTAAAACAATCGTAACTCAGTTAGTTTTAATCAATACAATGCATCGCTTTAATTTAAAGCACACTACCTTTGCATTCAAATAATGAGATCATTCTCAGTCCCATGCCAACATAATCAGTGTAACAAATCTAATGCAAACCATGACACGTGAAACTATATTATTTCGATCGTATACCTTTAGGAGATAAATACTCTAAATACACAGGGAATATCGAGGGCTTGGCGTGAAACAGTTGTTACTAAAATTGCTATTTTTTTACCAATGAAAATCACCCCACCATATAGTCTTTATAAGCGTTAAATCATTTTTCTTGGTAAACAATGGAAATGTAGGTGCCATTGCTCGTTCTGATTTGCATTGTTTACAAAGTGGTCAAAATTGCCCCTAAATCAGGGTTTTCAAAATAGGTTTTTAGATACAACTGTTTCACGCCAAGCCCTCGATATTATGTTGCAGTAGTGATACAGGTGTTAGTATTGTAATAGGAGGGGCGTGTACAACTGATATTCAAATCATCCACGCCCAAGTGGACAATACTAAAACCAGTATCGCTACTGCAATATAATATTCCTTTTATTATAAACCAAATATCACTTTTAATGACGAGAAAAAGAAAATAATGTAAATTTATTTATTCTTAACCCTTTCCCTCATACGACAATTCTGCAGCAGACGACTTTGAACGTATTTTGTCAAAACATAGAAAATCTCCAATTTGAATGGAAAACCTATGACAAAAAGTGGAAAACATGGTGTCAAAAGGAGAAATTGCACGTTTTGTTTAATCATAAAATATAATTTATGATTGGCGTATGAACCACGACAAACTACCACATGTTTAATGACGTTAAAGCATATTTCAATGACGTCATATCATATTTCAGTGACGTACCATTATCATATTTTATTTTAATCCGTCGTGTTTGAACAGCGCATGACCATATGCATGTATTTGCGCCGAGAAATGTGCAGGTATATAATAAAAGACATTATTTGCATGCCCAGCTGAGAACATACTTTTAAAAAGAGTTTAGTGATACCGGGGACCAGATGGCATGTGCAACCAGTCTAATCCTAGATCAACGTTTGCGTCGAGGCAATCTGTTTTGAATTGACAATGCTTTAACCCGTTCTCACATGCATACGCTTTCTGATGCCACTAGAACACATTTCCTTTGAAAGCATTGTGGCTACTGGAGAAATTGCTCATATTGAACAAATTCACATATTGCCACAATGTTTTTACATTATTCAATATCAATCGTTTCGTTTATAGGGACTTAATACAGTTTTGCCGCGATGTTTGCAAAGTTGTCTGCTACAGATGTGTTGTACAGTCAAACATGTTCTAAAGACGACATTTGTTTAGCAATAGCCTCTCTATACCAACCACACTTTTATTTGTCCAATTACTCATTTTGTTTATAAAATCTCCTGTAATTAAAGACCACTTGTGAACTAAGACCAGATTGGTGTATGTGTGTTCTTTAAATAATATGTGATCATTGCTAACGGTTGATACATAGTGTAAAAACAAATGCATATAACATCTGATATCCATTTTTTACCAACTGTACTGGAATTACACTTTTCGATTCAACCAGGTTCAAATCATGCAAAGATAAGTACAGAATGAAAAAAAAACATAATAAGACAATTTATAAAAAATTGGGCTCCCAGGATAATTTAAACTATTCACTATTATCATTTTACGTATTCCTAAGGGTGATCAAAATATGCATTTTAATTACATAGTAAACTATTAGTCTAAACTATTGAATAAGAACTATTGACGCAAGCTTTTTTGTTAGCAGATAAAGGTATGTATAAGTTGGGCCACGCAACAAAACAATGTGACCTTTGGAACCTTTGCCAACAGCGAAGACCCATATTAGACTGCGCCTCTACGGCGTCTGATCGGAATCTTTCCTTGCTAGCCACATTCTTTCTTGAAACCTATGGAGATTATTGATTGATTGATTGTTTGGTGTTAGTGCCGCTTTCACGATATTTAAGTTATATCACGGCGTTTCCTGGGTAATTTACCAGTACTACTTGTCCATTTATCCTGACACCAGCCAGTAAGTCGCAATGCTAACCCCGCAACCTTAAGCACCAAGATGGCCAGCCATTTCTACCATTTGAATGGTCTCTGATATGACCCGACCGGGGATCGACCCCGCGACCTCCCGCACCGAGGCGGACGCTCTACCACTATACCACCGAGGCAGTCTCTATGGAGAACAAGTTCATCGGAACGTAACTGTACGCGTTTACAATTAACCCTTTTCCACCTAAAAAAGAAAAAGGAATCAGACCACTGTGATTTTTTGCCCAATTTGGAACATTTGTTGAAATGAAAGTATAATAATTTAGAAGAGTAGAAAACATTGAGGCAAAAAAAAAGAACTTTTTCGTTTTGAGCAATTTCTCCTCTTGTCACATTGTGTTCAATAGTCGTCTTCTGCAGCGGCGTCAGAAACCGTTACTATGTGGGAAAATGCTATTGGTAAGTTCCATTGATTTCAAAACCTCTGCAGGAGGCTTTGGTTTCCGGTGTTAAGTACATATATGTGTGTACAATAATGCAATGTCTAAGGCGTGTTTCACTTATATATGGGTTCGTTTTCTGCCGAATAAGCATATATCTCAAGACTATCGTCTATAATCATGATTGTGTCTGTGTAAAGGTTATGCATAAACAAATATTAATTGTATGAGTAACTCCATATTTGGCTACCTACTTTATTAGCCAGACATCAACAAACGAGCAATTTCTCTTATCTAAATAATACTAGACATTTTTAGTAGATTTGCGAAAGCAAGGATGCTATATCTATAGCCACCTTTTCAGTCACGTGATGTAAATGACTAAGAACACACACAAAAATAGTGCAAACAAATTCTAGACTGAGTTACGAATGCAAACATAAGCAAAAGTAAAATAAGTAAAATAAATACTTATTGTAGGTAACCACATACAATTATAAGTCCCTGAATGTGTATCTGTCATATGTAAGTCTCCTAAATTATCGCTAAGCAATTATATACACAAATGAATCCCTTCACGTTTATTCGACTTGCGCGATCAAGGTTGTCATGATGTTTACATCATAGACAGCTAATGCAACGATTAAATAAATCATATTCAACATTGAATTGAGTCACACAAGTATGCATCACGTCAGCGAAATCTTTTAATCGTCCGCCATTTTGTTTGCTTCCAACACGCGGTTAAATTGACTTGACGATATAGGTAGAAAAACAATAAACGAAATATCGCCGAACATTTGTAAAAAATGTAATCTTTCAAGCAAAATATAATTCAGAATCATATTATTTTTTATTAAAATAACTAGCCCTGTTGCAAATTTACAGTTTAAATGCCATTCTCGAATTTCCAATGT
>JASEVX010000011.1:25794915-25842415 GCA_031761405.1 Serripes groenlandicus
CAATAGTTATTTTATTATACCGAACAGAATTACACGTTTATTCAATGTTTTCTGTACTTTTGTAGGGGAGGTGAACATGGGTAGATCTACTACAATGTAACACACACATATGAATATACCGGTTAACAGTATACTGTTACATGGCACGCGCGTCTAAAAGGTGACGTTATTGTTTGAAATGACGTCATGCACGTGCATAACCAACATTTTCACGCGAGTGCCATGTAACAGTATACTGTTAACCGGTCAAAAACGTACTGTTAGCATAAGACAGTAAGAAATTGCCCATGATGAGTATATGAGAATATAACATTACAAAGTCACATGAGGTATAATAATGTATTCTATTTCCATATTTCGCTGACATAGCAAGACTCAAGTCGTTATAAAGACGTTTGGTCGTTTACAAGAAGATTACAGTCGTTCAACGATATGTACGCATTTACAATTCAGCCTTACTAGATCGTTGCAAAAATCTGGTATTTTCCCTTCAGTATATCGAGGGCTTGGCGTGAAATGGTTTGTAACTAAAATTGGTATTTTTTTACCAAGGTTAATCACCTCGCCATAAAGTCTTTATAAGCGTTTAATCATTTTACTTGGTAAACAATGGAAATTTAGGTGCCATTGTTCGTTCTGAGCAATGGCACCTAAATTTGCATTGTTTACAAAGGGGTCAAAATTGCCCCTAAAGTAGGGATTTAAAAATTGGTTTTTAGTTATAACCGTTTCACGCCAAGCGCTCGATATATAGACTATCGCGGTGGTGTAGTGGTAGAGCGTCCGCCTCGTGTGCGGGACGTCGTGGGTTCGATCCCTTGCCGGGTCATACCAAATACCTAAAACATGGTAATGGCGGCACTTCGTGGCACGTAGGGTTGCAGGTTAAGCAATACAGCTGGTGTCAGGCAAAACCGATCAGAAGCACATGTACTGGTAACTTATTGAAAAATCGATGTGATATATACTAAAAAACGTATTGAAATCGGAATAATACACCAAAACTATCAATCAATCAACCTTCAATATCTCCCTTATTACCAACAACATAGGTTTTGCGCCTTAAATAACGGTTTTAATATTTGAAATATGCACCTTATCTTGAGCTCTATGTAAATGCTATGCTGACAAGAAAAGAACAATGTTTAGTATGGTAATTTGTTGGGGCGCCTTCCTTGTTCTACAGTTGCAATTTCCATATCCTAATGTAATTGATAAAATGCATCATATTAAACGAGTAGGCAAATGAAGACTCTGCATGCTATCTAAAGATGCATACTAACAAATTGGCAAATTGTCTGTCTTGCTTTTTATTAAAATAGGTTTGCCGTTGGCAACTCAGCCAAACTTCCCTTGCCTGTTATTTTATAAGATTTCTATGTGCTCTGTGAAAATATGGTAAAGTTTAGTCATTGAAAACTTAGATATAAAAGAAAGCTTAACTTGAGGGTTTTGCGTGAAACGGTTGTAACTAAAATTGGTATTTTTTTTTACTAAGGTTAATCACCTCACCATAAAGTCTTTATAAGCGTTAAATCATTTTTCTTGGTAAACAATGGAAATTTAGGTGCAGTTGCTCGTTCTGAGCAATGGCACCTAAATTTGCAGTGCTTAAAAAGGGGTCAAAATTGCCCCATAAACCAGGGTTTTCAAAATAGGTTTTTAGTTACAACCGTTTCACGCCAAGCCCTCGAAATATATTAATATTTAAGAATGTATCTTGATACATCATTTATATACGGTGCCAATGTCGTTTAATTCTCAAATGTTTCGCTCGCCAAAAGCTATAATTTTACAATAACAATAATGTACTTGAAAATGGCTTTTAAAACCTATGTTGTTGGTGTTAAGAGAGATGTTGAATGTTGATTGATTGATTGATTTGGCGTTTTACTTCGCTTTCAGTTATATTACGTAGTTTCCTGGGTAAGTTACCAGTACTACTGGTCCATCTATCCTGACACCAGCTTTAATGCTAACCCCGCAACCCTGAGCGCCAATGTGTGCAGCCATTGCTATCATTGTTTAAGTCTTTGGTATGACCCGGCCGGGGTCGAACCCGCGACCTACCGGCAACCGTGGCGGATGCTCTACCACAATCATTGTTATACAAGAGGTGATCCAAAGATTATACATGTAGAACCTTCCTTATAATGTCGACACAAATCAACCTGTAAGAATTAAGCCTAATTGTTTTTAAATTCAATCGATTCCCTACATACAAGACACATATCTGAATACGGTTCACAGATACAAATTCTGCGGTATAATGAATAGCACCGTTTGGCGGGCCACACTATTGAGGTCATTTCGACGCCGTCTTAAAACTTTTAGGTTCGTTACGTGCATGAATAGTTTTATTACAAGACACTGTTAAATATTAGACTCTCTCATTGACCTACCGGGGGTGAGAGAGGGTTATTTCCTAGCGTGGGGTTTTAGTCGATTCTATGATTTCTCAATACATCTCTCAAGCCGCGTGTAACTACGATGCTGTCTCACTTTACCAACTATTAGTTTAAGGATGAAACAATGTATTTAAAGTGACACTATGACAAGAAGTGTGAGTGTTCTTCAAATTTAAGCTTGCCTAATTGGGTAGTATACGATTCCTAATTACTGCCATGGCAACATTTCGAAACAAACGCAAACACACGACGAAACCCAAAATTTACAATTGTTTAAATCATTCCAACGTCCATTACTTTAACCAACCTTCCAGTGTCAGCGTTTCTGTGACGTGGACCAATAATATTCCCGAGAGCATCTATACGTGTGTTAGACGATGGCTAAGAGGTACGCCTTTAAATATCTGTTCAGACAAGAAAACTATTTA
This sequence comes from Serripes groenlandicus, assembly GCA_031761405.1. Lineage (NCBI taxonomy): Eukaryota > Metazoa > Mollusca > Bivalvia > Cardiida > Cardiidae > Serripes > Serripes groenlandicus. The sequence goes on from JASEVX010000011.1 coordinate 25,797,752, forward strand.
TCCGGAAACATTTCCATCATATTCTCTTATCTATTTTATCTGACTATGATTATGCTCTCGACAGACGAGTTACATAACGGAAATTGGTATTTGGCGGTATTTCGACCGACAAACTTGTCATTGGAAGATGTCATTGGAAAAGCGGGACTTTTCAACCATATATAGGTCTTGGGTGTCGATGAACAAATTGGTTTGTAGGCGTAATTTAAACATATTGGCTAGATCACACTTTAAACTGACATTGGAATTTTGCAACCAGAGAACATCCAGATCAATGCGCACAATTGCTTAATATAACGTGGAAATGTTGTGTTCACAATCTCGTTATACATGTATTGATTAAAGCTTCTGGTGATCTCTGGTGCTCTCTGGTGCTCTCTTGTGCTCTCTGGTGCTCTCTGGTGCACTCTGGTGCTCGCTGGTGCTCTCTGGTACTCTCTGGTGCACTCTGGTGCACTCTGGTGCTCTCTGGTGCTCTCAGGTGGTTATTAACAAATGTCAACTATACACATATGAAATTGAATGAATTGTTTCGAGCGTCTGCCAAAAGAGACGGAAACCTAGGCTCGATCCCCGGTCGGGTCAAGCCAAATACTTTAAAATGAATACTACTGAATTATACGCCATGAAAAAAGTGTGACGTCGTTCACGTCGTCTTGCCGTTTCGGCCCTGCGCCAGAGTCGGCGTAAGTCACCTGTTCAGTTCCCTGTCACCTGTTGCGCCGTTTGTACATTTTTGTCCATAGTTGCACTGTATGCAGCGGAAAAGTTCTGCTTTTTGTTGATGTATATTTATCTTGTAGTATTAAACAACAATGGTTCTATGAGAACAATCCTATTCATTTTGAATCACATCGAAGCTGATTCCCTCCTTTGTGCCCGGATAACGGAGATAGCGGTATAACTGATACGCTGGTGCCCGGATAATGACGATAGAGGTATAACTGATACGCTTCCCGGATAACGGAGATAGCGGTATAACTGATAAGCTGGTGCCCGGATAACGCAGATAGCGGTATAACTGACACGCTGGTGCCCGGATAATGGAGATAGTGGTATAACTGATACGCTTGTCCTCGGATAACACAGTTAGCGGTATAACTGACACGCTGGTGCCCGGATAATGGAGATAGCGGTATAACTGATACGCTGGTGCCCGGATAAACTTTCCTGCAGTACGGAGAATGCACCTTGGAAACGTCGTTATATATATGACAGTAATAATGTTGACAATGGCGTTAACCCTTTCCCACATACATGTACAACACATTTTCAGCAGGCGACTTTTGAAACATCTAGGCATAAGTAGTGTACATATGTTTAAGAGAAAGCTAACTATTGAAAAGACTTGAACACACTATGACGAAAGGAGAAAGTCCTCCTTTATCCACAATATTTTGAACGGTCGTCTGCTGCAGATGCATCTTAAAGTGTATGTATATGTGAAAGCGTTAAACAGGATTATCAAACAAAGAATTAAAGGGTAATTGTCGTTGATTATATACACATTCGAAAGTGGGATTTCGAATAACGTTATTCATACAGAGAAATAAATGATAAGCGTCACCGCTGCGAAAATACATTTAAAGTTAATTTTCACGTCACGCTTCTAAAATATTCTTAACAATATGCTCATTCAGGTCAAATTAAGCCAAATACATCCGCTGTCATGCTGATCTACACTCAAATAGGCCCTAAAAACCTGTGTTTGCATAGAAATGAGTGTATACCATCACCAGAATGTATTGAATATATATATGACATTGAGTTTAAATTCATTGTTAATGTGTATAGGATGCACCGGAAATGATTGATTTGATCACTTTTAGCATTTTGACCTTGTTTGAAATTGAAAGTAGATAATGCTAAACACCGGTTTTGTCCGTGGCCGATTTGGTCTCAAATGACGGTTACCATTTTCGCCTGGTGAATTCTTTCTTGCATAATACATGCCCCGCCCCCATTTTCTTTGGATTGTTTTAAAGCTTAGAGATAACTCTTTTCAATGAGATATGGTGTTATGCATGAGCAACGCTTAGAAAGTTCGACAATTGAGGATTGAAACATGTAAACAAAGAAGGAATTCAATTGGTGTAGTGTAACCTTCAATGCATACGATATCGCGTTGTCCCATTTTGACGTGTCGTTGTTCCCATCATAATCGAAAGTATAGGCGGATAACTGACAGAGAATATCCCGTAAATCAGTCTGCAATTGGCATGGCTAATACCTCGTGTGGATCAATAGTTCTGTATAATAGAAAAAAAAGTTAGTAACGAGATAACCAGCACTAAAAGTGGTGTCTTGAAGATGTTTCCTGATCGTGCGTAACTTAAAGCATCCTTTAGAGCCTCATAAGCACGCAACCAACAATTGAAATCAGATATTTGGTCATCGACTGCGCTTTAACGTTTAAAACGCGCTGGATTATCTCGCTTATCTAATCATCTGCGTTTCTCACATATTGAATATTTGCATTGGAATAGATAGGATTAGTATGTTACAGAAATTTCCATCAACATGAACGTCACTTACAGCACACTTTAGACGCTCATGAGCACGCAACCAATGCAAATCAGATATTGGTCTCTTTTGTTTTGGTCTCGACTGATTTTTAACTCTTTCCCTCATATAGACGCTTTTTGACGCCTCTGCAGCAGACGGCTTTTTGAAAACATAGTGACAAAAGAAGAAATTGCTCAAAACGAGCAATTTCTCCTTTTGCCACAATGTTTTCCACTTTCAGTCATAGGTTATCCATTCAATTATAGAGATTTTCTACTTTTTGACAAAATATGTTCAAATGCGTCTGCTGCAGAATTGTCGTATGAGGGAAAGGGTTAACGTTTAAAGCGACGTATTTAAAACGCGCCGGATTATCTCGCTTATCTAATTATCTACGTTTCACATATTGAATGTTAGCATTGGAATAGGATTAGTATCTTACAGAAATTTCCATCAACATGATCGTAACTTAAAGCACACTTTAGACGCTCATAAACACGCAACCAATGTAAATCAGATATTGGTCTCCTTTGTTTTCGACTGCTCTTTAACGTTTAGGTTACAATACACCAAAACAAATCCTTCTTTGTTTCCATGTAAATCGACCAGTTTCAGTCCTCAATTGTCACACTTTCTAAGCGTTTCTTATGTAGAACACCATATATCATTGGAAAGAGTTATCTCTTAGCTTTAAAACAATCCAAAGAAAATGTGGGGTCATGCATTATGCAAGAAAGAACTCACCAGGCTAAAATGGTAACCGTCATTTTGGACCAAATCGGGCCCGGACAAAACCGGTATTTAGCATTTTCTTCTTTCACTTTCAAACAAGGTCAAAATACTACAAGTGACCAAATCAATCATTTCCAGTGCATCCATCCTATACACATTCGCAATGCATTGAAACTTAATGCCATATATTTAATACATTCTGATGGTTACACTCATTTCTACGCAAAGATGGAATACGAGAATGCTTAAGGAGTTCGGATCACTTACAATACAAATTAATGTTGTGCGCTGAGCCATGTTTATGTTTGCTCCTGTTTTTAGAAGCTTGTTTCACTTTGGAGCTAAGGGTCGCGGGATTAACATTATACGACAATAATCAAACGATTCACAAATAACTTAATTTTGAATTTTGAGTAACATCGCGTGTTCGTCAGTTGGTGCATGCATTATCAACACGAATATAATAAACTTATTTATTTTACATCGATTGCGAAACAAACTTTCAGCTTATATTAATCACGCTCGATGTCTGCGTTTCCTTGAGACTAAACCTTAGTCGCGCCGTTTGTATGGAAAAATCCCGAAGTCAGAACCCGCTCATCACGACACTTGCCCCCGGGACCTTACCGGGTACGAGAGGCCGACGCTCTACCTCTGCACCACTGTCTTCAATATGTATTTCTCTGACAAACCGCCTCGGTGGTGTATTTGTATAGCGACCGCCTCGCGTGCGGGAGGTTTACGGATTAAATGTCAGTTGTAAGGATAAATAGACCGATATTACTGATAACTTACCCAGGAACCGCTGTGATATACCTTAAACATTATTGAAAGCGACGTAAAACATCATACAAATAAGCAAATCGTGTTTCGATCAAGTCATCCGATTGCAAGATCCAGAAATCAAGGTTTATACGATTGTGTCATCCATAAGTCACGTAAATCACTAGTATAAAGGCGAATATAATTCACCATGTCTGGTGCACATAAACTAACTCAATTTCTGGAACAAATCGGTCTTGCTGACTGCATCGCATTTGCCATAAAGTATTCTTTTCGTATGTGACCTTCTTATGGAATATATTACCTACTTCTGAACCATACGATGTTCAGAAAAATATTTTGTTTACACTTTCATTAGGACTAAGTTTAAACTTACGTCGACGGCGAAACAAGCTTTTCAACTGTTATCATCTGCGCTCGATTTACGCGTCCCGGAGACGTAACATGTACTCGCGCTGTTTGAATGGTAACATCCCATAGACAGAACCCGTTCTTTACGAGATTCAAACGTATAACCTTCGTTATGAGAGGCCGACGCTGTACCACTGCAACGTTGTATTCAACAGTATTGTTTAATGTGAATTTCATGTTGTATTTCCTTGCCGAAAGCATGATGAAATAAGAAATTTATTTCTATTCATCTGGTATGCAGGAGACACAATCTCATTACAAGCATACCATATAACTTCGATGTATGTATACCAGGGTCATAGTTTATGTCTGGTTGTAATTATATTGCAGGTGACACCAACTTTTATTTCCTCTATACGTTAATGAAACATTGAAAAGGACATCATTCTCAGCTTAAAACTGATAATTAAATCGAAGAGTTTGTACTATGGGCGGTTGACCTGAATACTTGCAATACATAGTTGTCATTGTCAGTAGGGTGTCTCGAGTTGTCAGTATTTTAATCATAGCAAGACCCTTTGTGAACTTGTTTTGCTTTGCTTTGTTGGGGTTTTACTCGGTTTTCAATATTATTTCAGTTATATCACGGCGACGGTTCACTTATTTCTGATCCTTGGGTAAACAAACAAGTACTAGGATAGGAAATGTGCTTTGCCCAAGAGCTGGTGACCTAGCAATTATTGGCAAAAAAAAAAAAAAAATGATATCATGACACTACCAATCAATTCAAAACAACTGGTTTCGTTCTGCTGTATACGAACTCGTGTTTGGGGAAAAGTACAGTTTAGCATTTCAGAACAGTGTTTGTTCCGACAGGCCTGTACGTCTGCACAATCCTATCATAATCCATATATTAGCCATCCAAAGAGAAAACCAACAAAATAACATCTGCGCTACGTATCGACCCAGATCAGCCTGCGCAGTCCGCGCATACTGATCCGGGCCGACACATTCCGTACTAGGGGGATAGAATTATAGAGTAATGATTCTTGAAACAGAAAATCCACATGAGGCGAAAATTGGATGTCCGAGTTAGCCTGCGCGACATGCTTATGCTGATCTGGGTCGATACTTTACGCAGAGTCCACAATGTTGGTTTTCTCGCGGGACGGCTCAATTATCTTCTTACAAGCTTATGTAGTTAACATGTGAACAGTGTTGAGTTTGATCTCATTGTGTGGATGTACATGTACTAGCTGATCTCAGTCTACACTGTTTACACAAGCCAACATGTGAATTTTGCCGTAACGGACCCAAATTGAACATGTACTTGTCGGTTTAATATAAGTGTTTATATGTATACAAACATATATACATATATCAATTTCAATATGAAAAACGAACTGTAAAAGACGGCATAAATTGGATACACTTATTTTTCAAATAGAGAGTGTTTTCATCTCAATAATAAGTTATTGAATAGAGTTAAAAACATTGTGTCAAAAGGCGAAATTTCTCGTTTTGAGCAATTTCTTCTTTTGTCAAAATGTTTTCAAACGTCGTTTGCTGTTGAGGCGTCAGAAAGCGTCTATATTTGGGAAAGGGTTCAACTTGTAAGTCGTCTGCTTCAAAAACGTCTTCAGAAATGTAGCACGTAGTCAGGAAATATAGAGCGAACAATAATTCACTCGTCAACACGGAAACTATTGCAGGACTCGTCTTCGCTTTGATTACTTATACAAACAGACAGATCTGCAGTCTTTATTTATTGCTATTTGTTTAAGACTCAGCCCTCCGACTAGATTAACCTATTTAAAGCAAATCAATGCAGCTTAAATTATACTAAATGAGTCGTCTCGCGAGAAAACCAACATTATGGTATCTGCGTATTGTATCGAACCAGATCAACCTGCGCAGTCCGCGCGGGCTAATCCGGGCAGAACCATTCCGTTTTAGGGGGATATAGGTATAGAGTAATGATTCTTGAAACAGAAAATCCACATGAGGCGAAAAGTGTCTGTCCGGGTTAGCCTGCGCGGCATGCTTTGGCTGATCCGGGTCGATATTGTTGGTTTTCTCACGAGACGGCTCAAATAGATTGAACAGACTCTCCCTGAATCAATTAATTTTCAGTCTGATCGGTTGATTGTTTGGGGTGCTTTACGCCGCTGTTCAATAATATTTCAGTTATTCAGTTATGACACGGTATTTCCTCGGTAAGTTGGGGAATAACGATACAGAAATATGATATCAATTTTCCGATAGGTCACTTCATCCTAAACTGGATAACTCAAACTGAACAGGCGAACTGTCAGATATTCTATAACTGAAATGACGGAAGGCAGTTTAGAATGTAAAATATCCACGATTTTGTTGTATTATTATTTCTGGAGTCACTTTATTGTTTCAATTAGTCCGAATTGCAGACGCATATGGACGCATCTGCATCAGATGGCTATGAAAATATTACGCCAGTTATTCTCGTTTTTCTAAAATGTTTTCAACTTTTTTCTAAAATGTTTTCAACTTTTTTCTAAAATGCTTTTCAACTTTTTTCAAAAATTCTAATTTCATTTAACCGAAAGTTACCAGCTCATTATGAGCATTTCTTCCTTATGCCACACTATGTTCAACTCTATTCAATGACTAAACTTATAAACATTTATAGAGGTTTACCATAGTTTTAGCCTGCTTTTTTCGAAGACGACTACTGCTGATTTGTTATATGTGGGAATGGATTAAGCGTTTACCTGATGCTTTACCGTTGTATGGAGTCAAGTGTCTTAAGAATTTAAATGATAACTTGAATGCGGAATCAATATCTCTTTTACAGACTGTTTTGAAAAGGTGTATGCATATAGCACTTCGAATGCTCTGATGTGAAAATGACTGCATAGTAGATATGGATGTGTGTGCGTGTTTGTGTGCGTGTTACATCATTGATACTAAAAAAAAACAATTTTATGCACGCGTTTAAACTTTGCTAATCCTATAAACCGTTTCATAACAGCAAAGATCGACTGCAAAAAAAGATCGTTAGGTCTGTATCTATAGTAACGTATGAACTGTTCCGACGAAATAGAAAGGTTCTAATTAATAACAAGACATCATCAGATGTAACTTATAATTTAGTGTGTTCTGTCACGACAGCTCGAAACATGATAATAATAACATAGTCTGCTAACCTTTTCCAAGTCTGCTAACCGTTTTCCAAGTCTGCTAACCTTTTCCAACTGAGCATTGACAAAGAAACCCTGAACTTCAAAATTAGCGTGTTCAGAGGAAAACTAAATCAGCCAAAGCAGTCAAATACAGGTCGACACTGTTCTTAATCTATACATATACGAAGTTTAACATCAAAATTTTAATTAGGTTGTTTAGATATAAGTTAAAATCATAACAGACCATACCAATAAAATCCAATCTACGAGACAATTGTGTTTGCATATTTGCATGGTATTTTACATCGTTTTCACCGACATTTCATTTATGTCACGGAGTTTCCCGTATTAGTTATCAGTACTACGGGTTCATTTATCTTGACAACAGTGATTCAGCGAGTGAATCGTAATGCTAACCCCATAACTCTGAGAGTCAAAGAGGGAAAGAAAGCTATTACAACCAGTTTAAATTGTTGGGTATCACCGACTTTGCAAAGAAGCGAACACCAACGTCAAACTCAAACTCAAATAAGTTTGTTAGGCAAGTCGGCACTAAATGTGCCATTGGCCATACACAATACATACAAAATGGTTGAACATGCCGGGTGAAACGGAACGAAAATAGCCAGCTCCAATCGTTGAATCCTAGCGGTTTTTTTTTAAATCAAAGATTAATGGATCCACGTAAATCAAAAATAGATCTTCCCTCGATATGAATTATCATGGGTTGCTGGAAAAGTTGTTTTTACTTTTGAATTCGGCGGGTTACCCACTATGAAAACATTATTAACATTTAATGACTTACATGTACTTTCTCAATAAACCACATCTAGACACAAGACAATATGAGCCGTCCCGCAAGAAAACCAACATTGTAGACTCTGCGTAAAATATCGACCCGGATCAGCCTAAGCATGCCGCGCAGGCGAACCGGACAGACACTTTTAGCTTCCAGTGGATTTTCCGTTTCAGGAATAATTACTCTATACCTCTATCCACCTGAGACGGAATGTGTCGGCCGGATTAGCCTGCGCGGACTGCGCAGGCTGATCTGGGTCGATACATTACGCAGATGCCATAATGTTGGTTTTCTCGCGGGACGCTCATATAACTAAGTTATATATTGAAAACATTGTAGGAAAGGAAAACTTGCTCATTAAAATATAAAATAATAACAGACTCGTGCATGTAAAGTGCGAGTTTATTATGTGCAGAACTCAAATTTGCTTATATAATTATGTAGTGACAACACAGATAGAATATCCGAGACAGTTCCTGAGAGGGCAAAATGTCATTTCAAATACATCTTTCGTTCGTATCATAAGCATACTAGATTTAACGCGTCTCTTAAAGAGTGCATATCGATCTTGTGCAGGCTCTCTGTATCGTATCTATACCAATCTGTCAAAGCTATCACAAATTAATTGACGACCAATAAAACTGACAAGTATTAATACGATATCCGTGATTATCCTTTAATGATGTCTTATGTCTTCCTGCTGTGTATTTTACAGCTTAAGTGGACACGCGTTAACGAGTATCTAACATGTGAGTATTTGAATATAAATCGTGTTACTCTAACTAATTAAAGGAATTTCTCTATCTTGATATGAATATATGCTTTTCATATATGTAAATATAAATATATAATTATATATGATTTACGAAGGAGAACACATATTTAAAATTATTACAAACACGTGCATCTTAAGTGTTATTATTATGTGCAGAACTCTTAAAACAAATATGCTCGTATGTATATATATATATATATTTATTATATACAATTTGAAATTTGGAATTGGTTATATTTACATAGTTTTAAAAATGTGTTTCATAAGGACAATGTACATTGTCCTTATGAAGCAAATTTGTAAAACTATGTAAATATAACCAATTCCAAATTTCAAATTGTATTTAGCTACTTCACTGTTTGAGCACTTTATCAGTTTGATGATTTCACCCTTAGTTTGGATTACCTGTATATATTATATATATATGTAGTGAAACCGAAGATAGAGTATCCGACACATTCCGTGAGTGAGAAAAATGTCATTTCGAAGACACCCTACAATTATACCATAAGCACACTACATCTAACGCGTCTCTTACAGTCTGGATATCGACCCTGTGTAGGCTCTGCTCTCTCTCTATATTATCTATGCCAATCTGTCAAAGCTATCACAAATTAATTGACGACCAATAATACTGACAAGTTATAAGACGATATCCGTGATTATCCTTCACCATGCAACGTCAACTGATGTCAATGATTCCAGCTATGTATTTCACGGCTATGGTAGAAACGCGTTAAGGCAAACATGTGATAATTCGAATATATCGTTTAATTCGAACTTATTCAAGGAGCCGCTCTTTGTTGATATGAATATATGCTTTTCATATATGTAAATATAAATATGTAATTATATATAATTTACGAAGGAGAACACATATTTAAAATAATTACAGACATGTGCACATCTTAAATGTGAGTTTATAATGTGGATAATAAAAAGAAATAATATATGTAGTGAAACCGAAGTTAGAGTATCCGACACATTCCGTGAGTGAGAAAAATAAATAAAACAGTTTTAAAAACATCCTATAATTATATCATAAGAACACTACATTTAACGTGTCACTTAAAGACTGCATATTGACCCCATTATAGGCTCTCTCTATAGTATATATACCAATCTGACAAATTTATCACAAATTAATTGACGACCAATAATGCTGACACGTTATAATACGATATCCGTGATAATTCTTCAGCGTGCCACGCCAAATTATGTATAAGATCTTCAAGCTGTGTATTTTACTGAAGGTGGTGTAGTGTTAGAGAGTTCGCTTCGGCTGCGTGAGGTCGCGGATTCGATCCACGGCTGGGCCATACCAAATACTTTAAAAATGGTAATATTGGCCGCCCACCTTATAGCTCTCAGGGTTACATGGTCACCATTTCGACTGCCTGTCTGAAGTCAGGCTAAATGGACCAGTAGAACTGGTAACTTACCCAGAAAACGCCGTGATATAACTGAACAAAATGTTGGCAAGCGACGTAAAACACCAAACAATCAATCAATTAACCGTGATAACCCTTCATAATGCTACGTCAAGTTATGCCTTCGACATTCCAGCTGTGTATTTTACAATTATAATGGACTCGCGTTAACTGGAACATGTGATTTTTTGAATATATCGTTTAACACTTTCCCTCGTACAGACGCTTTCTGACGCCTCTGAGGCAGACGACTTTTGAAAACATTATGACAAAAGAAGAAATTGCTCAATCGATGGATCGCTCGATAACTCGATCGGTTGATTGTTTGTGTATTTTACGCCGCTTTCAACTATAATTTAGTCTTATAACGGAGTTTCCTGAGTGAGTAACCAGTGCTACCGGTCCACCAATCCTGTCACCAGTTAGTCAGTCGAAATGCTAACCCGCAACATTGAGCGCCAAGGAGAGCAGCCATTACTAACATTTTCAAAACATTTGGTATGACCCGGCTGGGTATCGAACCCGTGACCTACAGCACCCGGAAGCTCTACCACTACAGTATCGAGGCGATTTCGATACGTATGGGTCCTTATACTGTTAATTCATATTGTGCCGTAATTTATTGAATGCCTTCTCGTGATAGCACTATTTTATAATAGGTTCTAAGGAACTTGAATTACTAAATATCGATCAGGCCCCAATCCCACCAACAATACTAAGGGCTAAGTAATACTAAATATTTAAGAGTGTCTTTCATCATTTGTGTTTACCTTATAATAATGCCTAAATAGTTAAGTTATTTACAAGTAGTGTTGGTCAGTAACTGCCTATGTAACCATAGTAATTTTCTTTTACCGAATAACATTTAGTAGAGTTGATTTAAGTTGTAAAACATTAAAACTTGATTGTTTTCCAACCTTATTTTTGTATTTAAGTATTACATAGAGCTACGTATAGATGGTGGAATGTTTTCCAACCTTATTTTTGTATTTAAGTATGAATTAGAGCTACGTATAGATGGTGGAATGTTTTCCAACCTTATTTTTGTATTTAAGTATGAATTAGAGCTACGTATAGATGGTGGAATGTTTTCCAACCTTATTTTTGTATTTAAGTATTACATAGAGCTACGTATAGATGGTGGAATGTTTTCCAACCTTATTTTTGTATTTAAGTATTACATAGAGCTACGTATAGATGGTGGAATGTTTTCCAACCTTATTTTTGTATTTAAGTATGAATTAGAGCTACGTGTAGATGGTGGAATGTTTTCCAACCTTATTTTTGTATTTAAGTATGAATTAGAGCTACGTGTAGATGGTGGAATGTGTTCCAACCCTATTTTTGTATTTAAGTATGAATTAGAGCTACGTATAGATGGTGGAATGTGTTCCAACCCTATTTTTGTATTTAAGTATGAATTAGAGCTACGTATAGATGGTGGAATGTTTTCTAACCACATTTTAGTGTTTAAGTATTACTTAGCATGGATGGTGGAATGTTTTCCCACCTTATTTTTGTATTTAAGTATTACTAAGCGCTAAGTATAGATGGTGGAATGTTTTCTAACCTTATTTAATAGTTTAAGTATTACTTAGCGCTAAGTATAGATGGTGTAATGTTTTCCAACCTTATTTTAGTATTTAAGTATTACTTAGCGGTAAGTATGGATGGTGGAATGTTTTCTAACCTTATTTAGGTGTTTAAGTACGACTTAGTGCTAAGTATGGATGGTGGAATGTTTTCTTACCTTATTTAAGTATTTAAGTATTACTTAGCGCTAAGTATGGATGGTGGAATGTTTTCTAACCTTATTTTAGTGTTAAAGTATTACTAAGCGCCAAGAATGGATGGTGGAATGTTTTCTAACCTTATTTTAGTGTTAAAGTATTACTAAGCGCTAAGTGTGGATGGTGGAATGTTTTCCAATTTGAATTTAGTATTTAATTATTTTTAGCTCTAAGTATAAATTTTAACTTTGGCTTGCCTAGTGATGGCTGATCTTCGTATTTACAAATACTGTTCGCTGATACACTTTTCTCACATACAATAAATATGATGCAGAATATATATCAAGAACCATAAATATAATGCAGAGGACTTTTAAATACAACTTGACGAAATTATGAATAAAGTTTGATAATTGAATAGTGTTGAAAATACTGCGACAAAAGTAAAACAAAATGCTCGTTTTGAGAAATATCCTTTTTGTTTACAAGGTTTTTGTAAAGTGGTCTGCTTGAGAGGCGATCAGTGTCGACTCAACCAAGTTTATAATTCTCGGTTGTTTTACAGTGAGAGCCCATGAGGGAAAGGGTATGGCAGAATGCCTGCCGGCGTAGTTTAAAAAACTATCTACTGTTCACATATTAAATGTTTACATTTGAATAGGATTAGTTTGTTACAGAAATTTAAATCCACATTTCCAAAGGATTCTGGTTTATTTCTTGGGGGAAATGGATCGAAACCAATTTCCAAAAGTGCGCGGGCGGCTTGTCAAATATTCAATAAATGAACAGTTCAGAGAACGAATACTTATACAACATCAAAGCTTTCTAGCAAATATTCTGCCAAGTTCCCTTAATTCTTTCCGACATGTAGACGCTTTCTGAGGCTTCTACAACGGACTTCTTTTGAAATCATTGTCGCAAAATGAACAAGAGGCCCAAGAGGGCCAGTATCGCTTCACTGGCATTAGGCAAAAAATGATCGCAAAACAGCCCCGCCCCCTGGTGGCCATGTCTTTTGACCAATCAATATGGCTTGAAGGAGTCTGATAGAGGGTCACCCTAGGAACACTTCTACAAAAGGATTTTAAAATTAAATCGGCCAGACACTTTCGGAGGAGAAGATTTTTTAAGTTTTCAGTATATCCATATAAGGCAAAATAGTTCGCCCTCAGGCAGCCATGTTTTTCAAAAATTAACATGGCTTGAAGGAAACTTTTAGAGGTCTCCCATGGAACATTTTTACAAAATTATTTAAAAATTGACCTAACACTTTCGGAGAAGAATATGTTTTTAGTTTTCACTTTAGCCATATATGGCAAAATATGCCATGTTTTTCGAACATTCAACATGACTTGAGGGAATCTAATAGAGGCTCACCCAAGGAACATTTCTACAAACATTTATTTGAAAATCGGCCTGACACTTTCGGAGGAGAAGATTTGTTAAGTTTTCACTATAGCCATATAAGTTGGCAAATTAGCCCCGCCGCTGATGGCCATGTTTTTTAACAATTCAGCATGGCTTGCAGAAATCTGATAGAGGGTCACCCAAGGAACACTTCTCCAAAATAATTTGTAAAATTTGAAAATCGGCTTGACACTTTCGGAGGAGAATATTTTGTAAGTTTTCACAGAATTTTGCATGGATTCAAACTGTTTGTAGGAATTTAGAAGAAGACATTTAGAGGATGCTTCCTATGAAGTTTCATCCCAATTTGCCAAGTGGTAAGGGAGGAGAAGTCGTTTGAAGCAAAACGTTGACGCACGCACGACGGACAATTCGCCATGACGTAAGCTCGACTGGCTTTCAGCCAGTGTAGCTAGAAATTGCTCATTATGATGTATTACTTCTTTTGTCACGATATTTTCAATTCAATTCTATATTGTTTTATCATATTTGTGGACTTAATGTTTTCGAAGTCGACTGCTGCAGATACAACACATCTCCAGCAGACGAAATTGAAAACATTTATTCAAAAATATGAAAACTCTATATAAATGTAAAAACACTAATTGAATAAAGTTGAAAACCTTTTGACAAAAGAAGAAATTGCTCACCAGGAGCAAATTCTCCTTAGCCACGATGTGGAAGACGAATGACGCTTGTCAAACATACTTTTTTGTTAAACGTTAGAAAGAATGTTGCCCGAGCCAGAGTTTGAACTCACAACCCCTTGATTGACAGCTCTATACACTACCGACTAAGGTACCGGGGCTCGTGCTTGCCGGATTGTTGTGAAGGTCAAATATAATCTGAAGTTGCAACTCTATTGAATAAAGTAAGATATACAAGCAGTAACATAATTAAGGGCGATCTTTCCTGGCGTCGACATTGGCACTGATGTCGTATGTCGTTGGAGTCGCTGTCGTTACAGTTTTTAGCGCAATTTGGGCGATATTTATAAATAATGCAGCTACCATTTAAGTGTTGACATAAAATGATCGCGTCGGTAATGCAGTGGTAGAGCATCTGCCCCGGATGTGGGAGGTCGCGGGTTTCGATATCCGGCCGAGTTATACCAAAAACGTTAACAATGGTAGTGATTGCTCCCTCTCCTTGCGCTCAGGAGTGTGGTGTCAGGATAAATGGACCAATACGACTTGTTACCTACCCAGGACAATTCGTGATGTAAAAACTGGAAAGAATGTTGAAAGTGGCGTAAAACACGATACAAACAAACTGACTTATCAACAAACCTCCATTTAGAGAGATCATATCGAGGGCATGGCGGGAAACGGTTGTAACTAAAATATGTATTTTTTTTACCAAGGTTAATCACCTCGCCATGAAGGCTTTTATAAGCGTTAAAACAGTTTTCCTGGTAAACAATGGAAATTTAGGTGCCATTGCTCGTTCTGAGCACCTAAATTTGCATTGTTTACAAAGGGGTCAAAATTGCCCTAAAACCAGGGTTTTCCAAATAGGTTTTTAGTCACAACCGTTTCACGCCAAGCCCTCGATATATAAATATGGGACCAAATATCTCCCGGGTCGAAGTCACTTTGAAATCATAAGATAATGTTTAAATATTATGGCTAGTTGTGATACATTCTTATTTCTTTACAACAACAAATGCAATGTTTTTTAAATATGATTCATTTCGAGCGGCCACACCTAGAAAGTGCACCAGATAACTTCAAGGTCAAGGTCACTATACGTAGTTTTATTTAGATATACATATACCGTCTAACTGTGTGTCAGCGGTCACATCTGTTAACCCTTTCCCTCATATAGACGCTTTTTGAAGCCTCTGCAGTAGACGGCTTTTTGAAAACATAGTGAAAAAGGGATAAATTGCTCAAAACGAGCAATTTTTTCTTTTACGAATGTTTTCCACTTTTAGTCATAGATTATCCATTCAATTATACAGATTTTCTATTTTTTGACAAAATATGTTCAAAGTCGTCTGCTGCAGAATTGTCGTATGAGGGAAAGGGTTAAGCAGCCACATTATATTAAACAGCAATTCGGTTATAAACCTGAACAACATTTTCTTCTTTATTTGACTTGCCTTATGCAGCCACTTTTGTTCAGCAGCCACATTTTGACTCTCTCTTGGGTGGCTGCTTAAGACAAGTTTGACTGTTCTTTGGGTTAAGCATTTCGTTGTTTCGATAATATGGTGTGTGTTTTTTAGATGTTTTGTGTATGCAAGAATCTGCGTATAAACATGATTTGACTTCTGCCGTCTGGATCAAACACAGTAAAAAAGAATAGTCTATTATAGAAATAACAACCCGATATTATTACACATGTAAACCTTAGCTATCATCGGGGACTGGGCAATGTATCGCGTCCAGCCACACCGTCTTGTTCAACCAGTTACTACTCTAAAGTAGGAGAGGCCAGAATGAAAAGTATAAAATCAAGACATGATTATGAAATTAAGTTGTATGTAAAAGGAATGAGTTCTCAATTGCATGCCGCCATAGAAACCCCCCCCCCCCCCCCCCCCCCCCCCCCCGTACTAATTGCGTAACTTAAACAAACTGATAGATAGGCTTTATGAGTGACATTTTGTTATCTATAAGCAATATATAAACTTTCAGGTTATCTTTTTGTATGTAAACCCAATCATGCGTAACAATGACTAAACTGGTTTGTATGCTAATTGTACCATCATTCCGTTTTGAGTTTCTAATGAGTGAGGACATAATGATCCACGTGCATGTTGCACGTGTAAGCCAAAGAACCATTCAGAAAAAAGAAATTATTTGTTCCAATACATTGGTTCCCAGTTCAGACCGCCTTGAATTCGTCCTTTAAAACAAGGAATAGGAACCTGTAAACAGAGCTATTTGTCTTGTCTCGAAAACCTGATTTTTTTGTCGTTAAATAATTCAATTTAAAGTTGCAGAATAGGGGGCTAAAAAAGTAATCACAGATTTGGAAAGCAATCTAAATTACTATGGCAGTCAAATTTGATTTATCAAATCTGTCGCCAATACGCTGTTCGTCGAGTGGCAACGAGAGCTATAATAAACACAGATGTACACGTTGTTTGCGTGTTTTCGAGTCGCGATAATTCAGACGGTATTGATTGTTTTGTATTTTACGCCTCTTTCAATAATGTTTCAGTTATATCACGGCGTTTCATGGGTAAGTTAGCAGCACTCCTATTCCTTTTATCCTGACACCAACCAGGCAGTCGTAACGCTAACCCCACAATTCCGAGCGCCAAGGAGGGCAGCCATTATTACCATTTTAAAAGTATTAGGACGAGTTGTGTTATTGTTAAAGAAACACGTCTCTAATAATCAATCTAAGGCAACGTAAGATTTCTCCGTTTAGAAACACTGCAGAACTCAGACAATTGTGATGCTCTTTCTCGCTTAGCGCTAATACGTTTACTAAATAGACTGTAATTGACATCGACGTTTAGTTAACATTAGTTAACGGCTCTTGTAAATTCTATAGCTTATACATTAGATGTTTGCGTCGTGCAATTTGAAGCTACTAGGTTCAACTGATATTTGAGTCGTCCCGAGAGAAAACCAACATTAAGGATCCGTATCGGCCTAAGCATGCCGTGCAGGCTTACACGGATATACACTTTTAGGCTCCTGTGGCTTTTTCTGTTTCAGGAATCACTAAGCTATACCTCTATCCCACTGAGGCGAAAGGTGTCAGCCCGGATCAGTGTGCATGGGCACAGGCTGATATGGGTCGATACATTACGCAGAGACCATAATGTTGGTTTTCTCGCGGGACGGCTCGATAATTATAAATACAAGTGAATGTTGGTAGATAACGTGAACCTAGTATCAATATGTATTCTAGCTCCCTGTTGGTGACATGTGCTCGACCTAATGCGGCGTGGTATGCAGTACTCAGTCAATTAGTTGTTTTAGTATTTTACACCGCTTTCAACATTTGTTTAAGTTATATCATGGCGTTTCCTGGGTTAGTCACCAATATTTATGATCGATTTGTCCTGTCAATCCAGGGTTTCCGAGATCGAACCCCAGCTCAGCTATCATTATTTCCGACGTTTGATAACAGTCAATGCGACAAGAGTCATTCGTCTTCCACCAATGGGCTAACAGTCTATGTGGAAAAGCAGACATTTGCTGTGGGGGTACTGGTGTGAGAAAACCAGGAAACACTTTGGTAGGTGAATTGGCCGCCGTGATATGAATGAAAATGCTTTTAAAACGGCGTCAACCCAATCTATCAATCAAACTATATCCTGACACCAGCCAGTCAGACGTTATACTAACCCGACAACCCTGAGCGTCTAGGAGTGCAGCCATTACTACCATTTTCAAAGTCTTTTGTATGACCCGGCCGCGGATCTTACCCGTGACATGCCGCACCCGAGGCGGACGCTCTCCCACTACACCACCGAGGCGATCAGTACTCAGTCGAAGTCAGTAGAATGAAAACGTTCTGTAGGCTGATTACAAATAAGTGATAACCAATACATCCTGTTACATTCTAGTTCCTCTATCTAAAAGAAACGTATTCATTTCTAGAAGGAAGGAATGTCCAATTATATTTGATATATTGCGGACATCAGGTGTTATTTCAAAATTTAACTCCAGTATTCATTTCAGTAGCGGTTTATGAAATGAAACATTTAGCTGTAGGCAAGTCGGATTTATCCGAATCGATGACTGAATTTCGTTAAAAGCAAATATTCCAGACGAGTTCTAGGAAAACAATTTGTTTGTTTGTTTGTATGCTGTTATACGTCGCTCCCGACAGTCTGTCAGTTTTGATTGATTGCGGTTTAACGCCGTTTTTAACAATTCCTCAGTCATATCACGGCGGCCAGTTCACCTACTCCTGTGTTTCCTGGTTTTCTCACACCAGTACTTCACACAACAATTTTCCAAAGCAACTGGCTGCTTTTCCACATAGCCCATTGGTAGAAGACGACGAATGACGCCAGCCTGTCAGTTATATCACGACCTTTCCTAAGGTAATTACAAGTATATTTAGTCCATTCGTCGACCCGGCCGGGTAGCTCAATTGGTAGCGTATCTGACTCGTGATCTGGAGGTCACGGGTTCGATACCCGGTTGCGGCGACATGCTTTCGGGCGATGTTTTCCATTGCCTCTCACCTCTGATCTATGTGAGAAAGTAGTCAGTGGCTTCGAAAGAATGTTGTGTAAGTACTGGTGTGGGAAAGCCAGGAAAACATGGGTAGGTGCACTGACCGCCGTGATATGACCAAAGCTGTTGAAAGCGGCGTTAAACTCCAAACAAACAAGAAGTCGGAGAACTATTTTAATGATCAAATGACGACCTACACACGTAAAATTTACGCGTAAAATATCAACCCGGATCAGCCTAAGCATGCCGCCCAGGCTTACCCGGATATACACTTTTCGCCTCCTGTGGATTTTCTGTTTCAGGAACCATTACTATATACCTCTATGCCCCTGAGACGGAATGTGTCGGCCCGGATCAGTCTGCGCGGACTGCGCAGGCTGATCTGGGTCGATACATTACGCAGAGGCCATAATGTTGGTTTTATCACGGCCTTTCCTATGGTAATTACAAGTACATTTAGTCCATTTGTCGTTTCACTAGCGAGGCAGTGGAAATGCTCAGCCCGCACACTTTAACACCGATGAGGGAAATTCATACCTACTGAATTTAACACTTTCACCGCCGAATTTCACAAACTCGACTCATCCACTTAGAAAATAAGACAACTCTTAGTTCACCCAACAGAACATTTTAAGTGTTATACAATGCAGATTTCAAGAGAAACAGATCGTTTCGAGTTGTCACACCTGAATCTGCATTGTTTGCAAACGCCTTTAACTACCTTTGGCAGCGAAAGAGTTCAAAACGTATTTGGTATGACACGACCGGGGATCGAACAAAGAACTTCCCACACCGAGGCCGACTCTCTACCACTACAACACCGTGCCGGTCTACCATACGTCATTTGCGAACAGTGTAGATCCACCGATAAGCATGTCTACTTGTGCAGTTTATATTGATCTGTACTGTTCTGCTATAAGTCACCGATGCTTATGATAAAAATCTGACAGTGGTGACGTGATAGAGTGTCGGCCTTTCGTATCAAAGGATCCGGGTTCGAATCCGGCGATGGACGGGTTTTATCTTTGGAAGGGGATTTTTTTCAACACAATCGTTGTTTCGCGAACTCTGATATCAATGGGCAGTTCATGTTATCTACGCATATCACATGTCACTACTACCCTCAAGCGAGGTATGCTAGAGGACGGTTCGCGCCTTATAGTTGCAACCTTTAAAGTGTTCATTATCACGGATGTTCAGTTAAGAGCATTATTTTCCAGGAAGCAAACATCTTTTTCATTTTCCAGAAGTTTCACCTTTTGACATACTTGCATAGTTATGCCATTGATATTTACGACTGAAGATATGTTATGTTATACATTTGTTCGCTTCTTATTTGCATATACAATCAAACTTGTGCTAAAGACCACATTGGCATAGCGATTCCCTGTATATAGAAACCACACTTTAAGTTTCCCAATTATTCATTTTCTACATAATTGACCCTGAACTTGAAGACCACATGTGAACAAAAGATCACAGTGTTGTGTTCCCATGGTTGATCTTTGTACAAAGGATTGATGGTTTGGTGTTTAGGCGTCTTTTAACATGTTTTTAGTTAGGTCACGGCGTTTGCTTGCTAAATTACCGGTACTATTGGTCCGTTTACCCCGACACCAAACAGTCAATCGTTATGCTTACCCCGCAACCCTGATCGACAAGGAGGGCAGCAATTACTATTGGCTTTTTTAAAAGTCTTTGGTATGACACGCCGGGAATCAAACCCGCGACCTCCAACACACTGAGAGGTGGACGCTTTACCACTACACAATCCTTTTTGCAATGTATTACTTGATGCATGCATATATCGAGGGCTTGGTGTGAAACGGTTGTAACTAAAATTGTTATTTTTTTTTTACCAAGGTTAATCATCTCGCCATAAAGTCTTTATAAGCGTTAAATAATTTTTCTTGGTAAACAATGGAAATTTAGGTGCCATTGCTCGTTCTGAGCAATGGCACCTAAATTTGCATTGTTTACAAAGGGGTCAAAATATCCCCTAAACCAGTGTCTTCAAAATAGGTTTTTAGTTACAACTGTTTCACGCCAAGACCTCGATATGTAAACGTGATACACTATGTCTATGATATATTTTTTGTAAAGGGTAAAGATAAAAAAAAAAAAAAGACCGACGCCAGATAATTATCCCACCAAATACGTTTGGAGATGTCATTATCCAGTGATAACATTGTCATTTGGGTGAGAAAATAAATCCTCGGTAATAGTGATTGATTAGGTATGAGTGGCTGTTAAGAACGTGTAAACAATGATAAAGCCATAACTCATATTGACTCACAGTTAAGTAAGAGAGGTCGTATCAACACATGCTTAACATTGTCATTGTGCGGGGGTATTACTTAGTTGATGTAGGATAAAAGATATAATCATTCATTAAAAACAAATAAACTACATCTGTTTATCAATCGATCAAATACATTGAACTCGAAATAACTCAGCAACAGCCTTTGATTTTATTTACCCTCGCAGTGCAGATTTAACTATTTGGCGAGCCAGATGTGAGGAAAGCAGCCCTTAGAGTTAACTCAGCCATTCTATAACTCTGATATATCGTTTAACCCGAACAATTGCCCTTGACACAAAAGTCTTCGGTAGATTTGTAGCAGCACTTTTCTATGCACAGTAAAAATGTTTTTGTTTCACTTGTTTGCTTTTCCCCAATAGCAACTTTCAATAATAATACAAAGCTCTGGATAAGGGACGTTTTGCATGTTCTAACATCCTTATTTGACGTTCAAACCGTATGTTGTGGGTACTCAAAAGAATCGTCTCATTGAGTTATAAGAGAAATATTGTGTGTAAAAGACCTGTTCACCCCTCTCTTATCTAGTCCTTTGATAATAAATGAATAACAAAACGGACAGTGATTCAATGCAATTGCTTGAATCCAGTGATAACTCGAACATGTCGATAGCTCGAGATAACAAAGTGTTCCCTTTCGAGTTTTCACGAGATGGCCGTATTTTGTAAGAATAATTAGTTTTTTATTTTGTTGGGGTTTTACGCCGCTTTCAACATTATTTCAGTTATGTCACGGCGACAGCTCACTAATTCATGGTGTAAGAATAAGGACTCGCTGATATCAGCATAATGGGACCATTGGTGCAGGTAACTTACCTAGGAAACTCCTTGATATTATAATTGAAATAGATGTCCCATTTTGAGTTATCACAACAGTGCCATATTTAGTTAGAATATACAGGACTCGCTGATGTTAAGACGTACTGGTAACTTACCCAGGAAACGTCATGATCAAACTGAAAAAAAATGTTGAAAAATTGTTGAAAGCGGCGTTAAACACCAAACAATCAATACAGGTCAAAGGCGCTTCGTTTATTACATTCCTTATCTGTCGCTGTGTGTTGCAATAGCTGAAGACCATTTTCTTGTGAAGTAACGCCAAAACTGGCATGCGCTTAAAAATAAGCAATTTCTCCTTTTGCCACAATGTTTTTCAATAATTGCACCTTCATTTATAGAGAGTTTCCATTTTCGTACTCGTAATATGTGGGATCGTATTATTGAGGTGAGGTGCGAAGTTTCCGTTGCTAACAACGAGGGCTATCAATCCAGGGGTCGGGAATTCGAAGCCTGGCTTAGGTAAGCATTCTTTCTAGTGATTGACAAAAGTCGATGTGATAAGCAAGCATCATTCGTCTTCAACCGATTAATTATTTAATTATCCATATGGCAAGGTAGCCAGTTGCATGAACTGCATACCTTTTTCTGTTTCCTTTGTTCAGATCATGTTTATTTCACATCCTTGTCAAGAGATATCGTGTACTGAATGAATAAAAAAAAAATTCTGGAAAAAATATCACACTTTAGAATAGACGAGAAGAAAACATATTTGTTCCATAGTATCTACTCTTTTTGCAGAGGCGTCAACAGTCGTCTACATGATCAGTTACATATTTAGAATAGATGCAAAGTGTCTCTAAAGAGTTTTGAATTACGTCAAAGGTTTGTGTGTTTGCCTTCAAAGCAAAACGTGGTACATAAAAATAAAATGAGTCTAAATGTTTTCTCCATGAAAGATATGTCACTCAGAAACATGCAAACCTTATTTCGTAAGCGAGAGACATTGTTTCCGTCTGTAACAAAGCGGGAAAAACAAAAAAAACAAGTGTGCTTCAACGATATCGATCAATATGAGAAATCTCTGTTCGTTTTATAGCATTTTAAATGTCATATAATACTAAGCATATTATATCATCACATCGTGTTATAAAAAGTGAATGCATGTTACATCTATAAAACAAAAGTTTTGTTTGATAAAAATCAAATGAATCAATGTATTTAAAGTTTTTAAACACAAATTGTGATATGTAGTTATTTTACTTAAATCACGGAAACAAATTAACAAGTGCAATCTATCTTATACCATGCTAATTTTGGTTAGCGAAAAAGACAAGTTTCTACAACATATGAAACAGCCTTTAATCCCACATTTTTATTGTCAAAATATGTCTGCATTTAAGGAAGATTCATGAGATGCATGCTTTTTCTCATAAGTATACCAAATAATTTTCAGTTGTTATTCTAATGTGTTTCTTAAAATAATTAAACTCTTTATATGTGTGTCTAAATATTGTATCAAATCATGTGATAAGTTTTATTTGTTTATTTTTTTTCGCTACTCCGACGTACGTAATGTTGAATAATGGTTTAATAGACAAAGGATTTTAAATGAGTTTTTTTTCTTCGTGGTATTAGTGAAAAAAAGATACCCCAAATGTAGTTTAGTTATATCGATACCTTTGAATAATATTGAGCCACTATGAGCTGGATTCTTATTGACACTACGAGCTGGATTCTTATTGACACTACGAGCTGGATTCTTATTGACACTACGAGCTGGATTCTTATTGACACTACGAGCTGGATTCTTATTGACACTACGAGCTGGATTCTTATTGACACTACGAGCTGGATTCTTATTGACACTACGTGCTGCATTATTATTGACACTACGAGCTGGATTCTTATTGACACTACGAGCTGGAGCCTTATTGACACTACGAGCTGGATTCTTATTGACACTACGAGCTGGATTCTTATTGACACTATGAGCTGGATTCTTATTGACACTACGAGCTGGATTCTTATTGACACTACGAGCTGGATTCTTATTGACACTACGAGCTGGATTCTTATTGACACTACGGGCTGGATTCTTATTGACACTACGAGCTGCAGCCTTATTGACACTACAACCTGGAGCCTTATTGACACTACAAGCTGGATTCTTATTGACACTACGAGCTGGATTCTTATTGACACTACGGGCTGGATTCTTATTGACACTACGAGCTGGATTCTTATTGACACTACGAGCTGCAGCCTTATTGACACTACAACCTGGAGCCTTATTGACACAACAAGCTGGAGCCTTATTGACACTACGAGCTGGAGCCTTATTGACACTACGAGCTGGATTCTTATTGACACTACGAGCTGGAGCCTTATTGACACTACAAGCTGGAGCCTTATTGACACTACGAGCTGGAGCCTTATTGACACTACAAGCTGGATTCTTATTGACACTACGAGCTGGATCTTTATTGACACTACGAGCTGGAGCCTTATTGACACTACGAATTGGAAATCTTATTGACTATAAGAGATTGACTTTTTATTAATTCTACGAGCTGAAGCTTTATTAAAACTACAAGTTGATAGTCTTATTGACACTACGAGTTAGTAGTCTTATTGATACTTCGAGTTGACAGGCTTATTGACACTACGAGTTAGTAGTTTTATTGACACTACGAGTTGACAGGCTTATTGACACTACGAGTTGATAGGCTTATTGAAACAAAAGCTGCAGCCTTTTTGACACTACACGCTGGAGTCTTATTCACACTACGAGCTGGAGTCTTATTGACACTACGAGCTGGAGCCCTATTGACACTACGAGCTGGAGCCTTATTGACACTACGAGCTGGAGCCTTATTGAAACTACAAGCTGGAGTCTTATTGACACTACGAGCTGGATTCTTATTGACACTACGAGCTGGAGCCTTACTGACACTACGAGCTGGAGCCTTATTGACATTACGAGCTGGAGCCTTATTTACACTACGAATTGGAAATATTATTGACTATACGAGATTGAGTCTTATTAAATCTACGAGCTGAAGCCTTATTAACACTACGAGTTGATAGTCTTATTGACACTACGAGTTAGTAGTCTTATTGACACTACGAGTTGACAGGCTTATTGACACTACGAGTTGATAGGCTTATTGACACTACAAGCTGCAGCCTTGTTGACACTACAAGCTGAAGCTTTATTGACACTACAAGCTGGAGCCTTATTGACACTACGAGCTGGAGCCTTTTTGACACTACGAGCTGGAGTCTTATTGTCACTACGAATTGGAAATCTTATTGACTATACGAGATTGAATCTTATTAATTCAACGAGCTGAAGCTTTATTAACACTACGAGTTGATAGTCTTATTGACACTACAAGTTAGTAGTCTTATTGACACTTCGAGTTGACAGGCTTATTGACACTACGAGTTAGTAGTTTTATTGACAATACGAGTTGACAGGCTTATTGACACTACGAGTTGATAGATTATTGACACTACGAGTTGATAGGCTTATTGAAACTACGAGTTGATAGTATTATTGATACTACGAGTTAGTAGTATTATTGACACTACGAGTTGATAGTATTATTAACATTACGAGTTAGTAGTATCATTGACACTACGAGTTGATAGGCTTATTAACACTATGAGTTAGTAGTCTTATTGACACTACGAGTTAGTAGTCTTATTGACACTACGAGTTGGTAGTCGTATTGACACTACAAGTTAGTAGTCTTATTGACACTACGAGTTAGTAGTCTTATTGACACTACGAGTTAGTAGTCTTATTGACACTACGAGTTGGTAGTCGTATTGACACTACAAGTTAGAAGTCGTATTGACACTTCGAGTTGATAGTCATATTGACACTTCGAGTTGATAAGCTTATTGGCACTACGAGTTGATAGTCTTCTTGACACTACGAGTTGATAGGCTTATTGACAATACGAGTTGATAGGCTTATTGACACTACGAGTTGATAGTCTTATTGACACTACGAGTTAATAGTCTTATTGACGATACGACTTGATAGGCTTATTGACACTACGAATTGACAGTCTTATTGGCACTACGAGTTGATAGTCTTATTGACACTACGAGTTGATAGTCTTATTGACAGTACGAGTTGATACGCTTATTGACACTACGAGTTGATAGTCTTATTGACACTTCGAGTTGATAGGCTTATTGACACTTCGAGTTGATAGGCTTATTGACACTACCAGTTGATAGGCTTATTGACACTACGAGTTGATAGTCTTATTGACACTACGCGTTAGTAGTCGTATTGACACTACGAGTTGATAGTCTTATTGACACTACGAGTTGATAGGTTTATTGACACTACGAGTTGATAGTCTTATTGACAATACGAGTTGATAGGCTTATTGACACTTCGAGTTGATAGGCTTATTGACACTATGAGTTGGTAGTCTTATTGACACTACGAGTTGATAGTCGTATTGACACTACGAGTTGATAGTCTTATTGACAGTACGAGTTGATACGCTTATTGACACTACGAGTTGATGGTCTTATTGACACTTCGAGTTGATAGGCTTATTGACACTACGAGTTGATATGCTTATTGACACTACGAGTTGATAGGCTTATTGACACTACGAGTTGATAGTCTTATTGACACTACGCGTTAGTAGTTTTATTGACACTTCGAGTTGATATTCTTATTGACTCTTCGAGTTGATAGGCTTATTGACACTACGAGTTGATAGGCTTATTGACACTACGAGTTGATAGTGTTATTGACACTTCGAGTTGATAGGCTTATTGACACTACGAGTTGATAGTCTTATTGACACTACGAGTTAGTAGTCTTATTGACACTACGAGTTAGTAGTCTTATTGACACTACAAGTTGATAGTCTTATTGACACTACGAGTTAGTAGTCTTATTGACACTTCGAGATGATAGGCTTATTGACACTACGAGTTTGTAGTTTATTGACGCTACGAGTTCGGAGTTTATTGACGCTACGAGTTTAGATATTTATTGATACTAAACATGCAAACGTTTCTAGAACTTTGCAATGTAACACGCATCTCCGACTAATAAAGAAATATTTCAAAACAAGACTGTACTCAGACTTTTAAGAAATTCATTTTTTAGAGGGGGATATAAAACGTATATACTCACAGAAACATAGAGAGCTACTTACATGCATGTAAGCATAATGCTTTTTGCTCAATCCTTGTTGAATATAATACGTATTATACTATAATGTAAATGTTATTTTAAACAGAGTTAAAACCGTTGTGACAAAAAGGGAAGTAACTCTGCGTGATCAAGTTTTCCTTTTACAACAGTGTATTCAAACGTCAACCGCTGAAGATCCGTCTAAACGTGTCTACATTGGATTAAAGACAAATCATGAAACAAATTTATTTAGTAACATTGCAACCATTTCGTTACATAACACATATTTAATGTGAGTTTAAGGTCACCAAGGAAGTAACGACGGAACTGGAATCACTCATAGACTTAAATCTATCTAGTCCGTCATATATATATATATATATCATGACACAACTAGTATACCCACGAAACCAATGTGCAAACATGTATAATTAAAAAAGTCAAGGAACCGTACAATTTCAATTTGTAATAATTTGAAGAATTTAGAAACATGTTTGAAGGATTTATTTGTTCGTCGGATAGCTTCTTCCGATGTTTAAGGTTTGGGGGAACAAAATAATTAGCATCCAGACATATGTGTGTTACATTGCAAATTTCTAATATCGTTGGCATTTCTAAGAATGTTCAGTGATGTTAATCCAACCTGCTGTGTCTGAAAATGCGGAACCCGATTTTATTGTACAGATGCTCCGGTTGGTCTTGATACACGATGGTCTCAATTGCCCCTTTGCATGGGTCATTTATTCAAAAGTAAGGCAATTACATATCTAACAATGCGGAACCCGATTTTATTGTACCGATGCGTCGGAGAGTCTTGATACATGCTGGTATCAATTGCCCCTTTGCATGGGTCATTTAATCAAAAGAAAGGCAATTACATATCTAACATTGCGGAACCCGATTTTATTGTACTGATGCCTCGGAGAGTCTTGATACATGCTGGTCTCAATTGCCCCTTTGCATGGGTCATTTATTCAAAAGAAAGGCAATTACATACTGGGTTAAAAATGCCAGGTGTAAATCAACATTGTTCTTTGTATTTCAATTACTGAAAATGCATTTACTTACAAATAACTCAAGTTAACCCTGAACGCAGATCGTTAAAGATTTGTATGACCAATTAAATTCTTAAAAGCATATTTCGTCAGTTTAGTTCCCCATATATTTTGTTAAACATGAATGATGGAATGTGTTTTTAAAAGGTGAATGAATAAGTTGAAATCAATATTTACCTTGCTGAATGACATAACTTGTTAAGAAACGGAATATGTTGGCATTTTTGTTAGGGAAACGAAAAATGATTAAATATGCTTTTAATTTTTAAGGCTTACCTTAAGTAAGGTTGGTGGAATCGGACCAGATATTTTTGGAGTCTCATATATCAACTTGTTTTACACTAATTTCTTTTGAACTATTAATATCAACCAACATATACTGCATTAGTTCATATAAAAAATACACACATTAATATGACTTTTAACATACAGTAAATAACTACATACGCTTGAGATACATACAACATAGACATACACAAATATGTTTTTGAATAAAATGCTTTTCGTTTGATATATAAGCAATTACAATGGATATTATCTTAATGAGTTCACTGGTTCTTCGTCGTATTATATACACTCAAACCTATGTTTAAAGACCACCAATGGAAAGTGAACAATATGGTCTTTGTTTACAGACGGGCTTTAATTGCACGGTGATTTATACAGAAAATATGATCGATATAGACAGGGATACGCTATTCAAAGGTGGTCTTAAGCACTGTATGTAAACTTAATTAAATCCTATTTCTGAAGACATTCATTATTTTAGTTCGTATATAGTCTAACATACTTCGATGGTGTTCAACTGTTACTGTCAGGTGACGGTTGATTGCAAGAATATGTCAAATCTCGCGATAAAAAAACACGCAACGTATAATAGAAATGTCTGCATGTAATGGGACATATTCACGTAAGTTAGACATCGAATTGTGATGTTATAATGCGATCTTACTGGATGAGAAAGTGGGACGCAATTTAATTATAACGAAACATCGTTCAATATCCCAATCACTATCATTCATTCTACTAAAGATTTATCTTTTTGTAACTGCAATATAAGGATTATCGAATTATAAAAAAGGTTAACTAATCGAGAAATGAATCGAGAAATGATTGATGATTGTGTGGTTGTTTGGTATTCACCACAGATGGCATAATTTATAGGGTACTCTTTCTAGAACAATTTGATATGGATGCTGAAGCAGAGGTTGTAAAGCATTTATGTTGAGACATCGTCCATTGGGTAAATAAATAATGGCAGAACAGGTACCCTAGTTTTAGTCAATGCCAACGTCCAAAATGACTTATAAAAAAAAGCTACACAGCTCGATATTAAATCTCTTTTACTGATTACTGAAATACAAATACAAATACATTGTGTTAGCGCAAACATTATTCTAAAGTATTCCATTGCAATTTACACAGTTCAGGAGCTATTTATTTACAAAGTCCTTACAAAGTCTAAAATTTACATGATATTCAATTGTAATTGTAAACTTCCTGAAACAAATATTTGTCAAATATATTCAGTTTTTTTCTGAAAGCAGTTTCATTTTGAATACATTTTATGTCTCTAGGAAGAGCATTAAATCAGATTGACCCAACCACATCTAATGATATATCAGCGATTCAAGTTTTTGTTCTTGAAACACTAAATTGAATATTGTCAGAAGATCTTAGTCTGTATTTTCATGGAACACGGTTGAACAAAAGGCATAATTCGGTACGCACTAAGAAGGATTTTCAACTCTTGCCCTAACCGGCAACCAGTACATATATCTAAGAATGCCAGTAGTAGGATGGTTATACAGATCAAATATGAATATGGTCATTTTCTAAAACATGGATACGTGTTCTAAAAAAAAAGATAAACTAATATTTGAGAAAACGGAGCCTTGGAATAACACCCTCTTCTACACTGAAATACACTTTTAGAACATTTTTCTTCCGATATGTTTCAATTCAAGTACGAAATTAATACAGCTTTTTCACTTACTTATTTTGTCATTTAATAAAGGGTTCAATGTATGTGTTGGTGCAGTAACAGCACACACAAATACATTTAACCTTTATGATTGCAGTTTATGGAGATAAAGTTAGTTTTCACCAAAGAATTGTTCGAAAAGGGAAATATAAATTGAAATTGGGATCTCTTTTCTATGTTCAAAGTAGTTCCGTGACCTGGTCATGTGATCAATTTCGATTATCGGAAAATAAACGCAATTCCTTTTAGTCACGTGATCCTTTTTAAACCAATCAAATCGAGCGATGCACAGTGAATTTGAACTAACTGCAATTATCAGGGAATGAACCTACTATAAGAAAACAAAGTGGGTATTTATCAACACCGAGAAAAGCTTTTTAGGCTAGTATTGACAAAGCACCGTTTTCTTTCATACGTATGTTATTTCTGTAATTAGTTGCCGTGTTATTTGTAGAAGCCTTTCGTGGTCATTAATATAACCATATAACAAACTAGTTAGATAACAATTATATATCAGATTTCTGTGTAAGCACTTTAACGGAGAGGTTGTAACATTGGATATGGACAGTGTCAAGCGATGTTTTGGCACTCAGAACTCTTTATCGATTTTAGAATTGTAAAAGAGTATAATTAATTTAAAGAGTGTACCAGTAGATAAATACAAATGTAGGTTGTTATCGTTTTCGCAAAGTATATGTTAGTATTGTGACAGAATCTGTTAAGATGTCGCATGGATTTTTTGAAAAAAGAAATACCTAATTTATGGTCTTATTTTAAGGGAATTAACAGGGCCCGTATATAAATACTAGTGTCATGCAATTCTCAACAAGACAACACTTTCTTGAATGAATATCTACGCAGCAGTGTAAGATGTCCGTTTCTCTTGGAAAGACAAAATGGGACACATGAACAACAAACGAGTTTGAAACTGTCGTCGGTAGCAATACTTTCGTTTGACTTTCCAATCACAGTCTTTTGGAAACATTTTCGGAAAAAGCAAACGGGTTTCGAAAACATTGTTGCAGAAGAAGAATTTGCTCAAAAGGAGTAATTTCCTCTTTTTGCCATTTTTTCCATTTTTTTCGGCGATAGCTGATTAAAGTGGGTTTTGACCTAGGTGATAAACAAATTATTCAGATTGTAGACCAATAAAATGTTGTATTTAATGAATAATGTCGAAGAAATAAAGGAAATGAAACGTTTTGATTGGTTCATAGTTAAGTTGGCGATCCCATGAGAGGCACTTATAACGTGAAGTTTTAAAATGAAATGTTCTGCATACTAACCTTTAATTGATTTCCGTAAGAAATAAATTTCAGTGAAAAAAAATCAGTGAAAACGTATAAAATATAATATTTAAGAGCAGAATATTAATTACTTTTGAAACATGATAAGTTTTCAGTTATTTATCGTCAATTTAAACTTATGTGTTACATAATACACCTCTTGGGGGCCTCGCGTAATCTCCAGTCATGTGATGAACAGAATAACGTTATGTCGCGCTAGTGTAATGGATGTTGCTTTGGATTGCCAAGTGAAGGTCTGTGGTTCGCTTCCCGGCAGAGGCAAGCTTTCTGTTTCTCTCTCATTCATATCAAAACCAAAGTATATATATGAACTAAAACATTTATAAACCAAATATTACATAGTTAACGTTATCGTTTTCTGTCATTCTAATAAGTAAGACAAAATATCATATAATATGCGCATGTTCCAGTTCTTAATGTTTTGTCACATTGATCGCCGTTTATCTTTTTAAAAGATATTTCTTGTTTTCAATAATAATACTTAAATGTAGTAAGAATTGATCAAGGATTATGATAACGCCAGTACACAGAAGGGAAAATGAATAAATGAATAATATGACCATCAAATGCATATTGCATGATAACATCCAGTCAAAGCCGGTTGAACACTTAAAACCCCCCGGACTATTACTAAACAAAATAATAGACTCATTTGAAAAAGATCCAATTGTTGTATGTTGAAACGAATCATTTATCCACGAACCATAATGCTTCCAATGCTGTATCAATGCAGGGGGCGTAGATAAGAGGGATAAGTAATTAAATTGTATACTAAAATAGCACACGAACCAACATGTATAGCAAGACAAACTAAAAAGATATGACAATAACAACAATATTTTATGGAAGTTTTAACACTTTTATTGCAATAGATAAATATGTTCGAATACATTACACGTTCTGATTGTTTATCCTTATGAATAATGGCAGTCAATTAATTATTAAAATTTAAAAAACCCAATACCTTTGTCTTGTAAACCAAACATTATTCAAATTACAAAGACATTCAAGTTATTCAATGTTTCTGTTTCTTTAGTTGAATTGTTAAGCTTGAAGAATTTGATTTTTTGTTTACGTGCCAAATGTCTTATTTCAAAGTTATATTTTCTACAAAACTTGAAGAATTGGACAATTCTATTTCTCCATGTGATATTTCAACCATATAACAGGTATACAGGTGGAGTTGTTTATCTCTCTTATCTACGTTCCTGATCAATGTTATCAGAGTTCATAGAAAATAGTGGCTATAAATCATCATATCAGGTATACGTCAAGATAAAGAATAAACCTTTATTATTGATTGATTGATTGGTTGGTGCTTAACGACGCTTTTAACATTGTTTCAGTTATATCACGGCGTTTTCTGGGTAAGTTACCAGTACTTATGGTCCATGTATTCCGACACCAGCCAGTCAGTCGTAATACCCCGCAACCCTGAGCGCAAGCAGGGCAGCCATTTATAACATGTTTAGGGTCTTTAACCATAATTAACTTGCGACCTATGTTTAACGTGTTGAAGGCGCGGTAGTGAGATCAGATACCTAGGTCTTGGCGTTAAACGGTTGTAACTGAAATTGGTATTTTTTTACCAAGGTAAATCACCTCGCCGTAAAGTCTTTATAAGCGTTAAATCATTTTCCTTGGTAAATAATGGAAATTTAAATTTGCATCGTTTACAAAGGGGTCAAAATTGATCCTAAACCAGGGTTTTCAAAATAGGTTTTTAGTTACAACCGTTTCACGCCAAGCCCTCGATACCTAAATCATGTAGTCAATGAGGCCGGACGTCTACGTTTTCAATCTTATTTAATAATCATACTTCTATCTTTATAAAGATGTTCCATATCTGTGCCGCCGGGTCATACCAAGTAGTAGAACATCCGCCCCGGGTGCGGGACGTTGTGGGTTCGATCCCTGATCGGGTCATACCAAGGACATTAAACATGGTAGTTGTGAGGTTATCATCACGCCTGACTCGCTGGTGTCAGGAAAAAATGGAACAATAGTACTGGTAATTTACC
Organism: Serripes groenlandicus; assembly: GCA_031761405.1. NCBI lineage: Eukaryota > Metazoa > Mollusca > Bivalvia > Cardiida > Cardiidae > Serripes > Serripes groenlandicus. The sequence continues at coordinate 25,831,220 of JASEVX010000011.1, forward strand.
AAGTAACCGCCAAGATATTACTGAACACTTGTTATAAGCGGCGTAAATCAGCAAACAATAAATAAATACATATCTTTGCAAATATCATCTCAAAGTCGTCTACTGCAGATTTGCTGTATGTGGGAGGGGATATAATGTTATTTGACTCAACGTATGCACTTATGTCACGTGTTTGATTCTTCTAATTTCTAAATTGTTCTTTTAAATGTTCAGAATAAAAAACCCGATTGTCTCATTAGTTTTCCACTTTGTCTGAGCATGACCATTTCCTCGAATCTGACGATATTTGACGCCGTATGTGTTACTGAGTTTAGGATAGACAACGTGTGACAACAAATACATGCATGTCTTTGTTAATTTATAAAAAGAAGACATATTAACACTTACAAATGCTTTATATCTGCTCACCAGTCTTATATTGAGACAGAAATGACACAATTGCCATTAGAAAGATTCATCTGTCAACGTAAATCAATAGGATTTAGGCCACTAAAAGGTACCGATCAAATCAATGCCTTGAATTGGATTCCTTTCACAAGACACAGAACAGTTTCTCTAATGGGTCTATTGTTGTACATTTCTTAATGTATGTCACCACTCACCACATGGGTATACGGTTTACTCATATATTGTACTCAAGGCTCTTCCCTTTCTCTCTCTCTATCTCGTGTGTCGTGCGCACTTTCGTTCGAACGTAATCTATGTCTTCCATTATATCCTCATATCATACTATCACTGTCGTTCTGTCTCTGTCTGTCTGTCTGTCGCTCTCTGTCTCTATCTCCGTATGTCTGTCTGACTGTCTGTCAGTATGTCACTCTTTCTATATAAATGGATGTACATGTATGTCTGTCACTCCCGCTCTCCCTCTCTCTCTCCCTTTCACTCTCTCTATCTCTCTCTCTCTCTCTCTCTCTCTCTCTCTCTCTCTCTCTCTCTCTCTCTCTCTCTCTCTCTCTCTCTCTCTCTATTTCTATCTCTCTCTTTCCCCCTCTCTCGTTATCCCTCTCCCTCTCTCTCTCTCACTCTCTCTCTCTCCCTCTCTCTTTCTCTATATCTCTCTCTCTATATATAGCTATCTCTCCAGTTATGTATATACATATATCTTTGTCTGTCACTCGTTGTCTCATTCGATATCTCCCGGACTTTAGCATACACACACAAACACAATGAAATCCCGATTTTCTAACGACAAGCGGTTTCTCGTTTTATTCTATTAGGCCATTTTTCTTCTGCAGACTCAATCAAGTTATCTCCTGACGCGAGAAATCGCCCAGATCATAAAAGGCAATTTACCGTACAGCGTTCATTCAAGAACGATATTACCATGGAATAATTGATAAAATAACACTGACTCTTCTATTGATGTCCTTAAATCAGGAGGAGTTTGTTTTGCTGTATTGACTATAGTCATAGCTTAATGGCACATCGGCGTAATTGCATCTTGTAGCATGATATAGTTACACATGTATTGAATGGAATCATTTGTCAGCCTGCCTACTGTATCGATGAATTTTGAGATAAAATCCGGAATTAAATATCGTTCAGAATTAATTTGGCATGCGACAATGATTCGCGTAGTACAATGCCTTTACGGTATATGTTTGTTACAACTTTGGCGGAAAGACTTCTTCAAAACTACTGAAATTCGTTAACATTTTATTAAACACGAACTGGCAACAAAGCTCAAAGCATTTTGTAGAAGTGACCTCGATTTTGACGCTAAATTTAAGATTACATAGATAATTAGTGAATATGTATTCTTCAATATTGCCGTCATGAGCGAATCTATTTCTACCAACAATCTTTAAACTCGTTCACGGCCGAATTTCACATGTTCTTTTCTTCCATGTTGAAAATTTGACCTCTCCATCTAAGTGGAAAACACTGCAGATTTAAGGAGAGACAGCTCGTTACGAGCTTTCTCACCTGAATCTGCATTGTTCACAAAAGCCTTTAATTGCGTTTGAAAGAGCCAATGCTAATATTACAGAGACGAAACAAACTGTTATATCGACATTTTGCTATCAAACCCGAAGAATCAACGCCAAAGCGTAAATGTGATACATGTAAATACCTTCAGGATATCTGATTGAGCCAACTTCCAGCGATTAGTTCAAACTAATTTCAACTATATAAGAAAAGCATTACTGTTCATATACAAAGCCTGCAATAGTTAATTGTGCGAACTGATTGTATGTGGACCTGGTTTTAAAGTTGTTTTTATTCACAGCTGTTTTCAGTTTGAACAACTTCCCATTTCTTCAACGTGTGTTGTCCAATTTATCAAACATATTGCAGACATCATGACAACGGGTCGGCTAATAGCTCTTCGAATACACCACGTGTGTGATATAATTTACACATGCGTACACAACATTCGCAGACGTATCAATGGCTCAATGGCTTCATTATGCTTCTGATCAAAGACGGGCGAATTTCCAATCAACTTGGGTTTAACTTTTCTACACCATGTCAGCGAATATAACAGTACGGTCAGCAGCAGACGAGAATTTGCATTTTTACTACAATTTGATTTGAAAACAAGACATATTGTTGGCTCCATTCCACATACGCACACCTATAGTTCATGCATTATGATTGTCTAGGAAAGAACAGCGCGCCAATTCTCTACGCTTCCAATTTGGTCACTTGATTAAAATAATAATCGTTTGGTTATTTAGTGTTTTACTCCGCTTTAAACATTTTTTCACTTATATCAAGGCGTTTTCTTGGTTAGTAACCAGTTCTACTGGTCCATTTATCATGACACTTGCAAGGCAGTCGTAATGCTAATCCCGGTCGGGAATAGACCCAAGACCTCCCGCACAGAGGTGGTCATGCTTATAACATGACAATGTTTTAACAGGTGAAAGGCTTATCGAAAGTAGTGACTTTCATACATACTTAGGGTTTTCGTCTACAGAGCGAAAACGTCATGGGAATTCCAATTGAACATGGTTATCAATATATCGTACATTCAATATGGAACAAATATGTTGACGGTCAACGCTTTGTATTATACATAAGAGGGCAATGGTGACCATATGAACTAATAAATGTGATGTCAAATTTAAGAGGGATTTGTCACAATGTAGCGTTTCATCACATGATCTTCATCGAACATGGAAGATATATTATATTATTTCGAGATCAGATAATTTTCACAAATTGCAATATGAAGTCGATTGAAAACAAGTTACACTAAATATATAAGTTAGCACTTAAGGTTCTACATTACGAACGAAATACGTATCCCCATATAATTGTAAATTGCTAGAAAACCTTAAAATTGACCTCCAAAATGCAATCAAAATGAATTAAATATTTTACTCAGATGTTTAAATATGTATATTCCACAGAAAAAATGGTTTGGGATGTAGAAATGCTGATGGTTGTCTATCATTTAGATGGGAGAATACGGATTTCTGGAGAAATAGTGATATAAAAGGGATATCTGCCATGAAAAAGAGAATATTACCATATTCAGAGACTACGTTTGCTCATTTTAATGCTAACTGTATGCATTGCCTCAAAGGTGCTTAACTCCAGATGGAGATCGAAATGCTGAAACTTCTGCAAATATTGCTAGTAGTGAAAACAAAATAAGTAATAAGTAGTTCAAAACTATTTTGACAGTAAATGTTAAAAAAAATTGTCAATTGAAAATCATGAAAATGTACAGAATATGGCTTTCTGGCTAGTTCTACTGAGTAAAAATGAAGCTTTAACGATCAATATTTAGATGTTTATTGTACTGGAAAGTGAAATTATTACTTTTTTTTACTCAAGAATTATGATTCTAATATTTCAAGAGAACTTTTAAACAGTTTTAAAACGTTGACTACACTATCTATAATCTGGAGTTCAGCACCATTAATGTTTTTAATAGTTTTTAGACACACGAATCAAAGAATTTAGTACAATTTAATACTATAATTTTGATAATGTCCCCTATCTAGGAGATAGTGTTAGTACGTGTACATTTCCCATAATATTACGGAAATACAAACAAACAAGACAAGTTAAAACAAACCGATAGATGTATGAAAATAGGAAATAATGTCGACATGAAAAAAACTCGTTTACATAACACGTATAATGCATTTATATTTTGCAGAATGATAATAGTATACTCGGTAGGCGGCGGAATATACCCGTACTTCAATTTATCCCTTTTAAATAGAGTGATACATTTGGAGACACTGGCATAAATGATGTATCTATAAGTGTTATCCATTTTCTCTAGGTTGTCCACTCCGTCTAGTAATTGGAGTACTGGCGCGTCTTATATACGAAGCGCAAACAGATAATTCGCAAAAGAATAACCATGGTGTGGTTATCATTCATATTTAGAGTTCGATTTCGACTCTTCTATTAAAGTGCCCTTAGATATAATGTGGACCAGCTTTTTCTGAAATGTTTTACGGAATTGAATCATATGTTTGCTATTATATTCATTGTTGATCTTTAGCAACTGGTTGTTGATACATTGTATATACTATGCGATGAAAGCATAATCTCAGTTGTGTGACCAACGATCATCCAACATGAACTGTTGTTGTACATGAACTGCATTACAGGCATTTAAGTCTCTAATGAACTTTAAGAGGGCAGTGAGTCACACCTCGAAAAAGGTTATTGCATTATTGTATATTCGCGTATTTCTTAAAGGTGCTGAACTGCAGATTATTTTAGTTATAGTCAACGATTTGAAACTGTTCAAAAGTTGTCTTTTAATATTTTAAATCATAATTCTGGAATAAAATTAGAGTAATAATTTCATTTTCCAGTACCCTAAACATCTCAATATTGGTCGCTTATGCTTCATTTCTATTAGGTAGACATACCCAGTAAGCCAAAATATGTACATTTTCATGACTTTCAATTAACAACTACTTATTACTTACTTTGTTTTTGTGGCGATTGGTTGACAATCGCCACAGTGCTACCAAAACAACAACAACGAAAAAAAAATTATATAGTCGTATTTGAACAATCGGTTGGATATTTCTGCAAAGGCAATTTACTCACTTCCGTTAAACCGCCACATATATATATAGTTCCATCAGTGATGCAGGCACACGATTAATAATGATAATGTTAGTGCTACTTTGATACCGAATTGGTACTAATATTTGAGATTTATCGAGAAAATATCTAAATAGAGTTAAACTATTTACATATTATCTTTCTTCATGTTTGGGCAGATAATAAATATCATCGGGCGTCTTGGGTACGCTATGCAGAGTATCATGATACTCCTGTGCCTCGTTTTATTTTTACTGTAGTCAACCGTAACCTTTTGACCTTTAACCTGATTCGGCAGGAGTTGGTTGTACTCTGATTATCTTCGTCATGATTTGGCAGATAATAAATATCATTGCGCGTTCTGCCTTGCAAATAACGACAACTCTGGTGATACTCAAATCTGGAAATTCCAAAAGGTTCTATAAATAGCTCGCGAGACCAAAAACCAGAAAAGCTTGTAAATCTCAATATTATAAACGCTTTATTTTGTACTTGTTTAAATATATGAAAGCGTCTAGATAATAAGACTGGTTTACAAAGGTTTAAAGGACACACGATGGCAGTGTGTACACACGTTATGTATACACGTCTGCACGTTCTAGAGTCAATTAGCAATCAATGCTGACAGTGTAGCCTAATTGAGTTTGAAGATCTAGCATTATAATATATGCCTATATTTTCATAAATTAAACAGTTTGGCAAATAGTGAAATTGTGCTTTTGGAGCATGTTTTGTGTTTGTTTTTGCACTCACATTATTCGAAGCAGTTTAACAACCTCAGAGACATATAAATACACTGTGACAACCCTCAATCATGCAATGTGAAGGGACTAAATTGAACAGACCTGTTTAATATCGGACATAATTGAAACAAACACCAAACTAATGGATACTGTTTTCTCTCCTTTCTTTAGTCATTTCTAAAGTGTAAAATATATTTTATCTTAATATGGCCTAACGACCTGGTGATAAACATGTGATTACCCAAACAATTTAGATTACAAATAGTCATTCTAATGAGCTAAAACGGTAGTCTATCGAATACCAACTAGATTTTTCATAACTTTGGAATGGCCTAATTTTGAACACATCATGACCAATTTCAGAACGTAACTAAATAATCACCAAGACAACATTCTGGCAAACTAACATTATTCTACTGTCAAAAGATGCAGGGTTGATACATTCTCAAATATACCCGCACCAGAGTCATCGCAAGCCCTACACCGATATACTGCTTGTTACTTTGCAGGATTTTCCATACGATCGCCACTACAGTGCCATTGGCGCTTTGATTGCTATTAGCAATAGTTTTAGAAGTTTCAACGTTTTAAATTGTGATTTCCATCTGGAGTTGCGCACCGTTAAAGGCTCTGGAACCTTTATTCGACTATATTGGGACATACTGATTAGATTGCGTGGAGGAGTAGATTGATTCGAAATTTAAATGGTTGCCCATTTCAGAAAGTCAGTTTGTGTATGGCGCGGCTTAAATTCTATACAATTTAAAGAAGGTGAATGGTGAAGAAATTATAGCTCCTTTGGGTGTGAGACGAGGAGTCAGTAATGTCTATAAATCATATTAAATGGGGGAGCGCTCCCTTCACTAGGAAATTATTTATGGTTATCAATTTTGTTATAAATTTTGTAACAAGAAATGCAGGCATGGCCATCAAACTTGATTTGTTTAATGGTGACCAATACACAGTTGATCTATGTTTAGTAACTGGGACCTTACACCTCATTCCATGATTCCTCTGTATCCAAGTAACATTCTTTGAAATGTGTTTACAATCAGTCAAGTTTAAAGACACTTATTTAGCGGAAACGAATAACGCATTGCATAAGAATCACTTTCATTTTAATGCTTGATTCACAAAACACCTTTTGATAAAGACAATTTCTGACAACTCTACCAGACACATTTTTGGAATTATTGCGCGAGATGAGAACACTTTCCTTTTTCAGGGAATTCATTTCCATTTTGGATATTGTTTAGTTTGTCAAGAGGATGCAGAATCTCTTTGTATGCTCATATGTTAACCTATATCGAGGGTTTCGTGTGAAACGGCTGTAACTATAAAACTATCTTGAAAACTCTAGTTTAGGGACCATTTTGACCATTTTGTAAACAATGCAAATTTAGGTGCCATTGCTCAGAACGAGCAAAGGCACCTAAATTGTCATTGTTTACCAAGAAAAATTATTTAACGCTTATAAAGACTTTATGTCGAAGTGATTAACCTTGGTAATCAAAATACCAATTTTGGTTACAACCGTTTCACGCCAAGCCCTCGATTTGCTTGTGTGCATAACAGTCTACTTGTCATATATGAATACGAATACACTTTTATATCGAAAGAAGATATTATATAATCTTCAGATGGGCTTTACTCAGTTCTTGACGTCCGCCTCGTCTGCAAGCGTTCGCGGTTTCGTGTTTTCATTTTGACATATTTCAGGCCTCTCGGAAGAGCATACCAACATTCCAGATCACAATGCGGCGTGTTGTCAAACGTCAGCTGTTTAAACTAATGGAATTATAAAAAAGGACCGATAAATAGAATACTCGGAAATGAGATTCACCAGAGAAAGCTGACCAATCAGACCACAGAAACAACAGTTTTCTATTGATACTTCATTACAGGCCTACGTCGCGTTTCCTTCGTTTTTGCTTTCCTAGATGGCCTAAAGAAAGTCTTCGGAATTAATCGATAATGTCCAGAAAGTAAAATTGACGTTCGGTGAATCTGCAAATGACTTTAGTAATTAGAAAGGTTTAACATCCTATAGCTGAACGACTGTACTTTGTTCACAGTTGTTAACGGTTTCGTGCGTTATTACCGTACACCGTCCATCCATTTGTGCTTCATTCATCCGTCCGACTGTCTGATGTCATAATTACGCATGTATAAGGCATTGATAGAGAACTTTCAATGACCCTTAAGATAATCATTGCTGATCAATATGTACTATACTGGTGTCCAGATTCTCTTATACAATGTCTTAATTAAAAATAGACATTATGTCAGAAGTTCTACAGATACATGGCCACACGTTTGTCGTATGCCATAGCGTCTGAAACGTGTAAAAATATCACCGTATTTAGGAAAGTTTTGGCAATTGTAAAGACATAATTGAGCCATTCCACTCCACGAGAAAAATAACATTGTGGACTCTGCGTATAGTATCGACCCGGATCAGCCTTAGCTTGCCGCGCAGGCTAACCCGGACAGACACATTTCGCCTCCTTTGGATTTTCTGTTTCATGAATAAAAACTCTTTCTCCCTGAGACGGAATGTGTCTGCCCGGATTAGCCTGCGCGGCATGCTTAGGCTGATCCGGGTCGATACTATACGCAGAGTCCACAATGTAGGTTTCTCAAAGAACGGCTCATTATATATTATATATTTGTAAAACGAAGCTATTTGACCATAATACACATTCTTTTTAGACTTCTTAACTCTCTCACTGCCGAATTTCACAAAAGCGACTCGCCTTCCATGTTGAAAATTGGACAACTCCTATTTTCCTCCAACATTTGGTGAAATTTAATGTATAAATGGCAAACACTGCAGCTTTCAGGAGAGACAGCTCGTTAGTGCATTGTTTGCAAAAAGCCTTTAATTGCCTTTGGCGGCAAAAAGAGTTAAACTATGTTTTAATAATTAAGAAGAGAAATGATGTCGACAAGTTAAACAAATACATGGTCCCACAGTTGTAATATGCCATACGTTTTTGAAACGTGTTAAAATAACACCATATTTTGTGGATTTCTGGCAATTGCAAAAAGGTATATACATGTTTATATTTATATATTTGTAAAAACAAACTATCCGACCATTAAACACAATGGATTACAGAGACTTCTTAGATCCTTACTAAAGAAATAAACGAAAATTGCAGATACAAATCAGACTCGGCGAGTGTTCTACAGAAGTAATTTGTTTGGTCTTCCGAAATGAAGAATTTGGCGAAACGCTGCCATTGTCCCGCATGTTCAATCGAAATTTCGAATTCCAGCACATTATCAGATCAATACAATACCGGCATATTGAGGGCTTGGCGTGAAACGGTTGTAACTAAAAACCTATTTTGACAACCCTGGTTTAGGGGCAATTTTGATCGATCCCTTTGTAAACAATGCAAATTTAGGTGCTATTGCTCAGAACGAGCAATGGCACCTAAATGTCCATTGTTTACCAACAAAATGATTTAACGCTTTTAAAGACTTTATGGCGAGGTGATTAACCTTAGTAACAAAATACCAATTTTAGTTACAACCATTTCGTGCCAAGCCCTCGATATTTGCCCGAACAAAGCTAGACACTGTCCAATCAAACTGCGATTTACTTTTTCGCTGATACAGACGATTTGTTTTGCCTTTTACAGTGAAAGCATTATTGGAAAGGCGAATTTGATGACGTTTAGCAATTATTCTTTTTCCGATTTTATTAAATCTACATCAAAATTAAACTTCCATCCTCAGATGTTTTACTTTCCCATAATTTTGAGTTGAAAGCAGACAGCACTGGAAAAAAACCCATATGAGGTAAAGTAGTTAAGCGATGCAAACAATAACTCAAAAGTCATTCAGACACTTCGAAAGCCAGATTATTATATACTTACTATAAATAACTTATACATTTGATAATATACATTTTTTTTTGGCACTTTCATACTAATATTGACATTGATATGTATGTACATCAACCATGAGCTAAAAATCATTTTAGATGTTAAAAAAATAAGTTATTGAAAATGAAAAATATGTTTTGTTCTGTTAAACTGAACAATTAAATATACATGAAGGTGAACACAATGCATCCAGCCCTATTAAATACTGACTTAATCTTCGCTGCATGTGCAAAACACTCGTATAAAGTGTGCCTATTGCAGACCGTCTCAGACTAACATTTGGATCAGCCAATCACATGGTTGCGTAACAATTGTTAGGTATTAGCAGGGGAGATAACCATAAACATGAAACATTTCATTGGATAGAACAACGATCACCTATTCATGAATATTTAGAAAAAAGGATCAATTTGAGAAGAAGACGTTCTGCTCGCCAAATGGACGTTTAGCCTGGCGCGAGGTTAAACAAACACAGCGAGCGAAACCTCTTGTACGCGGTGTCGTCAGATCCGATGTACGCACTGCGATTCATTTTGGGTCTGAAGTCATTGAGATTGCATTGCATACGACCGTGAACGCACCTTTTACTTATAATATTTCTAGAATTAGGTCATAGGTTGAAAGTCGTTGTTGATCTATACAAACACGCAGTAACGCCGGTTTTGAAATAACGCAATGATTAACAATCACAAACCATTCCGTTTATCGAGCACTTTCAGTCCATAACGGTGATCCAATGCCGGCCATTCTAATTGATTTTCGCCTGCTGCCATTACCATGCGGTGCTAATTTATAGCGTCCTATGACCTTACTCTACATTCAATTAAGCTCCTGTCACGCGGATTGCTGATTTTCATCAAATAATCATCTCGATGAACCCTTATAGCCTAGTTATTGGCTTCAAGCGTTTAATCATTTTTTCCAAACATTGAAACCGTAACTGAATAAAACAAAACGTATATAGCACTTTGTTTGTATGCATTGTGTTTTACGCCGTTGTGTAACAATTTCTCAGTTAGATTATGGAGTTTCCTTGGAATTTTACCAGTACTCCTGTTCCACTCATCCTGACACCAAGGGACACCTGTCGTAATGTAAACCCATCTATCCTGAGCGCCAAGGAGGGAACGCCATTAACGTTTACTTGTTTACAGGACGACCAAGATCGAACCTTCGATGTCGCGCGCGCACCTGAAGCGGACGTTGTACCACTAATTACGCTCAGTAGGTTTGTCTGAATTGAGTCCTGCTCCTGTCCTTACAACAGTTGTACGTGAGCCCGAGTTGGTGTCTTAATGGCCCCTCTGCATCGGGAATAAATTTGAATTTAACTCTTTCAGCGCCAAAGGCATTATTGAGGTTTTTGCAAACAATACTGATTCAGGCGAGTCAGGTCGTAACGAGCTGTCTCACCTGAACTCAGCATTGTTTGCGTTTTACTCATCAAAATAGTCCAAAACTTTTATTACATGGAAAATGGAGACGCCCGATTTTGAACATAGAAAAGTCTACTTTAAACAATTCGT
>JASEVX010000011.1:25846501-25867792 GCA_031761405.1 Serripes groenlandicus
AACAAAGACCAGATTGTTCTCTTCCTCCTGTGTGTTTTTTTAAACAGAAGTTGGAGTGTTACTTATTCCATATGACTGTATGCGTTAGTATTATGTTTAAATTGTTGTCGACTAATCGGACCTGCGGCTCAGGAGTGGTAACTTTTCATACAACGTTTTATTCACATATTTAAACTCACACAGGTCACGTTAAAAATCAATGGTCTTATCTTATCTTATCTCAGAGAACAAAATAAGGAGGGGTATTCATTTCCCTCTTATTATTAAATCAAACCTTATGTTGTGGGTACTCAAAATAATATTCTCACTTATACGATTATATTGAGTACCCACAACATAAATTGAAGTTAAATTATCTTATCGAATGCTTCAAGCATATTGAAAATTGCAGATTGAGCCAGACATTTAAAATAACAAGAGGGCCATGATGGCCCTGGATCGCTCACTGATTTAATTGTTTTCATTTTAGCCATATAAGCCCTCCCCCCCCCCCCCCCCCCCCCCCCCTCCCTTTTTTTTAAAAATCGGCCCAACAACTTCGGAGGGGAAGATTTTTTAAGTTTTCACAATAGCCATTTAAGGCCATTTAAATAGCCCCGTCCTGTGACGGCCAGGTTTTTCGACCAATAAACATGGCTTGACGAAATCTGATAGAAGGTTATCCTAGGAACATTTCTACAAAATGTATTGAAAATCTGCCAAGCAGTTAGGGAGAAGAAGAATTTTAAAGATGTTTTCGTTTCGTTGCCATGGAAACCAGAATTCTGCATGGACCCCACAAATGTGAAGGAGTTCTGGTGAGGTCATTGAGAGGACGCTTTCTGTGAAGTTTCATTCAAATTGACTGGTTACTGAGAAAAAGATGTTGACGGGTGTACGACACACGACACAACACGCACGACGCACGACATACGCCGCACTATAGGCGATCACAATAACTCATCTTGAGCACTTCGTGCTCTGGTGAGCTAAAACCGTTTCGTATAGACATATCTGTTCAAGAAAATAGTTCGAGTTATCGAACGATCGAGATATCGAGAGTCCATTGCAGAACCCTATTCTTTTTATTTTAGAACTACAGATACATCATGTGAGCTGTTCGTCGAGAAAACTAACATTATGGCCTTTGCGTAATGTATCGACCCAGATCAGCGTGCGCATTCCGCGCACACTGATCCGGGCCGACACATTCCCTCTCAGGGGGATAGAGGTACAGAACAATGATTCCTGAAACAGAAAATCAACAGAGGGCGAAACGTGTCTGTCCGGGTTAGCCTGTGCGGCATGCTTGGTCTGATCCGGGCCGCACAATGTTGGTTTTCTCGCGGGACGACTCATTTATAATTGTAGATAGAAATGCAGGTGGATTTGACGTTAACTGAATGTGAACGGATGTTTCAAACATACTACAAAGTAAAGATTGCCTGAGATGTTTTAAGTTATATGTCAAGTCGTATACGACCCTTCTAGTACACTAAAGACCGAAACATGGATCGACAGTTGTTGTAAACAAATAAAGTACAAGTATGTGTCTGTCGACACAGCTTAGTGCACATGTAGTTATTATACATGTACGTCCGTAATCAGTGATTGACTTCGTAATGTTTTACAAAACGAAAACAAAATCAATGAATCTAGAAACAAATCATGCAAGGCGGAAATGAGAATTTCCTTTCCTTAATGAACTAATTAATATACAAGGAAAGCGTGTGTGTTTATTCTTGTAACATATAACGGAAACATGTCAATACACCAGATGGTAGAAGTAGGATATTAACATGTTTAACACCAGATGGTAGAAGTAGGATATTAAAATGATTAACACCAGAGGGTAGAAGTAAGATATTAAAATGTTTAACACCAGATGGTAGAAGTAGGATATTAAAATGATTAACACCAGAGGGTAGAAGTAGAATATTGAAATGATTAACACCAGAGAGTAGAAGTAAGATATTAAAATGTTTAACACCAGATGGTAGAAGTAGGATATTAAACTGTTTAACACCAGATGGTAGAAGTAGGATATTAAAATGTTTAACACCAGATGGTAGAAGTAGGATATTAAAATGTTTAACACCAGATGGTAGAAGTAGGATATTAAAATGATTAACACCAGAGGGTAGAAGTAAGATATTAAAATGTTTAACACCAGATGGTAGAAGTAGGATATTAAAATGTTTAACACCAGAGGGTAGAAGTAAGATATTAAAATGTTTAACACCAGAGGGTAGAAGTAGGATATTAAAATGATTAACACCAGAGGGTAGACGTAAGATATTAAAATGTTTAACACCAGATGGTAGAAGTAGGATATTAAAATGTTTAACACCAGAGGGTAGAAGTAAGATATTAAAATGTTTAACACCAGATGGTAGAAGTAGGATATTAAAATGTTTAACACCAGATGGTAGAAGTAGGATATTAAAATGTTTAACACCAGATGGTAGAAGTAGGATATTAAAATGATTAACACCAGAGGGTAGAAGTAAGATATTAAAATGTTTAACACCAGATGGTAGGAGTAGGATATTAAAATGTTTAACACCAGAGGGTAGACGTAAGATATTAAAATGTTTAACACCAGAGGGTAGAAGTAGGATATTAAAATCTTTAACACCAGAGGGTAGAAGTAAGATATTAAAATGTTTAACACCAGATGGTAGAAGTAGGATATTAAATTGATTAACACCAGAGGGTAGAAGTAAGATATTAAAATGTTTAACACCAGAGGGTAGAAGTAGGATATTAAAATGTTTAACACCAGAGGGTAGAAGTAAGATATTAAAATGTTTAACACCAGAGGGTAGAAGTAAGATATTAAAATGTTTAACACCAGATGGTAGAAGTAGGATATTAAAATGTTTAACACCAGATGGTAGAAGTAGGATATTAAAATGTTTAACCCCTTCCCACAAGCAGACATAATTCAACACATATTCAGCAGACGACGTTTGAAAACAACGCGGCAAAATAAGAAATATCTCGAAACAACCAAGTTCTTCTTTTGCCTTATCTTTTCCATTTTTTTTTTTTTCAATTACTATATTTTCGTTTATAGAGATCTTGCATATTTTTATATAAATGATTCGAGTATGTGTGAAATGGTTAAGAGGCATACTATGTCTCTTAATGTTTGTAATCATCGGTTCGAATTGGGTGTTTTCCTCGTATGCGATGTCAACAGTCGTCCATTTCTTAAAGAGCGTAAGAAAATTGAATACTGGAAGCATTATGTGAGCTAGAGTTGGGGAAATGAGAAACTGATCATTATTGTCAATCACTCCCCCTCACAAATTTTCAAATATCGCCTGCTGCAGTAGTATTCTATGTCGTCTATGTCGATGAACGCTGCGGAAAATCATCGTTAACGTTGAGGCGTACGAAAAGATCTCCTAATTAACTTCGATTATTCCTGATGACTTTTCTACTTAGACTAGATAAACGAGTATAATGATGTATATGTACTTGTGGTATTGTTGGTATTGTTGTGTCGCTTACTTTGTCAGTGCGACACATTGTCATCAACGCTTCGTTTGTCTGTCAATCCATCCTGTTCGTCCGTCGGTCACCCGTCTGTCCGTCCGTCGGTCAACCCTATGTTTGTCACGCGCTTTCACCTACTGACGTATTTGACTGGTAACACGCACGTTCCTTTGAAAACGTGCCATGTCCTCCTACAATGACAGACTTCGCGTCATATGTTGGCGCACATAATTTATATGTAGTATATGGTATTAAAAAAATGTTTCTGTATTGATGTAACCGTGTTTGATCTTCTTTAATTCATTTATAAATATGTTTTGTATGACGAGATACATGTATGTTGTTTAAGTTAATAAACCATTTTTTATTCTATTCATAATCGAAAAACGACATTTTAAATACGTTAAAAGAAAAAAAACTATTTTTTAGTTTGGAGAGTACTTTTTACATTGCGGTGTATGTATTTATCAACAAAAGAAACGATATTACGCTTATAAAAACTAACAAAATATCATTCACTACTTGCTTTATTAATTCTAAGAAAATAAATGCTTAATGTACTAGTGCATAGTTCATCGTACGTTACTACTCCTTATTACGTTAGTAATAACTTCTTAGTACATTAGTAATAACTTCCTAGTACATTAGTAATAACTTCCTAGTATATTAGTAATCACTTCATAGTACCTCATAAATAACGTCTTAGTACATTAGTAATAACTTCTTAGTACATTAGTTATAACTTATTAGTACATTGATAATCACTTCGTAGTTCATTAGTGATACAGTCTTAGTACATTAGTAAATTATTAGTACATTAATAATCACTTATTAGTACATTAGTAATAACGTCTTAGTACATTAGTAATAACTTATTAGTACATTAGTGATAACGTCTTAGTACATAAGTGATAACGTCTTAGTACATTAGTAATAACGTCTTAGTACATTAGTAATGACGTCTTAGTACATTAGTAATAACGACTTTGTACATTAGTGATAACTTCTTAGTTAATTAGTAATAACGTCTCAGTACGTATACCTTATTAGTACATTGATAATCACTTCGTAGTTCATTAGTGATACAGTCTTAGTACATTAGTAATAACTTATTAGTACATTAATAATCACTTATTAGTACATTAGTAATAACGTCCTAGTACATTAGTGATAACGTCTTAGAACATTAGTGATAACTTCTTAATACATTAGTAATAACTTCTTAGTACATTAGTAATAATTCTCAGTACGTTAGTAATAATTATCAGTACATTAGTAATAACGTCTTAGTACATAAGTCATAATTTCTTATTACATAAGTAATAACTTCTTAATACATTTGCATAGCTTTAAGTATACTAAAGTATTAAGTAATATGAGAACGAACATCATCTTTTTACTTGCGCCCAATATGACCTTATCTGTCGGCGGGATTCATAAGTACATTAGTACTTATAAAACAAAGTCATTTGCAACCAGTGAATAGCCAGATCAAACAGTCTTATCTGACTCTGCATTATTCGCCGATAACATGACAAATCATTATCTAAAAGTACCAAGGCTTCCGGCCCATAATACATAACATGATATAAATACATTAATAACAGTTTGAAAATGTCCCTACATCAGCATGTATACATACGTAGTACGCTTCTTTTGCCTATTAGCAATGGGTTATAACAATGGGTTATAGCAATGGGTTATAACATTTTAAAAACGTGTAGAAACTTGTAAATGCTAGTACCATAGTTATACCAGGTGAAATGCTATTACCAGATTTATACAAGGTGCAAATAAAATGTTGTTTGATTTCTTGGAACTTTTCACATTAGACAAATACATTATATTCGCAATCAGTAATGTTATACTTATTTTATTTAATCAAACGAAGTATCAAAAATCTTTTCTAAATTATTATATGTTTAGATCCTTTACCGTCGATACGCAGGCAGAGGTCTTTTCCACATGTGTATTTAAAACGCTAAGGTTGGTTTTCCTTGATTGGTTTTATTAGGGTTCTATTATGAGCATTTCTTCCTTTTGTCACAATGTTTTTAAAAGTCGTCTGCTGCAGATACAACAGATGCGTCTACAAGTGTGCAAGGGTTAATAGATGAGGATGATACCAGTTACGAAAAACAGTCCGAAAAAAAGATCTCGTATTGAGCAGTTGTATCAGTGATTTAAACTGTCGTTTGCTACATACGCGTTAAATGGCATCGGTGAACATCTGCAGAAATGTGGGTGTGAACCGGAGAAAATGGGTGTCCTGTTCTTTGAAAGACACGTGAGCCTCGTCTCGTGATGTTGGGATGAACTACATCTGGGGACAGTGTGAACCCTTGAGATCCTTTACACGTGCAAAATATCACCGGATTCTTCATTGTCAACCTAGATTTCGTGAAAACCTAAATGCACTCTTCCGAGAAAACCGAAGAAATGTAGCCCTTCAGTGTTTAATTTCACTTATCGCTAAGTTATACTAAAATACTAAAAAGGAATATTTCTTCACCTGTATGTCACTAATACAGCCGCTAAAATAGTTTCGTAACAAGTATTGTTAGTCGTCAGCAAGGTAAATAGTTATGTCAACTTAGGCGTTTACTAAATACATTCCACCGTTCATGTTTCACAAACTATTAGCAAAACTAAAATGAACAAGAGTTGCTGCAAGACGCAGCAATTGGCGCGGGAATCAGCATTTTATGGCTTAAGAAATACTGTTTGATTCGAAAACACGAAACCCGCTTTTAAATATATCATAACAATAGTTTTTTAGTTAAATACGTAAAACGAAAACAAAAATATCTTTTCCCAACGTGTTGACCTCGATCTCCCTACATTATTGTAAACATTTGTCTGCGCATGCGCGTCTTTTTTTCCTTAATATATTCTTAAAATCATAAAATATAGTTATTTATGAAAACATTCCCATTTTCCTGTTATTAAAACCCCGGTGGTTTCCAGTTGTGTGACTTCGGGTCGAAGTCAAGAGAAAAGAGGGAGAAATGTAACGGGAACGAGGTTTAGGTATAAATATCAATTCTACAGCCTTGCTGTGGTAGCCGGCTTTTATAGAGACGTGGATAGAGTGGTTGACCTTTCGTAAAGTTAAGCAATGTTCATTGCGGTGAGTGCCTGGATGGGTGACCCGCGATGGCTTAACGCCGGTTCACGTTACACTATTTTGTTTTATTTTAATTATAAAAAACTACTCGCATATAAATAGACTGGTTCACTAATCCTAATCTGCTATTGCAAACTCGAACGAGAACCAGTCTAGTGACGAACTGCTACGGAAATATCTGAGAGCTGACGGTAAAATACGGCGCATGCGCGATCAAGTCGATTAACACGGCGCATGCGCAAGCCTATTGCACCAGTGGTAGTTCTAAACACCCTGATGCACCCGCGCAATTATGTTTTTTAAGTATTTAAGTATGACTTATCACTTAAGTAAGGTTGGCGGAATTGGACACTTAACTTTAAATGATGCCAAAGAAGGGAGGCAGAAACAACCCAAATCGCCAATTGCGGTGCTGTTCATTTGCGTTCAAAGTACTTGTTTACGTAGGTACTTATTCATAAAGTATACACTTTCCTGTAAGCAAACAGAACAACATCCACTTAAAAATTTGAGAAACAAGGAGACATGCAATTTATTTCGTATTTTGATAAACAAGAAGACATGCCTTTTAGTTCGTAATTTAATAAACAAGGAACATAACAGAACAGAACATACTCTTTATTTCACCCAAGTATACAATATACAATATGGGGTTATAAATACAATTAATATGCTTAAAAAATGATTCCGGTGTAATGTTAATGTTTATGAATTAAATGTTCAGTTATAAACAAGGAGACATGCCTTTTAGTTCGTATTTTGATAAGCAAGGAGACATGCCTTTTAGTTCATATTTTGATAAACAAGGTGACATTCCTTTTAGTTCGTATTTTGATAAACAAGGAGACATGCCTTTTATTTTGTATTTTGATAAACAAGGAGACATGCCTTTTATTTTGTATTTTGATAAACAATGAGACATGCCTTTTAGTTCGTATTTGGATAGACAAGGAGACATGCCTTTTATTTCGTATTTTTATAAGCAAGGAGACATGCCTTTCAGTTCATATTTTGATAAACAAGGCGACATGCCTTTTAGTTCGTATTTTGATAAACAAGGAGACATGCCTTTTATTTTGTACTTTGATAAACAAGGAGACATGACTTTTATTTTGTATTTTGATAAACAATGAGACATGCCTTTTAGTTCGTATATGGATAGACAAGGAGACATGCCTTTTATTTCGTATTTTTATAAACAAGGAAACATGCCTTTTATTTCGTATTTTGATAAACAAGGAGACATGCCTTTTATTTCGTATTTTGATAAACAAGGAGCATGCCTTTTATTTCGTATTTTGGTAAACAAGGAGACATGTCTTTTAGTTCGTATTTTGGTAAACAAGGAGACATGCCTTTTGTTTCGTATTTTGTTTTCCGAATGGTTTTATTCCAGACGCTTATGAGTCATACGCCAGAGTGACGGATCAGATAAACTGACCTTGAAGGCTTTTAGAAGGAAGTGTAATTTCGATCAAGTCACACGCTGTTATCGCCTGACTTTTGTTGTGACCGCCTTTCAGAGGCTTCTTGGGAGTGTGTTCGTCTAGATCTAGGGCGTCAGAAGGTGTGCTCGAGGGGTTTCCCCCTACGTACAAGATGCTATTCATTTCAAATTATCGTCCTAAAAATAAATCTCAGCTTATGTCATCTTAGTTGAATATCGGATTTTGATGGGTTTTATTTTACATAAACGTGTCTGAAACAGACAACAGAAAACGAATTATTTCAATTCATTTGATAAAAAACACGCTGATATTGGACAGCCTTATTTGCAAGTAAAATTCAAAGAATGGATGAATTGCCAAAAAGCCTGATCATTCAAATAGACGGATAATCTGACCCTGTCCCTGACGGCCAAGCTCGGACGACCATATGAGCCGAATTACGAGAAAACCAACATTGTGGACTCTGCGTAAAGTATCGATCCTGACCAGCCTAAGCATGCCGCGCAAGCATATCCGGACACTTTTCGCTTCCTATATCTATATCCCCCCTTAGATGGAATGTGTCGACCCGAATTAGCCTCCGCTGATCTAAAATCAAATAGTCCCTAACAAAAGCTTTGTTTGCAAAGAAATGAGTGCATACCTTCACCAGAATACGAATTAGTAACCTAAAATTGAATCAGTCCTTACAAGAATAGTACTTTAATCTTTTCCCACATACAGTAAATCTGCAGCAGATGACTTTGAAAACATACTGGCAAAAACATGATATTGATTCTTTTCTAGTGACTTATAAGCCATTCATAAGGCTAGGTAGTACCTTTAATAAGTGCAATGTGATTGTAAATCTGTTATATCAATCAAATAATTTATATTACTTTTATTACGTGTCACTTTGATACAATATAAAGCTACTACTACCTCCATAAATGAGATTTAATTATTAGAGTTGAAAACATTGTGGCAAAAGGAGAAATTTCTTTTTTTTGCCATAAGGTTTTACAAAGCCTGTATGTGGCAAAGGGTTAAAATGAGGTAACACTTTGTAATCAATGTGTATGTGTTTTGATTACTGAAGGTGTATGGTTATTAATTACGCATATTTACTATGTTTTCTTCTTGCTGAATTTTAAATGCTGAACTAAAAGTCCTTGAACTAGTTTGTCGATTCCGACAAATATTTCACATCTGTATCCTCAGTTAGAGTGGATTCACTTAAAGAAAAGTATGAACGATTTTAACCAAAACCTCGTGAAGGAATTTTCTGGAGTACAGTCTGTTTTTGAACAATGCATTTTAATTACACTCTTTTTTTTATATCACATACTATTGTGTTTATGTGTCTACGTCATAGGTTGCTACACCATATGTGTATACTGCATATGTGTATACAACATATGTACCTGCTACATATATGTCTACAAAATATGTGTGCTTTGAATATGTGGACATTGAAAATGTGCAAACTAAATATTTGTTTTCAACAAAAATGTATTATACATATGTGTGACTACATATTTGTCTACTACATACATGTGGGTTGCTGGTACATATGTGCACAGTGCATTTATGTATACTACATGTATGACTACTACATATGTGACTAAGTGTAAACTACACATTTGTATTGCATACATCTGTCTAATTCATATGTGTTTACTAAATATGTGTCCCCGACGTATGTTGGCACTGCAATATGTGTCTGCTTCATATGTGTCTGCTTCATATGAGTATACTATAGATGTACTTTCTAAATATGTTTTTTTAAAGTCCTTGAACAAGTTTGTCGATTCCGACAAATATTTCACATTTGTATCATTTTAGAATTAGTGTGGCTTATCACACAGAAATTTATGAACGGTAATCTTAAACACCTCGTGACGAAATTTTCTGGAACACATTTTTTTTTTTTTTTGAACGATGGCTTTTAATACATACATACATTACGGTTGCTACTACATATGTGCACATTGCATTCATGTCTGCTAAATGTATGTGTACTACATATGTGACTACTACATAAGTATAAACTACACATTTGTATACATGTGTCTAATTCATATGTGTATACTACAGATGTGTCTCCGGCGTATGTGGGCACTGCATAGGTGTCTACTACATATGTTTCAACTACACATGTGTCTACTTCATATGTATCTACTATATATGTATCTACTGTACTTGTTACATAGCACACTAATATCGCCGCCACAAAATAAACGAACTACATATTGTACCGGTAACTTACAAAGGACACACCGTGATATTACTTAAAAATGTTGAAAGAGGCGTTGTGCATCATGCAAGCAAGCAGACAACAAAAGGGTCCGTGGTCCACTTACCATGCTTAGTGAAAATCCTTGAATATCCATCATTGTTGAGACCTGAACACAAATCTAAATGTTGCTTAATATACCAACACACACGAATTTCAGAAGTTTTGACAGTTTTTTGTTTTTTTGTTAAGTATCGCAAAGACAGAATTCTTCGTACAGTTTAAAATTCAGAGATATCGCAATTCCGTTTAAGTTTTCTCTGATTCCACACTGATATAAATCATACACGAGAAATAAATAAAACACCACTATTTATCCCGATTTAATGCCAAGTGTCTAATAGCCTAATGTAAATGTCCTGTTTACAGAAACGCATAAAGAGCTATATAACATCGCTGTTACCACTTACGTCCTTCGTAGCTTTGAAATAGTTTTCCTTTTTTTTATTCCACGTTACGCGTTAAACAAACGACATAACGAAATGTGAAAAACTAAAGACATGCTCAACTCTTATGGCTCGATGCCTTAACACAATCGATTCACGTTATGTCTACCGCTTTTGTAGTTTACTTTCCCGTCGATTTAATAATGATGGCAATAAAAGGATGAAAAATTAGCTAGGTAGTTTCGAGTCAGAAAACATCGGTTATACGTGACAGCCGTAAAGTGTGCGATCACAGGGATTTGATGGAGTAGAAATAACGATCGTGGTTCTCTTGCTCTCTCTCTCTCTCTCTCTCTCTCTCTGTGTGTCGGTCTCTGTCTCTTTCTCTTTCCGCAGGAATCCCTCCATACAGTGTGATAGTATTAATATTTTCCCACGTACAACAGTTATGCAGCAAGCAACTTTGAAAACATCTAAGCAAAAAAACATGAACATTATCCACGAATGTAGGAAAACTTATTAAATAAATTTTAAAACATTTTGAGCAATTATTTTTCTTTTTGTCAACATGTCTTCAAAAGTTGTGGGCTGTAAATGCGTCAGCAAACGTCTGCATGTGGGTTAGGGTTAAACCCTTTTTCTGACTCAGCCGACTTTTTTCACAGATCTCGCAGAAGACTGATATTGATTGTTTCATATTTTCCCAAAATGTTTTCAAATCCCTTTACCTCATATAAACGCTTTCTGACGCCTCTGCAGCAGACGGCTTTTTGAAAACATAGTGACAAAAGAAGAAATTGCACAGAACGTGTAATTTCTCCTTTTGCCACAATGTTTTCCACTTTTTGTCATAGGTTATCCATTCAATTATTGAGATATTCCATTTTTTGTCAAAATATGTTCAAAGTCGTCTGCTGCAGAATTGTCGTATGAGGGAAAGGGTTAAAGTTAAAATAATGGTGCATTTTTACATTATGATACAATATTTCCTCAAAGTGTGCCATTAAAGCAGACGACTTATCAACATTGACTAAAACCGTTTAATACCAGCTTGACGGTTTGTTGGTATCAATCTAATTGTGGTTTTCTACTGTCCGGTAGACACAATGACCGAGATTAACATTTCTCCGATGATGTCCAATTAATAACCACGACAACACAATTTATACGAGTTCGCTTATTCGACTGATCAATGTTCAAGACTCCAGTATTCAATTGATTGTTTGATGTTTTTATACCGCTTTCAACAATGTTTCAGTTATACCACGGTGTTTCCGTTAAAATACTATATTGATATAAAGGGGTTTCCGGCCATGTTCCGCATATTTATTAAATGTACATTTCCTTATTATAGTATGTATACGTTTATAGAATTGCATAGAAATCAGCCTTAGCCGAATGTAGAATGTCGTGGATTCGGAACCGGGAGTCATTCGTAGCGGTTATGATGGAGTGCCCTTGCGCAATAGGGCACATTTCCCCCAACAAAAGCAAAACAGAATTGGATCTACATCACATCTATCTCTTTGGGCATTCTATATCTCCAACAATTATAACAGAAAAGCAACATGTATTTAATGTCAGCCCCTCATTATTTCCTCTAGGAAAACGGACAATCGGGTCGTCGTTCACGTATATGAAAACTAGCTTGATGGCCAAACTAAATTCGGGTAATTGCTTCACGTTTTATTCATAAATGATTGACATACCTTGATGGGAGGGGGAGGGACCCCCATTTGACTCCTAGACCAGAAGCCTTATTTATATACTTCTGAGAGACATAAGATCAAGAACTACATCGTTCACAATGACGCGTCAATAATTTAACGTGTCAATGGTATATTAGATACATTATTGTGATTGTCATGGGGATCCCGAGTGCAAAGCCTTCCTGTTTAACTCTTTCAGCGCCAAAGACAAAATTGAGGATTTTTGCAAACAATACTGATTCAGGTGAGTCAGCTCGTAACGAGTTGTCTCACCTGAAATCAGCATTGTTTGCCATTTAGTTATCAAAATAGTCCAAACTTGTATTACATGAGAAATGGGAGACGCCCGATTTTGAACATTGAAGAGTCTACTTTAAACAATTCGGCGCTGAAAGTGTTAAACCTTTCGCTGCCAAAGGCACTTAAAAGCTTTTGCAAACAATACGGATTCAGGTGAGACAACTCGTATGTCGGTCCTAAAAACTGCATTGTATGCTACTTAGACATTAAATGTTACCAACTTTTCTGTTGGACGAAAACAAATGGAGTGGTCCAATTTGGAACATGCGAACATTTGGCAGTGAAAAAGTGCTGTAACTGATGTGTGAATCTGGTACCACATCGAGGGCTTGGCATGAAACGGTTGTAACTAAAATTGGAATTTTTTCACTAAGGTTTATCACCTCCCCATAAAGTCTTTGTAAGCGATAAATCATTTTTCTTGATAAACAATGGAAATTTAGGTGCCATTGCTCGTTCTGAGCAATGACACCTGAATTTGCATTGTTTACAAAGGGGTCAAAATTGCCCCTAAACCAGGGACTTCAAAATAGGTTTTAAGTTACAACTGTTTCACGCCAAGCCCTCGACATGTACAGAGCCAGGCCAGTCGACGCATCGCCGTCGTCTTATATCACAATGTCGGCTACTTAACTCAAACCTTTATCTTGGTATTCCTGAGATTAACCCTTTCCCTCATATAGACGCTTTCTGACGCCTTTGCAGCAGACGGCTTTTTTGAAAACATAGTGACAAAAGAAGAAATTGCACAAAACGTGCAATTTCTCCTTTTGCCACAATGTTTTCCACTTTTTGTCATAGGTTATCCATTCAACTATGGAGATTTTCTATGTTTTGACAAAATAAGTTGAAAGTCGTCTGATGCAGAATTATATTTTACTTTTATTCCATGTTCCTGATATGGAAAGCATTGTCATCGTTTCCATGTGCTCTAATGTTGATGGTCCAAATATGAACAGCGTGACATTCAAATAAATCTTCGAAACCATGCGGACAGTCACTATTTGGATCATCTTACATCTTCGTGCATATGATACGAATATTCCCGGTGCGTAATTTAGACGCTCGTGCATCGTGTAAACGGTACAATAACGGTTACAGCAATGAACCTATTATAAGTATCTTTGAAATCAAAAGATTATCATTGGGGGAAACATTATATCCATCTTGTTCAACAATGTTCATTGACAAGCTCTTCGATGTTCTAGTTGAGATAATTACGTCTATATACCTAGTTACTAGAGATTCATATGAGCAGTTACACGTGAAATCCAACAGTTTGGACTCTGCGTAAAGTATCGACCCGGAGCAGCCTAAGTATGCTGCACAGGCTAACCCGAACAGACATTTTTCACCTTCTGTATAGTTTCTGTTTCAGGAATCATAACGCTAAACCTCTAAGACGGAATGTGTCGGCCTGGATTAGCCTGGGTCGATACATTACGTAGAGTCCATAATGTTGGTTTTCTCATATATATGATACGCTAACAAATTACAAACTAGCGCCATTAATGTTAGGTATGTTCATGTAGGAGGGCATTCTCCTTCGCAGAGTTGTCGTTCCTGACACTCACATCGTATTACATTCTCCTTCGCAAAGTTGACGTTCCATACACTCACATACTTATGACTGTTATGAGAATGGTAGGGGGGTTGCCATCACCTTCACGTACAGATGTAAATGGAAAGTAAAGATTAATAAAATGTTCGTGAATATGGTTGATAGTCACGTATACCCATTTAAAAAAGGCTCTAGTCAGTGATATACCATATCCAGATAATGGGAAATGTATTCAACAATCGTGCATTCGATTTATAGTCAGTGTTCTGTAGTATACCATTACAGATTATAAAATGTATGCACCAAGTTGGTAAGAGTTTAAACTCGGCCAAATTTCCTTCAAATTGTTTTGTAGTCGTTGAGATTTTTGCATTTTATCGGTAAAAGATTATATTCAATAATCTACGGGTATTAACGATGTAATGTAGAGATACTTCTGTGTTTGTTTGCATGGTGATTAACGCCCCTTTCCACAATATTTCCTGGGTAAGTTACCAGTACTACTGGACAATTAATCCTGACACCAGCCAGTCAGTCGTAATGCTAACCCCACAACCCTGAGCGCAAAAGAGCGAAAGCCATTACTACCATTTTGGTCTTGGGCATGACCCGGCCAGGGATCAAACCCGCGACCTCTCGCACCCTACTGAGGCGGACACCCTACGCCTACACCACCGATGCAGTCTAGAAATAAATGATGTATTACGTAATATACTGACATCGTTTTGTTCGAAAGCACTTGAACTTTTCCCTTCGTAAACTAGTGTTATAACCGAATTCCATTTGACCGGGAAGCTGGGTTCGTAAGTCTTTGCCTTAGAACCATTTCTTTGTTTTTTACCATGGTGGCTTGTGTAAGCAGTACGAGGTTATAGTTCAACGATTGAAAACCGATTGACCCTCATATATATAAATTGATTTACTTGGTTAGATCACTTTATAACTGCATTCAAACATCATCGCACCAGATGCATGCCATTATTAACAAACTCTACCGCCTAAGGTGAGGCAAGGGTTTGGTTTTACCGAGGTTGTATTGTTTGCCTTTATTAATAGGATGGGGGATATGTCAAGAGTTCAATTGTCCAAAGGAAATAATTGCTCCGCATGTTCATTTCCTTGTTAATATAATGTTTCTTTGGAACGTATGTGTATGGCTTCCTACATAAATAGGATGATTCCTCCTTTATTAAAGCAAAAGCATTAGAGACAAACAAATTAACAATATACAGTTCGTCCTGTATTAAAAGACCACCTGTGTGAAGAGAACACACTCTGGTCTTTGTTCACATGTGGTCTATACTAACAGGGTCATTTATGCAGAAAATGGGAGATTGAGAAATAATTAAAAGTGTGGTTGCTTTAGACAGGGAATTGCTAAACAAGATGGTCTCAAGCACGGGTTGGACTGTAAACAACATACATTCTACGCAGACAATTTCGAAAATTTTATTATGTATGACATAGAAATAAATAACTATATTTCACCACGTGCTTCTTTATAAGTAGGGGGAACTGTCAGTCTTTGTCCGAGCATACTTCACTACGTCCTCGGTACCCAGGCTATTCATACATATATGTTATGAATAGCCTGGGCACCGAGGATGACTTCACTAAAGATCTTCAATTCAAATGTGTTCAGTTATATGTGGGGGGTTTAACCATACCCCCTCATACAACAAATCTGTAGCAGACGAAATTTTGAAAACATCCTGGCACAAATGAGAGATATTTGTTTGATCAATCCATCGATCTCGTCGCTCGAAAAATCGAACGTCGATACTTTATTACCAGGGAAGAATCAGATGAGTATTCGCTCTTAACAGTCTCATCATTACACTCCTTATGCCACTAGTTTGCCATATTATAATATTGTATGCATCTAGACGACATTGTCCAGAAATGAAAATTTGGAGCGTCAAATTAAACGATTGATTGATTGATTGACTGATTCTTTGGTGTTTAACGCTGCTTAAAAACAAGTATTCAGTTATATATTTCGGCGTCGTTTCTTGGGTAAGTTACCATTACTACTGGTCTCGTAATGATACATGTAACCACGCGACAATGAGCACCAAGGAGGACAGCAATTACTTCATGTACCATTACTACCATTTTTACAGTCTTTGATATGCAAAATAAAGGAAAGTAACAGTTTATTTATGGCATGACTATCACTCCTATAGAAAGGTGTGTGTGTTAGTTTAGCCAGCACAGCAGTGCAATATGGTCTGTTTTCGCGCGCTGTGACAACTAGTTTTAGATCATTTCAAGATTTTGTTTGTGTGTGCAGCATACGTCTAAATCCGTAGCAAGTATGTTGTGTTTGTTTGTACGGTTTAGTAATATCACGATATCCTGACATCAGCCAGTCAGTCGTAATGCTCCTCCCATAGCCCTGGGCGTCAAAGTCGGAAAGCCATTACAACTATTTTTAAAGTTTAAATTTATTACCCGGCTGTGGTTCGAACCCACGACATCCTGCATCAGATGATTCGCCTACCGTAAGTCGCAGTCATTTCCGAATTATGAGACACTCCTTTGATGATTTAAGGCACTACGGTCATGGTGGAGTGCCCTTGGGCAAGGCACATTTTCTAGCCTAGTACTGGTTTGTTTACCCAGGGATCATGTATAAGTGAACTGTCGCCGTGATATAACTGAAATATTGTTGAAAGCGGCTTAAAACCCCAATAAATAAATAAATTTGATGATTTAACAGATACATAGACTTTCTGACGCCTATGCGGCAAATGACTTAAGGAACAAACACATTGTTGCAAAGTGAGAAATTGCTCAAATGTACAATTTCTCCTTTTGCCACAATGTTTTCAATTTGTTTAAGTAATTATACTTTCATTTACAGAGATGTTCCGTGTTTTGCATGGTTTGTCCACTTTTCTCTTCCAGAAATGATGATAGTCTGTTCTGCATGGCAGTTTCTGAATAGGTGGCGTATGTTATAAGGATAAGTGTTTACAATACTGACTTGATTAACCCATCAACTTATCTCCGTGTGTACTTGCTAATTCCCTGCCTTTTATATAGAATTGTTGTGCGAAATGACGAGCATATTCATTAGCATTCCGTAATTACTATTCATAGAACAATCAGTTGTATAATTAGACAGGAGAATATGTGCGCGTAACGTCTATTGATGCAATGCGACCGAGTTTCCATTTTGGAACACATTAAACCTCGTTAAGATACGCAAATTGTTACTATAAATAGCCTATACGGTTCATATTGTATAATAATAATTTCTCATACGATAACGTTACGGTTGTTGTTGTTGTTGTTGTTGTTATAGCATATGGACCATATATAGAGACTATTTGCAGTAGAAGTTTAACCAGGTATTGTGTGTGTGTGTTTTTGTGTGTTTTTGTGTGTGTATTTGTGTGGTTTTGTTATGTTTTTGTGTTGTTTTTTTCAATTTTCTCAAAACAAAACTCGTACGCCTGTGAAAGAAGTATCAGATTTAATAACAAGCACCGTCCTTCATGGTGTAGTGGTAAGCATTTCAAAATCGGTAGATATAGGAGACTAGGGTTCAAGCCCCAGTCATGTTATACCAAAGACGTTCAATTAAGTAATGTATTTCATCATGTGTGCTCTTATGTGGTGGGGTATGGGTTATGTTTCAGGATACGCATACAAGGCGGGCTGACTCCAAAACTATAACAGTTTAGTCTGTACTTCAATTGTGTGCTCCAGTATCTGATTGGTCAGAAGCAAATTTTTCCTCCAAATTGACCAATCAGAAGAAGCCTTATTTGGAGCATGGAGTTCATTTCTGAGCACAGAGAAAGATTTTTATAGTGCCGGATCCTGGAAAATCAGACAGGACACCCGCCTGGATAGTGAAAGGGGTATCATTCACCATTTTAAAAAGCACAGACAGCGAAATATTTGGATGCATTTAGTGCACGTTTATAAATATTTCCAATACTGCGGGTCTTTCCTACAACTATTCCAATCTGAAGAGTTCATATCCGTTGTATTTGAATCATCTGTTATACAGTTCATGATGCATTATGATGCCTTAACCGTTTCCCACACTTTTGAAAATTTAGTGACAAAAGAAGAAATCGCTCAAAACCAGCAACTTTTCCTTTTAACATAATGTTTTCAACGCTATTCAATAAGTATGTCTTCAGTTAGGGCGATATTCCGTATTATTTTTGAGATGGTCTAAAAGTCGTCTGCTACAGGTTTGCATTTAACATCGCTGACAGTGGTATAGGACAATCTATAGAATAAGTGTCACAACATTAATCTTTCCCCTCTTACAACAACAAAGTCTTCAGCAGACGACTTTGAAATCATCCAAACAAAAATAGGGAAAACCAATATATATGAATGTATAGTTAGTAAATAGATTCGAAAACATTTTGGCAACCCAAGAAATTGCCCATTATGTATCGTCTGCTGCAGAGGCGTCAGTATGAGGGAAAGGGTGATTAACTACGATACATAGATATTCTACTATATATGAAACACGAACAATAAGACTAGGGGCTAATTTCTTTATTAAAGCTCTGAAGCTCATAAAATAATGTTTTGGAAATATCATAAAAAAAGCTTTCAAAACAATAAGACAAAACAAACCATTAATCCAAGTATACATGTTTCATGTTATTTCATGTATATAATAATTATGTTTATATGTGTGTGTGTATATACACATATATATATATATATATATATATATATGTATGTTTGTATATGTGCCGGAGGCATTGGTACTTGATAAAAGAAACTTAAATTGAAACACTCATGTATTACATTTGGTTGACATGGTAAAAGTAAAGGGCAACCGACTAAAATTGATTCATTTTCTAAGACATTGACATATTGCTGACTTACCGTGCTTTAATTGAAATACGTATGAAATACCATTCAAACCGCTTATAAGGTGTCGTTCGCCTTCTCTCCTTTTCTTACCAAAGCCCTCAGGATTGTCGGGTAAGCATAACGGCTGGTGTCAGGATAAATGGACAAGTAATACATAGTTCATCAATTTTGCTTTCCTAATAAAAGATACTAAATATTTAATTTCTTAACACGTATTGTTAGTCAGCAAGGTAAGTATTTGGACGATTTATGTTTTACAAAATATTGGGGGAAAAAATTGATGAAATATTCTTTTAAGTATTTAAGTATTACTTAATGTTGGTGTAATTGTACCCTGGTAACTTAGCCAGGAAACGGTGTGAAAAAACCTAATGATGGTTGAAAGCATCGCAAAGCACCAAACCAACCCTCAAACAAATCTCTCTTTTTCTCGTCTATTGTACTTTAAATATTAGCCCAGTCAAGCCATGTCCAACACAATCCCCACGTAATACTCGAATAAGGACCCCCATACTGACAGCTATTTATACAAGAATCAATTCCACTCCATGGAAACCTTTCTCTGTGTCACCACACACACACACACACACACAAACACTTAATGCTTTGAAATAGTATTTCTATTTAGACGTTTATCGACAGTACTGGATATAAGAAAGGTGTGGCGTAATGCTGTCGTTTATGTAACACTTTGGACTCGAATGCTTACCATTTCGTCTGCTTCCATAACTAGAAGGGTATCCATTTATCTTGTCGCGGCCGACATTTGCCATGAAGGAATAATACGATTCGGCTTTGTTCCCGGTCAAATGACCCATTAATAGATGGCCAATGGTGTTTAGCACGTCTTATATCGACAACCCTTTAGAAACTGTATCGATCTAATGTGCTTTCCTTATTTATAGGGTGTCGGTCTAGCCATTCTATTACACCGGACTTGTTATATTTATTTTCTTGTAAAAAACCACAAGAATACGTATGTATACATGTACATGTACAGTCATATCAATGTTTAATCAAATTGATCGTGTTTATTTGTAACGATAACATAACTTCTCAAGTTGATTAGTAAATATAAGAAGACATTGTTTTCGCATGTAAACGGATAATTGACCAGAAGGATAACCTTTAACTCTTTCTACGCCAATAACAATCTTGAGGTTTCTGCAAGCAATACACATTTACATGTAGATGAAATGGTTCCTAAGCGACGCGGGCTGTCAATCCAGGGGTTGTGAGTTCGAATCCCGTCTCGGCCAACTTTCTTTCCAACGATTGACGAAAGTCAATGCGACATGCGGCATTCGTCTTCCACCAATGGGCTAGGTCTATGTGGAAAAGCAGCCAGTTGCTTGGGAAGATTGTTGTGTGGAGTACTGGTGTGAGAAAACCAGGAAATGTATGAGTAGGTGAACTGGCCGCCGTGATATAACTGAGAAATTGTTAAAAACGGCGTTACACCCCAATCAATCTATCCTAAGACAGCAGTGTCACCTTAATACAGTATTGTGTTTGTATTAGTTAAGAAAATAGTACAAACAACTCTTGTACATGTTAAATGCAGCCGCCCGATGTTGAACAATGCAATCGTCTATTTAACCCTTTCGCTACCAAAGGCAATTTAAGGTGTTTGCAAACAATGCAGATTGAGATGAGACGAGCTGTCTCTCCTGAAATATGCATTGTTTGCAACTTGGAAATTAAGTTGTACAACATTTCCTGTTTGACTGGTCGAATTTTTAACATAGGATGGTAGAATTCGAAATAGTCGAATAGTCGAAATTCGGCAGTGAAAGAGTTTACGAAACTAGGCGTTGTTTAAACTTATATATTTTACATCGATTGCGAAACAAGCTTTAAGCTTATATTAATCACGCTCGATGTCTGCTTCCTGGAAACTTAACCAGTACTCGCGCCGTGTGTGTGGAAAAATCCCAAAGGCAGAACCTGTTCATCACGGGATTCGAACCCGGGACCTTTGGTACAAGAGGCCAACGCTCTACCTCTGTTCCACTGTCTTCCACAAAGGGTTTATGTACATTCAATACGAGACACGAACTATGGTGAATTGTAATTATACATTCAACCCTTTCACCGACACAGAGGATAATAGCAGCAGAATCTCTTTGCAGCAGACGACTTCCA
>JASEVX010000011.1:25867992-26025492 GCA_031761405.1 Serripes groenlandicus
AATATTCAACTTCTAGTAGACATGGAAACTCCAATTATACTGGTCGACGTTATATCTCCATTAGGTTCAATATTCGACACCAAACAGCAACACTTATACATTTAAGCACATTTTGTAAATCCCATGATAGATGGCGTTCTTGAAACTCTTGCATTACCATCAACTTTATATATCTGTTTAATGTCAAAATGAATCGACCCAAATTTCCGCCGAATTCGTCACTTTGGTGTTTTTATTAATTGCATCTAATCCGTGGTCTTTAGTTATGTTGTACATGAAAGATGGAGCGCAAATCCAGTTTGCATGAGGACATCTGCACGTAAAGTACATTAGTTGCAAGTTGCAAGTATTGTCTTGATTGAGACCGTTTTGGACAGCATGAATGTATAGAGTGGGTATAGTTAATTCGATAGATCGTGCTATCATCTACAGTCTAGCCTAAACACTTATATTAGTATTAGTATTAGGGCAGGGTTATGCATTACGCAAGAAAGAATTCACCCCGCGAAAATGATTACTGTCATATTGGACGGAATCGGGCCGGGACGAAACTGGGTTTTCACAAACTCTTCTTGCACTTTCAAACAAGGCAAATATACTTACAATGATCAAAACAGACATTTCCAGTGCATACTATACACATTTACAATGTATTTAAACTCAATGTCACATATTCAATGCATTCTTGTGAAGGTATAAACTCACTTCTAAACAAACAAAGGTTTTGTAGGGACTATTTGACTCTAAATCAGCAAGGTCGCGGATGTATTTGGCGTAATCCGACCTATAGTGAGACCAAACAATATTAGTATGATTCCTCTCTAGTTTGGACTTATAATGCTACTATTGTGTTTCAACGCGTATTCACAATCATCTAATCGTTAAAAAGAAAAAGATTGTGAATTTCTAAAAGCCTTTACTAGTCCGCTGCAGACGAGATTACGAACCTAGCTGGCTTGTAGACAAAACCAATTACCACTGAATGATATCTTGTTTCTAAATAGAAAGTTTCTCTTTCTATCAACAGTGCAATCTTATCTGTTTTGCTAGGTACTCTCGTTCTACAGACGATGTAATAAAATGTCCATGATTATAGACAAAAAAAACATTATCATTGTACAGTATCCTGTTATTTAACTCTTTACCTCATATAGACGCTTTCTGACGTCTCTGCAGCAAACGGTCTTTTGAAAACATAGTTACAAAAAAAGAAATTGCTTAATACGAGCAATTTCTCCTTTTGCCACAATGTTTTCCACTTTTAGTCATAGGTTATCCATTCAGTTATAGAGATTTTCCATTTTATGACAAAATATGTTCAAAGTCGTCTCCAAATGGGCCAAGTCTATGTTGAAAAGCAGCCAGTTGCTTGGGAAGATTGTTGTGTGAAGTACTTGGTGTGGGAAAACCAGGAAATGCATGAGTAGGTGAACTGGGAAATTGTTAAAAACGGCGTTAAACCCCAATCAATCAATCAATCAATTCAAAGTCGTCTGCTGCAGAATTGTCGTATGAGGGAAAGCGAACTCTTTCGCTGCCAAAGGCAATCAAAGGATTTTTGCAAACAATGCAGGTTCGGGTTAGACAGCCAAGCCCGTTCTCCCTCGAGCTGTCTCTCCTAGAGTCAGCATTGTTTGCCACTTAGAGATTGAATTTTTACCAATTATCCTATTGGACAAAAATGGAGTGGTCCAATTTTCAACATTGAATAGTCGACTTTGAGAAATTCGCGCAGTTGAAAGAGTTAACAGACAGTTTGTCTTTCTATGAATTGTTGAAACCCCTGGTTTAGGGGCAATTTTCAGCCTTTTGTAAACAATGCAAATTTAGGTGCCATTGCTCAGAACGAGCAATGGCACCTAAATTTCCATTGTTTACCAATAACATGATTTAAAGCTTATAAAGACTTTATGGCGAGGTGATTAACCTTGGTAAAAAAAATACCCATTTTAGTTACAACCGTTTCACGCCAAGCCCTCGATTTGTCCTTTATAAAAGTATTTACGAGAAACAGGAAGTATTGTATTTGTTTGACCGGATAATCCATAGAATAGTCTGTCGAAAAAAGGAATAATTGCCTCTGAACACACAATATTTGCCAAATACGGATTTAGATATGTCTGAGTAGAGGGAAGTTTTTACTTAGCTCATCTAAGATAATTCTGCAAATACTAATTGAAATAATTCTGAGTACACGGACAACTTTACTAAGCTCATCTGAGATAATTCTGCAAATACTGATTGAAATAATTCTTAGTACACGGACAACTTTACTAAGCTCATCTGAGATAATTCTGCAAATACTGATTGAAATAATTATTAGTACATGGAAGCCTTTTTGCTAAGTTCATTTGAGATAATTATTCTGCAAATACGGATTGAAATAATTCTTAGTATATGGAAGCCTTTTTACTAAGCTCATTTGAGATAATAATTCTGGAGTGTCGCCTTTTTTGTATTTAAACTACAATGTACAGACCATAAATGTTCATCGCTTGTTCATTGACGTTATTGAACGACTTACAGATGCTCGCCCTACAGAACTTTGATTCATTCTAAATGTTTTAAAAGTAGGTGATCAGCCATTAGGTTAAGTACATGTATGTATGTTTATACTATTCTTCACATTTAGTTTGAGGTGGAAATAAGGTCGAGGTAAATGTTCATTAACGTGCATTTTTATGAATTCCAAGCAGCCATACATGACATTGCACTGGAGCACGTTACCATGGTAATACAAACCATAGATTTCTCTTTATGCACTTGTTTTAATTAGATCTTAATGTCCTGAAATTTCCATTTACGACGGTATGAATTTTTTTGTAATGATTCAATCAGCGTCTAAACAGTTGACTGAGTCCAAGTGTTTTTTGAGATGTAGCTCTCTTATGAAATTTCGGAATGCGGTACATTAAACTTGAATTAGGGCTAATTTATAATACTGTTTGCATAAAACAATAGGCACCCTAATATAAACGTCATTTATACATCTACTGCAGCCAATATTTCAATCATTGTGGGAAAAGCACAACTTACAGATGCAATGTAGAGTGCGGATGAATTATCTTTTCAAATCAAACGTGAGCTCGTTGGTGGCAGTAGTGGCTTTCCTCATGGACGCCGTATTACGGGGATAGCTTTACCACTGGTGCGCCGGTGTTAGGATAAGCTTACCAGCAGTACTGGTGTTTTTAACCGGGAAACAACGTTATAAAAAGATACTGTAGAAAGTGGCTTAATCGTTTCACACACACCGAAGCTTTCTGACGCCTTTGCAGCAGACGAACTTGGAAACATTGTGACAAACGGATGAATTGCTCATAATATACAATGTATCTTTTTTGCCACAACTCTGACAACTCTATTTAAAAACAATGCTTTAATTAAAACATGTATTGATAGCTTTCCCAATATTATTTACAAAGTCTGATTAATCTCCACATGGAAAGGGTTAAATTGATTGTTTAATGTTTAATCCTGACACCAGCCAGTCAGCCGTAATGCCAACCCCGAAATCATGAGCGCCAACGAGATTGGAAAAGGGTTAAAGCACCATACACACAGGATTGGCAGTGACTTTCATGCGACTAGTTTAAAAAGAAGATGATTCTTAAAATAGATCATATCAGGTAAACCGTTAAATATCAAGAACATGTTCTAAAAGAATCTGAAATGGAAAATCAATGGCTCTCACAAAAGTAAGTGAAGGCCGGTAAAAGGTCTAATGTCGTAAAAGCTTTTCCAAAATCTCTTTTCGGAAAGGTGGTGAACTTTGAATTATTACAGACAAACAATAAAGTGTAACCCTCTCCCACGCATAGAAGCATTTTACGACATCTGCAGTGGATGACTTTTAAACACTGTGTGGCGAAAAGATAAATTGCTCAGAATGAACATTTTCTCATTTGTTCGCAATATTTGTCAACACATTTCAATAAGCATACTTTTATGTATAGAGATATTCCATAGTTATTTCTCTAAGTTGTTAAAGTCATCTACCGAAGATGTGTTATATGTGGGAAAGGGTTAACAGTGAGTCTGTAATCATATTTAACACAGCTTTTATCCTCTTTGGAAACCTTTTACCTGCTAAACATAAAAGCTGACGTCTTAAACGCAAACGCCATGTGTTTAATACACTGTCGGAAAAGTAGAAATTACTCTAATCAACAATGTCTTCTTTTTGTATCACCTGCGTAGCATGGTAGGCACTTAGGGATTACTTTTTTTGTTCGGCGTCTGTCTGTCGTCACACTTTTGCGTCTGTCTGTCCGTCCGTCTGTCTGTCGTCAAACTTTTCGTCACGTTTTCAAATAACTTTTGTTCTATTCTAAGGATAACATTGAAACTTCTGACAAATGATTATATCAATGTGTGTGATGGGTTCACAAAAGAGGGATAATCCAAGTATTCTTTTAATCAGATTTATTGTCCCTTTTCTGTCAAAAATTAAAATTTCCTGACAAGGCCCCGGCAGGTGACCATTCTAGTTACCATACATTTGTATTAATACTGTGTTACAGCCTTGATGGTAAATTGGCAGAGCGATCTCCTTTGGTGTGGGAGGTCGCGGGCTTGTTCCCCGGCCGAGTCATGCCAAATACTTTTAAAATGATAGTTATGATTGCCTTCATTAGCGCTCATGATTGTGGGGTAGGCATTACGACTGAATCGCTGGCGACCAGTATTACAGGTAACACACAAACATAGGAAAAGCCGAGAAAATATAACTGTTGTTTTTGAAAAGTGATGTAAAAAAACTAAGCAATTAAACACCAAATCAATTCTATGTTA
The DNA here is from genome assembly GCA_031761405.1 of Serripes groenlandicus. NCBI lineage: Eukaryota > Metazoa > Mollusca > Bivalvia > Cardiida > Cardiidae > Serripes > Serripes groenlandicus. The sequence goes on from JASEVX010000011.1 coordinate 25,872,787, forward strand.
ACCCTTTCCCTCATACGACAATTCTGCAGCAGACGACTTTGAACATCTGTTGTCAAAAAATAGAAAATCTCTATAATTGAATGGATAACCTATGACAAAAAGTTGAAAACATTGTGGAAAAAGGAGAAATTGCACGTTTTGTGCAATTTCTTCTTTTGTCACTATGTTTTCAAAAAGCCGTCTGCTGCAGAGGCGTCAGAAAGCGTCTATATGGGTTAAAATATTTCTTCCCAAATGAAGATACATATCACGGACGACTTCATGTAAACGTTAGCTACACCAGCAATGTCGCCTTCGCATATTGTGTGAAATCATTTCCCGCAGCTGTACCAAAATATCCAGCACAAACTATGGACACTCTCTATAAAGAAGAGAATATCTATATGAGCCGTTCCGCGAGAAAACCAACATTGTGGACTCTGCGTATGTATTTACCTTGAACAGCCTAAGCATGCCGCACCGGCTAACCAAGACAGACACTTTTCGCCTCCTGTGGATAATCATTACTCTATATCTGTATACCCCTGAGACGGAATGTGTCGGCCCGCTTTAGACTCTGCGGATTGCAGGGTCCATCACGTTAGTTTTCTCGTGGAACGGCTCTAATCACAAGTTAAGTGATTAAACATTATAAGACCGCATCGGTAGTGTAGTGATAGAGCGTCCACCTCGGGTGTTGAAGGTCGCAGGTTCGCTCCCCGGCCGGGTCATACCAAAGTCTTTATAAATGGAAGTAATGGCAACCCTCCTAGGCGCTCAGAGGTGTGGGGTTAGCATTACGACTGACTGGCGAGTGTCAGGATAAAGGGACCAGTGGTACTGGTACCTTAACCAGGAACCGTTGTGATATAAGTGAGCAATTGTTGAAGGCGGCGTAAAACACCAGACAATCATTAAACCATTCATTATAATGTAAGGAGAAATTTATCTTAAACGATTTCTGCATATGCGACAACATTTTCGAAAGAAGTCTGCAGAAGAAGTGTCTGCGAGAGTTTATCAGTTTTCAAACCACGAGTAGATCTGAACCTGAGCGGTCCTTCGGGAGATGATTGACCGACTTCCAACATTTGTCAAGTAAAGCATATACTATTTTAACCCTTACACGTATACAATAAATCTGCAGCAGAGGACTTTGAAAACATATATGCCAAAATATGTAAAATATCTATAAATGTATCTGTAATTATTGAAAGAAATGAACACTATGTGGAATGGGAGAAATTGCTCATGATAAGCATTTTTTCCATTTATCACAATGTTTTCAAAATTCGTCTGCTGCTGAGGTGTCATAAAGCTATGGGGAGCAATTTGAAAACACTTCTAGGAACTCTTATCCTGTCTTATGTTAATTTTGTACAACATTTAGTTATCCAGCATCGGACACCCTCTGTGTTTTACTGTGCTTCACTCAATACATACCGTGAAGAATGATCGACTTTATTTAAAACCAGACGTTACACCGATATATGACACAACCTGTTGAAAGCAGCACGTACCATAACTGCCTTATTCCGGTCGTTTCTTGAAACGTCTTGGCGTGAGCCAATCAAATTGTCGTTAACAAAATCGTTAGGTATAAAACAGGGGAGATAACAAATATAAATAAACGAAATGCCGAAGCGGTGATTTTCGAGTGCTCTTGTTGTATAAAACCGAGTGTCTGTCGCATCGTTCGAATTTATTGAACAAACAACCGAGTATCTTGTCATCAATGTTAAAGTGTGTAGTTCGAGTAGAAATGTTATGGGGTGTTGTCAGTTGTGGATCGGGTGTTAGAGCAATCAAAACATTGTTCTCTACTCATATATTAATTATTAGCTTATATTGTTCATCTCAAACAAATGGTCCAGATCATGGGAGAAAATACAAATTGCATTGGTTTCGGTGGACAGTGTACATGTATTAAAGGGAATTATTTGGACTTTAATTGAAATGTGTTAATTGCGAGGGCTGGAATTTGTTAAACGTTTTATTTAGGTTTGACGCCAGTTTTTAACAGTAGCTCAGTCATATCACCGGAAACAGAACATGTGTTTAAACTAGTTCTAGGCTATGAAAGGTACCTTGTACAAGGGACATACCATCATGAACGCCGCTGGCGACGATCGAAGCCAACACTGCATTAACTCGAACAGCATCTGAGCCGAATTAGGAGAAAACCAACAATGTGGACTTTGCGTAAGGTATCGATCCGGACCAGTCTTAGCATGCTGCGCAGGCTAACCCAGACAGACACTTTTAGCCTCCTGTGGATTTTCTGTTTCAGGAATCATTACTCAGTACCTCTATCCCCCTGAGACGGAATATGTGGGCCCGGATAAGACTGCACGGACTGTGCATGCTGATCTGGGTCGATACATTACACAGAGTCCATAATGTAGTGAAACGGCTCATCTAGCGTTTTGAAGCCTTTAACACATATAAGAAGTTCGGTACAGATGACCCTGAAGGTGTTATGAATTAAATTGTAAATAATGCATACAAATGGAAAAGAAATTGTTGCAAAAGAAGAAATTCATCAATTTCCCATTTTTCTATAATTGTGTCACAATGCATGTCATGCATATGTCTAATAGTGTATATACCTTTGAAATAATGCTGTATTGGTTCATTTTAGTTTGCAATGTATGATGTCTTGAGTGCCCACACGTTTATCTTCGCTGTGTAAGCAAATTTGTTATTTATATTTTATACAAGGTGTGTTTGTAGTTACAAATTCACCTGCTCAGCAAATATGATCACGTTGCAGTCGAAGAACATCTGCGTATGAGGCTGATTTTATTAAAAAGTGAAGTCATTCAGAGTGATTTCCCCTGGCGAATTTATACGAGACAGGTCTAAAAAAAAAAAACGCCTGGTGGGAATGATGTGAATGTTCTTTTCGTCAGCGAAAATTCAAATCCAACCTTTCTTTTTCTAGCAACACTGTGAAGATACACCCGTGAACAAAGGGGCCATTTCTGCGTCTGTCCCACCAACAATTAACCTTTCCAGACTGCCTTTCTACACAAATGACATGTCCATAGGGACTGAAACGTGAATGTGGTGTGATAGTATAGGATCGTCTGCTCTGAACTGAAAGCATTTATCGATGAAATGATAAAATATAAACAAAATGACCAGTATAACTCTTTATCGTCCAACTCAAGCTAAACGTGAATAATGGGGATATGAAACTGTCCTTGTACACCTGTTATCTGATTTGAATATTAGGCGGAGAAACTAAATTGTCCAAAAGTCTACATTTTGTAGCAGACAAAACTTTGAAGTCGTATGTGGCACATGTACGAAACATATATATTCTGAAAGCTAAACAGTTCAACTAAGGCAACAGATAAATAAAACAAAACTGAAATTTCAATGCAATTTTATTAAAACTGGTTTAAAACACCTACGTATTTTGATTTTGAAATTTTCACTATCATGCCAAAAAAGTAATGTTAGAATTTTCAGAAAATATCCTTGCTTTCGTTCTAAATTCTATACCTTTTTACTGTAGGGATGGCAACGAATATTCGAGCATACGGTCGAATATTCGAATACTATATCATTGTTCGAATATTCGATGAAATCAGGATTTTCAACAGTAAAAATAAAAAAAAAAATTCTGCTTGTGTATTTTTGTCATAAACTGTAGGTAAAGGGTTACCGATGGTCTATTTTACGCGTTGTTTATACAGTGTCAATATAGTGTATAACATGTCAAACTGATAATCCCTGCTTTAGGTTATAAGTGTGATCGATACAATACCGATGTTTGCGTTCCAAAACACCGTAACTTTACCGTTTATTCTATGTAGTTATCGCTTTTTAGAATGAGGCATCAATCAGACAATATTTGAGGTGTTATTATCCGATTTCGTCAATTGTTTTGATAAACAAACTGTTACTAATTAAGTAGCGGTGTATTTCACATTTTGTATAATAAAAGAAGCCTTGATTGGTAATAGCAAACATGCAGATATGTAGCACGTGTTTGAAGTTCATTAATTGTTTGTTCAAGTATCAAACTGCTGAAATAAAACCTTTAATTTGCAAATAATTGTTGCTATTCATAAATACACCAAAATGCGATCTGCATTGCCACATCAGTTTTGAGATATCTTGACATTAGTACGTAATATTTGATTTCAACAATGCCTGTTACGCCGTATGTAGTTTGGAAGTGTTTCCGCCGATCAGAGAAAAAAGCTACATGTACTCTGCGTGAGGCGGAGCTGTCCTACCAGTGAACTACAACCAACCTCCGCAATCATCTACGAAACAAACATCCATCTAGATACATAGATAACCCTTCTGTAACTACCGAGCAGAAGAAACAACATCAATATGTCATTTACAACAGCATTTCAAGAATAGTTCAGTTATATGCAGCAAGAGAAAGATTAAATCTCAGTTGTAAACTGGGTAATCAGAGCTAAAGGTTTCGACCAATGGGATCAATAAATTAAAATCTGCGCACTTTACCAACGTATTTTTCACGAACATTCTTTTTCATACGAATTCATCGGTGTAACGGAAACGTCAAATGCGAGTACACTGGACAAATAAAGAATTAAAAAAGTCTTTGTTTGGTAAGCATGCGCAAAGGGGTCGAATATTCGAATATTCGAATCTCTTGTGTCGAATACTAATTTTGGTATTTGTTGCCATCCCATTTTAGTTTAACTTGCAATACATATTGGGACAGGTGATATGTTAGTGTACAATGTAGTTACTTATTCCTCTTATATACATTCCTGACCTAGGTTTATAAAGAAGAAGCATACTTCTATTGTTACATGTTGTCTAATGGTGTACTTAACTTAGTATTGGGTGATCAGAAAATTAAATATCTGTACATGTTTCTAACAAACAACAGTGTGAACGTACCCATAACAGCATATAAGCAACATTAATCCATTGACCACCTATTGGTCATGTTGTTGATATAATATATCTATAGGTGCTACCTATAAAAAAAAATAAAGAACATACTTTGGCCATACAAAAAGGATTTATAAGTAATTGAGTAGACAATAATAATGTTAATGTCATGTTTCTTGCATTATCAAAACATATTTGGAATTCGTATTGCTGTCGTCTATTATTACGAACAGAAAATAATAAAGTAAAAACTTTCAGAAAATCAAGGAATACATTTATAATGAACGAGGTTAAAACATGAGGGCCAAGATGATCCTTAATCGATCACCTGCATTATGGTAAAGAAGCAAATAGATCAGCCCTTTTCTGATGCCATCTGGCGACTACCTTTTTCAACCAGTCAATATGACTGGAACAAATTATGTAAGGGGTCACATTTCTGCTAAACCCTTTCCCTATTAGAGACAGTTTCTGAGGCCTATGCAACAGACGATTTAGGAAAAGATTGTCACCAAAAGAACAATTGCTCCTTATCAGAAAGTTATCCTTTTGCCACAATGTTTGATAAATAATTATACTTTGAATGAGTGTGGCAATAGCTCATGTATAGGAATTTGCGGTCTTCCATGTTGATACCACTTTTTTTGCTGGAAACGACGTCGCTCCATTGACGTTACGCCAAGATGAAGTGTAACGGAAATGACGTCACGTCCTTCTTTGGCTACGATACAGTCAAAATTTAGGTTCGGGCGTAGAAGGCTAATGCTGTCGGTTATTTTACGAACGGGAAAACATATTTCTTACAGATTTCCATTTAGTTTTAACTTTTCGTACAAATGTTTATTCCCACATAACACAGCATTTTAATGATCTTAAATATCTATTTAAAAAAAAATGATTAAAAAGACGACAATAATTTTCAATCCGTGTTTTTCCGCTCATTTTATACCCAAAATACCCATTTTAAAAAAAAATATTAAAAAGACGACAATAATTTTCATTCCGTGTTTTTCTGCTCATTTTATACATACCAAAAATACCGATTTAAAAAATTGATTAAAAAGACGACAATAATTTTCAATCCGTGTTTTTCTGCTCATTTTATACATACCAAAAATATCGATTTAAAAAAATGATTAAAAAGACGACAATAATTTTCAATCTGTGTTTTACGTCTGCGTTTTATACATATCCAAAATGGCGGCCCCCATGGATTTTTCCAGTTTCATTTCAGAAAGCTTCATGGGTTATTGGAAAAAAAAAAAAAAAAAAAAAAATCTCACACCTGTTAACTATAAGCGAAAAAACCCATTCATGGTTTTTTTTCGTATTAAGACGAGTTTGATTTTTTTTGTTATTAGTTAATTCGGATAAACTACATAAACTCACTACACCATGTCTGTGTCAATAAACATATCTTCAACTATCTTAGTAGGGGTCATCCAAGAAAAGGTTCAGTGTACATCACTGTTATAACACGGCGGACAAGAAAGGTTATATTGGTCACGAACCTTATGTTTTCACCGCGATAAACATATATGCGCCGTTCCACTAGAAAACCAACATTGTTGAATCTGCGTAAAGTATCGACCCGTATCAACCTAAGCATGCCGCCCAGGCTAACGCGGACAGACACTTTTCACGTCCTGTGGATTTTCTGTTTCAGGAATCATTACTCTATACTTTAATCCCACTGAGACGGAATGTGTCGGCCCAGATCAGCCTGCGCGGAGTGCGCAGGCTGATCTGGGTCGATACATTACGCAGAGGCCATCATGTTGGTTTTCTCGTAGAACGGCTCATATATTGTATGAAACCAAAACCACCCACTTGGTTGAGCCCAAGAGATGCGTTGTCTTCAATCGTTCAGACCAATTAAACCGGCTCTTACGGTTCAAGCAATGGTCAGACTCTACAGGAGCTCCTTCTAGTAGAGGTGGAATCCGCTGTGGTCGAGTGGTAAGCGTCGGTGATTTCGAAATCGGGCGTCCCGGGTTCGTTCCCCAGTCGCGGCACTACGGTCATGATGGAGTGCCCTTTGGGCAAGGCACATTTTCTAGCCTAGTAATGGTTTGTTTACCCAGGGATCATGAATAAGTGAACTGTCGCCGTGATATAACTGAACTAATGTTGAAAGCGGCTTAAAACCAAAATAAATAAATTGTAGTAGAGAAAACATTGTTGCGTCTAAGCAGCTGCGGCGATAGACATCTGCGTAATGTGTCGACCAGATCAGCCGGCGCTGTCCGCGCAGACTGTTCCGGCCGACACATTTCGTCTTAGGGGGATAGATGTATAGAGTAGTGATTGCTGAAACAGAAAATCCGGGTAGGCCTGTGTGGCATGCTTAGGCTGATCCGGGTCGATACTTTACGCAGAGTCCACAATGTTGATTTTCTCACGAGACGGCCTACACATTGATTATTGCAAAGCTACGCCCCTGGAGAAGGATAGAACAGTGCTCCAATTTTTCATATACTATTCTGGTGGTTTCTTTTTTAAAAAGGAGCTTGTCAGAGTCAATCGTTATAGTGGGCGAATTCCGAAGACACTCGTCGAAATCAAGACTGGTAGCAGTCCCTATTGTCAAGACTTATTACATTATTGGCAATAAATTACTTCAAATATCTCTTTCTACAGTAGATCTCCATTACTGAACACCATTTCGGGTTAAGAGAAATGTCATCATTGTTGTAAATTATACGTGATGTCAATGAATGTACATGTACATGTATATGTGGAAATTTAAATATATATTGATTCCAGCCTAGTTCACAACCCTCTTGTATAGAACCGCCAATAGTACTTGTCTCAAAAACAAAATGCGGTTACTTGTTGGGATTTCAGCCGGAAAATTAATTTGATTTGACATCAGATAAGCATTAGAAAGTACTCAATAAAAGTGTGCCTTTGAAATATCGGAATTTCAAAATTATTGGAATGATAGTTTAGGTTTCCGAATTTCAAAAAATCCTTTCAAATAGCCTATATCTACAATACACTTTCGTTTTTGTTTTTTAGCTAATACGTCGAGTCCCGGTATCTCAGTCGGTAACGACGCGAGCTGTCAATCCAGGGGTTGTGAGTTCGAATCCCGGCTCGGCCAACTTTCTTTCCGAAGTTTGACAAAAGTCATTGCAACATGCGTCATTCGTCTTCCACCAATGGATAAAGTATATGTGGTAAAGCAGCCAGTTGCTTGGGAAGATTTGTGTGTGGAGTACTGGTGTGACAAAATCAGAAAACACATAAGTAGGTGAACTTGCCGTCGTGATATGACTGAGAAATTGTTAAAAACGGCGTTAAACCCCAATCAATCAATAATTTTAGGTAATACGAACTCAATTGAAGTACTTCCATGATGGAACAGTACAAGAAAGGGCGGAGAAACCAATAATTGGATCAACGGACCAAGTTTCCGTTCCGTCTAAATCATTTCTCGCAACTTCGCGACAACATCAGTTAATCTTAAAGTACATGTGTATGGAGATCCGGTCAATAACCGAAACATTATAATAAGACTCCATAGTAGTAGACACGAATAATACGGTTTTATAACTTCGCGACAACATCAGTTAATCTTAAAGTACATGTGTATGGAGATCCGGTCAATAACCGAAACATTATAAATAAGACTCCATAGTAGTAGACACGAATAATACGGTTTTATAACTTCGCGACAACATCAGTTAATCTTAAAGTACATTTGTATGGAGATCCGGTCAATAACCGAAACATTATAATAAGACTCCATAGTAGTAGACACGAATAATACGGTTTTATATCAAGCAAACAAAGAAACAATTCAATGAAAAGAAATCTGATAAAAAAAACGTTCACTTCACACGTAAATTGACCACATTGGGTAATGGAGTTTATGAATATTAATTACGACGATGGCGCATAGCTTTATAGTCTGATTCTGGTCGCAGTTGTATCCTTATAGAATTACAGGAAGCTTGAACTACTAGACGATGTTCAATAACGGTCAGAGGCACTGGCTGATATGGAGCTGATCGAGCTGGTCGCAACGTTCGAAAACGCCACATTTCGCGTGTCACGGCTTAACTCTTTCAGCGCCAAAGGCAATATTGAGCTTTTTGCAAACAATACAGATTCAGGTGAGTCAGATCGTAACGAGCTGCATCACCTGAAATCTGCATTGTTTGGCTGTGAGTTATAAAAATATTCCCAAAATCCTAAAACATGAAAATAGAGTCGTCCGAGTTTGAACATGGACGAGTCTACTTTAAACAATTCGGCGCTGAAAGGGTTAAACATGAGAACATTGGTACAGCTGTTTATCGCGGAATAAAGGAGACGAATTCACTCTCAATTCATGACGATATACGATGTATGAGACAGTGTAGTTAACCCTTTCCCTCATATAGACGCTTTCTGACGCCTCCGCGGCTTTTTGAAAACATAGTGACAAAAGAAGAAATTGCACAAAACGTGCAATTTCTCCTTTTGCCACAATGTTTTCCATTTTTTGTCATAGGTTATCCATTCAATTATGGAGATTTTCTATGTTTTGACAAAATACGTTCAAAGTCGTCTGCTGCAGAATTGTCGTATGGGGGGAAAGGGTTTAACGACACTTTAGGTCTACTGCAGTATTGATCTCATTGTTAGAATGTTTTAAGTGGGCCGAACAGCGCAAAGGTACTGACAAGTCACTGTATAGAGGTTTACTCATATTGATCTGGATATTCGGTTTTTTAAAGGTTCTTTTTTAGATTTTAACAATTTCTCAGTTATATCACGGCGGCCAGTTCACCTACTTATGCATTTCCTGGTTTTCTCACACCAGTACTCCACACAACAATCTTCCCAAGCAATTCTTTTTTAGATGACGTGCCTTAAAATCCTCTTATATCGAATGAGCAGAATAACATAGATTAATGTTGATTCAAACACATTTATTGTTTGGTGCTTTACGCCGCTTTCAACAAGTTCTCAGTTATATCATGACATTTTCTGAGTGAGTAAAAAGTGCTACTGGTCCAACTATCGTGGCACCAGGCTGTCAGTCGTAATCCCTTGAACCCTGAGAGCTAAGAAAGGCAGCCATCACTACCACTGTGAAAGTATTTGGTCTGACCCGGTCGGGGATCGAACTTACGCTCTCTCGCACCGAGGAGGATCTGCTCTACCATTATACCATAGGCGGTCGATTCGAACAGTGAAACACACAAATGAATCTGTGCTTACACACTGTCTCAACGAGATTTCTTTGCTCGCCTAATTTAAAACAACTCGCACAAAAGATAGAATGGTCCCAATGGACTCGCTATGAATCAAACGTGGGTTAATTTGAACATATATCGTTTGTCTCGAACCATTTGCTGGAACGAATTCTTGACATGATTTTAACAATTGGTTGCTTTTCATTATAAACATTGAAGTATAATTGAATTACCTAGCTGACATTACATCAATGAATTTAGCAATCACTCCAACACGTCGATAACTCGAACAAGTCGTTAAATCAATCACCTCGATAACTCGAACACTTCGATCACTCGAATACCTCGACAACTCGAACACGTCGATAACTCAAACACGTCGATCACTCAAACACATCGACAACTCGAACACCTCGATAACTGAAACACGTCGATCCCTCGAACACGTCGTTAACTCGAAGTATTATTAGAGTTCGAGTTATCACGAATCCACTTTATGAGCCGTTCCACGAGAAAACCAATATTGTGGACACTGCGTAAAGTGTCGACCCAGATCAGCCAAAGCATTCCGTACAGGCTAATCCGGACTGACACTTTTCGCTTCCTGTCAATTTTCTGTTTCAGGAATCATTACTTTATATATCTATCCTCCTGAGGCGGAATGTGTCGGCCCGGATTAGCCTGCGTGAACTGCATAATTTTGTTTTTCTCGTGGAACGGCTCATATGTACTCATCTCGTTCCATATCCACGTCATATAATATTTGTGTTCAGTCTGTTGAAACTCTAGACTACCATTTTATACTTGTAAAGCATATAATGAGTTAATTAAATGTTTTTAGCCTGGGGCTTTAGCCCCTGGTCACAGTAGTAAAACCATTTGTTCGGAGTTGACAGCCTGCCAGTTGCTGTTAACACCCTATAACGCATTTTAAGGTGAGACTGCGCCAAAAAGATAGTTCATCATGGATTCATCATAACTGCATTCAAAAGGTTAAGATCACCACAAAAAACATCATCATAATTTTGCCGAGAGGTCAAATATGAAAGCTTATGGAAAAATAAATGGTTAACAAAGAAGGTACGTGACAAATGCAGTGGCGGATTTACCGCGGGGCCCGTAATAATCATGTGCTCCAATAATTCCTCAAACGATTTACCTCACTTCAGCAGCGGGCGTCTACGAATTTCTTACTGTTCCCGCCAGTTGTTATAGCATTTAACGACGACTCAGTAAACTTTATCAGGGAAGACCTGCCATCGGACGATACACTCTAGGTGTAAATAGAGTGATGGAGGAATAAATGGGGTGGTGTATCACCCTTAACTTACCGACCAGTCAACCATTGACGACTTGATTAAGGAATGTGATCCAAATGTCCACACAATTACCTTTAACTCAGACTTGAAACCTCTTCGCAAACTGATCGCACATTAATCGGCTGATGCCTGGCCGATGTCCGGCCGGGCATCACACATATCGGGCGAGCGCCGGGCCACATTTTGGACTTCCATTTAATCCAGACGCAGCTCAGAGCCCGGCCGGAATTCGGGCAGAAATTGACTGGGGACAGTCCAGCGTCTGGCCGACCACCCACTGTTGCTCGCACGTTATAAAAGCCGGCTCATCGCATCATTCATCGGATAACCCAGTCCCGCTCTTCACATAAGGTAACAAGTTAACACACAGTTTATCACAAAAGTGTCAGAGTACATGTAACAGTACTACAAGATGCCCTAGAAAAGATGGAAGGACTGAAGGATAAGGAAAGTGCAGAACCCAAAAGAGAGGGTTAGTGGCAGTGAAGTGAATGAGACCAGGACTTTCCTCTTCAGCCACCAATGCACCAAGAACTAAGTTGTAATTGTAGCGTGCACATGTTAACCTGTCCCTCAGCCGGGCGACCCGATCGCGCTGCGGAGGTATCAACGGCATTCTCGTAAAAATGTTTGTCTTAATAATATATAGGTCAAGTTCGAATATGGGTTATGTTGGATCTGAAACCAAATTGAATGGAAATCTTGTTAACACTTTGTAGGCTGCATTGTTAACTTGAGCATGTTAAAAAACTGTATCAGAATGTTTGTCTTGGTGATATGTAGGCCTAGTTCGAATATTGGTCATGCCTGTTTAAACATTAGGTCAATAGATCAAATTGAAAGAAAATCTCGATAACACTGTACCTGCCGCAGTTTCTGCTTCAGCAGTTTAAAATTAGGTCAGAATGTAGAACTTGATGATATATAGGCCAGGTTCGAATATGGGTCATGCCAGGTCAAAGGTCAGTAGGCCAAATTTAATGAAAATCTTGTTAACACTCTATTGGCCCTTGAAATTTTGTCTGAATTATATTTAGGTCAAGTTAGACTAGTGGTCATATTGGGTCAGAAACAAGGTCACTACTCCAAATTAAAGGGTAATCTTGTTAACACTCTAGATGCTGCATTTTTAACTTGAGCATGTTGAAACTGTTTCAGAATGTTTGTCCTGATGATATGTAGGCCAAGTTTGAATATTAGTTATGTCTGTTGAAAAACTAGGTCACTAGGTCAAATTGAAGGAAAATCTTGTCAACACTGTAGAAGCCACATTTTTTAAATTTGGTCAGAATGTTTATCTTTATGATATCTAGGCCAAGCTCGAATATGGGTCATGCGGGTTTAAAAACGAGGTCACTATACCAAATTGAAGAAAACTATTGTCAATACCTTGGAGCCCGCATTCTTTGCTTCAGCAGCTTGAAACTTTGTCAGAATGTTTGTAGTGATACTATCTAATCCATTTTCAAATATGGGTCATATCAGGTAAAAGAAAATAGGTCACTAGGCCAAATGAAGGAAAATCTCGATAACACTCTGGAGGTTGCATTCTGAATCTTTGTCAGAAAAATTGTCTTGAGGAGTTTTGCATTGATCAAACATTTTCTCCCAGTCTAGTACATACTTTAGAGAATTATTTCTACATGATGGAAGTTGATTTAACACTGACATATTTCTCAATATAATAATGCAGAAAATTCAAAATATTCTGACTAAACCTGCTGTCAAATTGTCCTTTGATTCTTCATTCCTTAAATGTGTATACGTAGCTCTTGCACTCAGGTGAGCGATATAGTGCCAACAATGTCCTCCCGTTTCCAAATTGGCAGTTTCATAATATCTACTATTTTTGATATGATCTTTCACTTCTTAACAATATATACATAAACATAAGCTACAATTGTTTTTTCTTTTCACATTTGCTCTACTTCTCAAACCTTCCTGCAGCCCCCAGGCCTTCAGCACTTTCAGTTCTTTGATTGTAGTAATCCTACTATTATAAAATTCAACTGTTTAATGAGCCAAACGAAAGGAAATGTCATTAACAGATGAAGAATGTATATTTCGTTATTCACTAGAAAGACAAAAGTCACTTTTATAATGAGTTATATATGGATGCCACATACCTGTTTGTTATAACTACGTGTATGACGTGACGGTGGCCATATCACGAATACAGATCGAGGGCTTGGCGTGAAACGGTTGTAACTAAAATAAGTATTTTGTTTCCAAGGTTAATCACCTCGCTATAAAGTCTTCATAAGCGTTAACTCATTTTTCTTGGTAAACAATTTAAATTTAGGTGCCATTGCTCGTCTGAGCAATGGCACCTAACTTTGCATTGTTTACAAATGGGTCAAAATTGCCCCTAAACCAGGGTTTCCCAAATATGTTTTTAGTTACAACCGTTTCACGCTAAGCTCTCGAGATGTTTGAGTTTGAGTGTTTATGACTCGCTGCAATACAACTTTTTAGACTGGTGAAGCTATTCTAAATGACAGTTGATCATGTTAAATATGGGGAACTGGTTGGGTAGGAGTGAACGTTCGGACTGTATTTTCGTTCCAAACAATTTGTCATCTAACCTCGTTTTTTTTAACAGGTCTCTAGTAGATAATATTATATGAAATCGGATATTTGTGTTAACTCATTTTTCTTGGTAAACAATGTAAATGTAGGTGCCATTGCTCGTTCTGAGCAATGGCACCTAAATTTGCATTGTTTACAAAGGGGTCAAAATTGCCCCTAAACAAGGGTTTTCCTAATAGATTTTTAGTTACAACTTTTTAGACTGGTGCAGCTATTCTTAATGACAGTTTATCATGTTGAATATGGGGAACTGGTTGGGTAGGAGTGAACGATCGGACTGTATTTTCGTTTTCAAACATGTCTCTAGTAGATATATAAAATCGGATTGTTGTGAGCTAGACAGTGAAAAAAAAACACACAAAGAGAACACATGCCAATCCGATTTGTTTCTTGTACAGATCAGAAAAAAGTGTCAGCCTTACAATTTTATAACGTATTGTATTGTTGATGAAATAGAAAATAATAAAAGAATTATATCCACCTAGGACTAGACATTTCTCATCTTATCATCGTATTCAATCTGTCAGACGTCGACATACCGATATCAATAGTATCTTATTACAACAGTTTATGTCTATTTTCAGACAGAAATATAGATAAGAAACGGTAAAATGGTATTCTCGCCACAATGAATATCGTTTCACTCATTTCAATTCAATTAAATTCGTTTATTAGTTGACTTAATCAACATGTACATGCGTTACAAACTATAGTATACAACCCTAAATAAATAACAAAAAGAAAAAAAAAATATACTCAAAAAAAAGTGAGAAAAAACAGAAATATGAAAAAATGTTATGCTCAACTTAACCCTATATTGTGTGAACTCACACGAATTTTCTACGGCGATCTCTTAATTTAGGATAGGGTTGTGAAATAGTGATTTATGGGCATACACAACGCCCTATATATTTGTAATAATTTCAAGACAAGATAGCTTACATATAAACGATTTCCAAGAAGTAAATACAGTAACATTAATTAGCATTAACCCTTTCGACATTAAACGGCTAAGCCTATGTAGAAAAGCAGCCAGTTGCTTGGGTAGATTGTTGTGTGGAGAACTGGTGTTAGCAAACCATGAAATGCATGAGTAGGTGAACTGGCCGCCGTGATATAACTGAGAAATTGTTAAAAATGGCATTAAACCCCATTCAATCAATCAATCAATGAATTCGAACATTAAACAAATATACGAAAGACATTTTTGAATAAATCTAAGCAAAAATATGGAAATAAAAAAAGATGGTGACAAATGGAGAAATTGCTGGTTTTGAGCGTTTCTCTCATTTTGTCACATTATTTTTAATAGTCGTTTATATGTGGGAACAGGTTAAAAACTATTTCCAGGATGTAATCATAGGAACATTAATTAGGATTAAACCATTGTAATCAGATATAAATTAACATGTGAGCAAATTTACGAGAAAACCAATAGTATAGACTCTGCGTATTGTATCGACCCAGATCAGCCTGCACAGTCCGCGCAGGATAATCCGGTCCTACACATTCCGTATCAGGATGATAGAGATATAGAGTAATGATTCCTGAAACACAAAATCCACAGGAGGCGAACAGTTTCTGTCCGGGTTAACCTGCGCGGCATGCTTAGGCTGATCCGGGTCGATACTTTACGCAGAGTCCACACTGTTAGTTATCTCGTGGTATTGTCGATTCTTTGTCTAGATATTTCCAAAGCCGTCTGCTGCAGATTTATTGTAAATGTGACATGGGGGTTAATACATCACGTACGACGTTTTTACGTATCCGAAATTGGGGCATTCATCAGGATGTCGAAACTGTCGGACATGCAACTTTGTTGAATATCATTGTCTATATGAACGGGAAAATGATACCCTCATGGGGCCGACCATTTTTCATCTTTTTCAATACCTTCAATTTGGCAGTGATGCCCCAAAAAATATTTCAGACCATGTTTCATCTGATATAGGTCAAACCAGGTTAACAAAAATATGTTATTCAAACACTCCTATTTTTGAACACGTCAACTTTTTTAACCATTTTTCACATACAAAACATCTGAAGCAGACGACTTTGAAAGTCATTTATGCAAATATAATGAAAATTTCTAGAAATAAAAGGCAAAATAAATGAATAAAGTTGTCTTTAAAAACACAATGAGCAATTTCTCCGTTTACTTACTGATTTCAAAAGTCGTCTGCTGCATATGCGTAAATATGCGTAATGAAGTGAGAAAGCGTAAATGAGCCGTTGCGCGAGAAAACCAACATTATGGACACTGCGTTATGTATCGATCCAGATCAGCCTGCGCAGTCCGCACAGTCTAATCCGGGCCGACACATTTCGTCTCAAGGGAATAGAGGTATAGAGTCATGATTCATGAAACAGAAAATCCACAGGAGACGAACAGTTTCCGTCCGGATTAGCCTACGCGGCACGCTTAGGCTAATCCGGCTCGATACTTTACGCAGAGTCCACACTGTTGGTTTTCTCGTGGGACGGCTCAAATGTAAATGTTTTGTTCACATGTCATTTAACGTGGAGGATGTTTGCGTGTTTTTATTTACAACTACGATAAATAAAACCTTTATAGTTCATTCCAACACTAATTGTGTATAGTCCATCAGCGCTATCTCCTCCTCAAATGTATCAACTGAACAATAAAGTATCGATTACAAAGACATAAATCATTTTAATTATCGATTCTAGTGTACCAACTAGTGTACCAACTAGTGTACCAACTACACTAAAAAGGGGACTGAAATTAAACAGTAACACTTATAATAGAATCCGGTTAATTATATCTTTGGCTATTTTAACCATCCTAATCTCAAAAATTAAATTTAAAATAAAAATCAATATTGATCAATATTTGTCTATTCATATATCTATATATTTATTATCTTGTTTGTAAACAACATTACAAAGAGGGTTGTTCTATATTCTGTCATGTATATATGTCATTTTGTTTCGCCGTTTGTAATGCTAAATTGTATTTACCTCATGTTTTTGTCCTTGTACAAATTGGGAGTATTAAAGAAATTGAAATTGAATTGAACATAGATCGTCTGCTTATACTATTTGGACTGAACACGGACTGCATCGGGGGTGGGGGTAATTTGGGTGTGCATGATATATGTGTTTATTGGTATGGTGTTTTACGCCGTTTTCAACATCTTTTTCCAAATAATATCACGTCGTGTCCTTGGTAAGTTACCAAAACTAATGGACAATTTTTTCTGACACAAGCAAGTGAGTCGTAATGTTTTTAATGTTTTTGTTTTTTTCGCGTAAAGACAAAAAGCTTTCGAGCAATTTGACATATTTATGAACCCCTTTAATGTTATTAGAAAAGTCAGCACAGCTTTCTACACTTCACTTTAAATGACGATTTTTAGTTTTGCATATAAAATAACATTTTGACACGTTTATCAACGAGGATAATTGACCCTTACCCACATACAGCAAATCTGCAGCAGACGACTTTGAAAATGTCTACCCAACAATATGGGAAATCTCTATAATCGTAGGCATTACTATAATTACGAAAACAGTTGAAAACATTGTGGCGAAAGAAGAAATTGCTCGTTTTGATATATGTGTTTGTTTGTATTCTGTTTTACGTCGATTTCCAACATCTTTATCCATCCAAAATTATATCACGTCGTTTCCTTAGTAGGTTTCCAAAACTACTGGACAATTTCTTCTAACACAAGCGAGTGAGTAGTAATGTTTTTAATGTTTTTGTTTTTTTGCGTAAAGTCTAAAAGCTTTCGAGTAATTTGACATATTATGGTTCCCGTTAACGTTATTAGAAAAGTCAGCACAGCTTTCTACACTTCACTTTAAATGACGATTCTTCTTCGTGGTAATTTAGTTTTGCATATATATACATTTTAACACGGTTATCATTGAGGATATTTAACACTTTCCAACATACAGCAAATCTGCAGCAAACGACTTTGAAAATATCTACCCAACAATATTGGAAATCTCTATAATCGTAGGTATTACAATCATTATTAAAAAAGTTGAAAACATTATGGCAAAAGGAGAAATTGCTCGTTTTGAGCAATTTCGCATTTTGCCACGATGTTTTTAAAGCTCGTCTGCTGCAGATGCGTCAAAATGCGTTTATAGGTGGGAAAGGGTTTACGATTCGACATATCATTTTCCCTTTTCCGTATATGTAGGTAAAAAGAAATTCAGCTATAGTACACACCTAATACACATATTATGTAGCTAACTCAGTTTAATGCCAGGGATCGTAACTAAGGGAACTGTCACCGTGATATAACTGAAATAATGTCGAAAAACCGCATATATGCCCCCAGTTTAATGCCAGGGATGGTAAATAAGGGAACTCTCACCGTGATATAACTGAAATAATGTCGAAAAACCGCATATACCCCCAATAAAACAAACAAATCAACCCTCAATGCCATGTTTCATAATTCGTCAAGGGAAATTAAACAGAGCAAGTCAGGTCTGAAACAGCCAGCACTTGATCGTCAAATGTCAAACAACAACACATATTACGAATCGAAAATGGACGCTATACAGAGTAGGTTAGTCCTTTTGGGATATACACTAATTGAAGCACTTATACAGCAGACTAATATCGAAATTATTATAGGAATACGATCATGCTTCTTCTTGAATACACATTTTCATCAAAACCAGTTTACCTTCCTCGGTTTGTTGACAGGGGTTGTGAGTTCGAATCCCGGCTCGGCCAACTTTCTTTCCGAGGATTGACAAAGGTCAATGCAACATGCGTCATTCGTCTTCTTCCAATGGGCTTAGTCTATGTGGAAAAGCAGCTAATTGCTTGGGAAGATTGTTATGTGGAGTAATGGTGTGAGAAAACCAGGAAATGCATGAGTAAGTGAACTGGCCGCCATGATATAACTGAGAAATTGTTAAAAACGGCGTTAAACCCCAATCAATCGATCAATCAATCGGTTTGTTGAATATCGATGACAAATTGAAAACCGCATCAGCTACATGTATGTCGAGATAACCGTCATGCATGTGCAATAAAAACCTGGCAACTATACTAATAATACCAAATAATTTCGCATCTGTTAGTTTTACAATTATCAACAAATGTCGAATGAAACACGTACATTGACAAGCGATTAACTGAAGATCGAACGACGAGATGTCGGAAACTTAATCAGGGGCGTAGCTCCCTGTAGGCACGTGACTACACATTTTATCTCAAAATGCAGCTGCGGCGATAGTCATCTGCGTAATGTATCGACCAGATCAGCCTGCGCTGTCCGCGCAGACTGATCCGGCCGACACATTCCGTCTTAGGGGGATAGATGTATAGAGTAGTTATTCCTGAAACAGAACATCCACAGGAGGCGAAAAGTGTCTATCCGGGTAGGCCTGTGTGACATGCTTAGGCTGATCTGGGTCGATACTTTACGCAGAGTCCACAATGTTGCCTACAGTACCTAAAGGGAGCCACGCCCCTGAAAACACTACTAATTAATCATTTGTGTTTGATAGTGTTTCCGAAAAACAACGCGAGTACTGGTTATGTCTCCGGGAAGTATTATTAATATTAGCTGAAAGCTTGTTGCTGCAATCGTTGTAAAATGAATAAATTAATCATAGTATGAGGTTCACTGGGTCTGGTCCATGAATGCAGTTGTTTTACTTATAGATGCACATCCCGATTCTTTACTTTAAATTCATTTATTTTACATCGATTGCGAAACAAACTTTCAGCTTATATTAATCACGCTCGATGTCTGCTTTCCTGGAGACTTAACCAGTACTCGTGCCGTTTGTGTGGAACAAATAGCTATCTTAAGCTTTAGCTTGCGGTAATCATAATTCCAATAATAGCGAAGAATTTCCTTTAACAAATGTATGGTATAATCCAAACAGTATGGTCGGAACCTAAAATATATGTTATATGTTGCAAGTCTGTCTAACAGAATGTTTACGACTTCTCGCTACACGTTTACAAAACTCCGTTGCCTATTACCCTAACACAGACTGCTTCTGACACACAATGTAACAGTTGTCTTTTGTTTATATTTTAGGGGAAAAAGAAAAACTGCACTACTCAAAAATATTATACTCCCACATGTTATGTCTGTTTACACAGTTTCGATGCGGATTTTAAATCGTGTAACTGAGTTAATGGTTAACTAACTACTTAACTTCAGCGTGCAATGGTAACGGAATTTCCTATATAATTCCATTTGGGGCACAGGTTAATGGATTTCTTACGTTACAATGGTCCATATATGGATCTGGTTTTCATCTATGGCAAGTAGTTATCTTCCAAAGTTGTATTTTCGGTAAAAAAAAGTAATTTATCATTGTTTCGTTCTGAAAGGCACATTATGAAAAATAATCGATGTCTTCAATGCCACATCTTGCCCCCGAGAAAATATCAGAAACACGAAGAAAGACACGACGATAACGACTTCCGACTATATATATATCAATATATCTTAATGATGCAAAACCCTTCAAATTGAATTAGTCGGCTGGTATATATAGACACACTGTACGCTCCATCATGACAGACAGTTGTTGGTTTGTATGCTGTTTCTTGCCGCTTTCAATACTATGTAATTATATCACGGCGATTCCTCGGTAAGACACCAACTAGTCAGACACAATGCTAGCCCCACAAGCATAAGTACTACAGTTAAGTCATGACATTGACAATCTGAGCGGATCGTGATTGGATCGTGAGCGTGATTGGAACGAAGTTGGAACGTTTTATGAGCTGAACGAAACAATCATAACGAACGAAAAAATCCAATCACATGAATGTTCGCTTAATCTGAGCGGAACGGAAAACAGCAATCACAATGTTATGAATGAGTGAACGCTTTATGAGCGGAATGGAACGTGAGCGGAGCGGAACGGAACGGAACGGAACGGAACGGAGCGGAGCATGAACGGTAAATTTGTCAATTTCAAGATATTCTTAACTGTAAGGAGGGAAAGCCGTTATTAATATTTTCAAAGTATTTGGTATGAGGGACGCTCTACCACAACCAGGGGCGTGGCTTGGCAATACTCAATGTGTAGGCCATCTAGTGAGAAAATTAACATTGTGGACTCTGCGTAAAGTAACGACCCGGATCAGCCTAAGCATGCCACACAGGCGTACCCGGATATACACTTTTCGCCTCCTGTGGATTTTCTGTTTCAGGAATCACTACTTTATTTATTTATCCCCCCTTAGACGGAAAGTGTCGACCTGATCAGTCTGCGCGGACAGTGTGGGCTGATCTGGTCGATACATAACGCATGTGTGTATCGCCGCAGCTGCATTTTGGGTCATATTTAGAAGAAATGTGTAGGCACGTGCCTACAGTGCCTGAAGGGAGCTACGCCCCTGACAACGCCTCCAAAGCGGTCTAAAATGTAGCCAATACTACATGTTATGTTGAAACTTGACTGCCATTCCCGGTTAAAACAGTCTGACCAGATCACGACAGAAAGCAATATATCTTTGTCCTTATAAGAACATAGGCAATACATTAAGTTTTCTTCTTTCTTTTTTTTTGTCTTTGTCATCATCCTCAAAACCTGAAGTGAATTAGTGAATCGTGTTTAGGTCAAATCACGCTACATACATCCGCTGACTTGCTGATCTGCAGTACTATAGTCCCTAAAAAAAACTTTGTTTGCGTAGAAATGAGTGTATACCATTACCAGAATGTATTGAATATATGGCATTGAGTTTAAGTGCATTGTGAATGTGTATAGGATGCACTGGAAATGATTGATTTGATCACTTTTAGTATTTTGACATTGTTTGAAAGTGAAAGTAGAGAATGCTAAACACCGGTTTTGTCCGGGCCCGATTTGGTCCAAAATGACGGTTACCATTTTCGCCTGGCGAGTTCTTTCTTTCTTGCATAATTCATGACCCCCGCATTTTCTTTGAATTGTTTTAAAGCTAGGAGGTAAATCTGTTCAATGATATATGGTGTTCTACATGAAACGCGTAGAAAGTGTGACAATCGAGGACTGAAACTGGTCGATTTACATGGAAACAAAGAAGGATTTTTGTTGGTGTATTGTAACTTTTAGGAAAGGAAAAAACGTTGCTAAGACACACTTTGATATGGATTATCATAAACTAGTACATATAGTAAGACGAGTATTTGTAGTATACTTGGATAGAAGGATTTTCCGGTACTAAATGTAATATATGGAGTGAATCATATATCAGCTGACCCGATGATATATATAATGACGGAATATTATTTTTAGGTTTTCAACAAAGGGCATTATTTTGTTTTATCTAAGAAGGGCGGAAGCATTAGACGCATCTGTCAAAGCTTAGCTCACTGCCATGGAATGTTATTATTATCTCCCTAAAAGATGTATGGTCCTTCGTAATGGTATAACACGATCGCATTATCTCATATTTATTTGTAATGAATTCTGCCGGTGGTTAAATTAATTTGTTTACGATTGTTTTACACAGATTATATTACAAGTTTAACAAGAGGACCATGATGGTTATAAACCGTTCACCTGATTTGGGACTGGGTGTCCCGGGTCCGATCCAAAGTTGCACCGCAGCGGTCATGGTAAAGTGTCAATGGCAAAGGCAAAATTTCGAGCCAAGTATTGGTTTGTTTACCCAGGTATTGTATATAAGTCAACTGTCTCTGTAATATAACTGAAATAAGCTTGAAATCGAATAAAACATAATAAGACACGATAATTATTTTGTTTTATCCAAGAAGGGCGGAAGCATTAGACGCATCTGTCAAAGCTTAGCTTACTGCCATGGAATGTAATTATTATCTCCCTAAAAGATGTATGGTCCTTTGTCACGATCACATTATATCATATTTATTTGTAATGAATTCTGCCGGTGGTTAAATTAATTTGTCTACGATTGTTGTACACAGATTCTATTTCAAGTTTAACAAGAGGACCATGATGGTTATAAACCGTTCACCTGATTTATTTAACTCTTCAGCGCCGAATTGTTTAAAGTAGACTCTTCCATGTTCAAAATCGGGTGTGTCCATTTCTCAATTTATGAAAGTTTTGGACTATTTTGGTAACTAAAAGGAAAACAATGCTGATTTCAGGTGAGACAGCTCGTTACGAGCTGACTCACCTGAATCTGCATTGTTTTCAAAAATCTTAATATTGCCTGTGGCGCTGAAAGAGTTAAGATACTTCCAATAGAAGTCACATACACTTGGGCAATATATTTAAGGCAAATGAAATATATACCAAATATTCTTGGTGTCTATGTTTTTGTGGTTTTTTTTTTTAATTTATTGGGATGAATTTCACAATATTGGCTTGTGTAGAGGGACACTAAAGGAACTTTGTGCCAAAGGTTGCTCTTTCTTAAGTCGGGCCACTTCTTTTGGATCAGAAGATTTTTAAAGTTTAAACTACATATCAACGTATAGAAAAAGAATCCCTCACTGGCAGTCATATACTCCTTTTTAAAACTGATGGGAATATTTTGTAACAATCTTAGTAGAGCGTCACCAAAGCAACACACATGAAGAGATTTTTTTCAATGGGACCATTCGCCGAACAGTTATCAGATTAGCGAAAATGTTACTCAAACACTCTAACATACTTTGAAAAAAACACAATAAAAACTAAACGACCTCTCTGTTCGGTATATAGGAACTGAACGCATCTTCTAACAGATGTTCAACGGACGATAATTTAGTCGATTTTAAAAGGTTATCTACATAAATGTTTATCTAATTGCAAACATATCAGAGAGTGCTTGAATTCCCCTTTGACGAATTAGCGAACAATACATACTGGATCAAATACCATGTGGTCTGTTTTATTAGAGCGTGTAAGACCTTATTTTTTCCAGTTCATATTCTTCCCACCTGGGAAAAATAGGATCCTATTCTGCACAGCTGGGAAAACTAAGATCTCATTTGTCACACATTTCGAACATACATGTCACAGCTCCTGGGAAGTTTGTGATCGAAACCGGTTTTTTATGTACCATGAAATCACATTCCTCACAGGTCAAAAATTGCATGAATCTTTTAACAAAAAAGTAAATTTTACAACTGAGTCACATTTGTCACAGATTGCTATTGTCAGTATTGCAGATATATTTTGTTGATAGACATGTATGCGTATATATTCTAGTTTTAAAGCATCGTTGATTATGTTGACGTTGTTGTCATTTTTGTTATTGTTGTTGCTGTTAGTTCTCGACTTGGCTGCAGTTGTAGGCGCAGAGGTGGTTGCTGTAGATAGTTTATTTAAGTTGTTGTTGTTTTTGTTTTTTGATGCTGTTGCTGTACGGGTATTATTGGTATAAGTAGGAAGTAATGGTTTTTGTTGGCACCGTAATAGTAGGTGTATGCGTAGTAGTGGTAGATGGCAGTGTGGTTGTTGTTGTGAATTCTGCTGGCATTGTTGTGCTTGCTGTCGGTAGAATGGTTGTTGATGTAGGCGCAGACAAGGTAGTTGTTTGCTTGTTCGATTGTTATTATAGGCGTCGTTGTGTTAGTTAATAGTCTATACCATTTTATATTAGCTCATTTTGAAGAAAGCTGGCATATTCTTTAATCACTCTCGAGTCTGCTTCCTGTGTCAAACTCACCAGTACTGAGTGCCTATGGGAAAGGTTCTACGAAAGCGTTCACCGACCGAGGATCGAACCCGGGACCTCTACCTCTGGGCGTCTGTTACTGTATACATATTTGTTGTTGATAAGAGTTTAGATGTCGTTAATGTAAGAATGATTTTTGTTGTTTTTGGTGCAGTACTTCCGCAATAATTGAAGGTGGCACGTGTGTTAATGCTACTTGTAGGCGTAATAGTGGAAGTTGTCGGTGTTGTTGTGGTGTTTGGTCGCTTAATTGTGTTCCGCTGACCTGCGTACGAAATTCTCAATGTGAAATAATGTGATCACCATATGTTCGATGTCTGTCCGTCGTTAATATTTTTAAAAAATCGTCGTGTCTGAAGCCCTTGATAGTTGGTAAATATGTAGCACCATATAGTGATCCTTTACAAAGATTGTCAAATGTTGCCATAGGGGTCAAATCTGGCCCCGCCCCCAGTGGTCAAACGTTTCCTATATACTTGTATATCAAAATCTTCTTGTCTGCAACTGCAAGGCCCATACCTTTGATATGTGGTATGTAGCAACATAGTATATGTTGTTGTCTTTTACCGACACTGTTCAAATTAAGCTCCGATCCCTTTGATTATCGTATGGGAAATTCAGACGCCCTGTGCATTACAGTAATGATGGAAATAAGTAATCATGAATACGAAAATAGGATGTGCAATGATAGGCTGGTTCCTGAACTTTATCAATACTTTCCGATGATGTATATGGGTTACTTATGTGCTGAAATGAGGAAACGTATGCATACAGACGCGGAAGTGTGTAAAATCTGGCCATCTCCGCAACATTATGTGAACAACTCGGCCATCGTATTTACATTGTTTTTACTGTTTTGTTCTTAATAAATCATAATGATATTGGTATGATGTGAAAAAGTAGATTATGTTGTTTGTAAATATATAAAATATTGACATTTTCTTTTTTAAAGATGTACATAAAATATTTAGAAAGTTCGCTATTTATTGTTGAACACGTTACGGTCAACCCTGGCCACGTTATGTGAGATACGCGGCCATCGGATGTATTATTTATATTTGTATTGTGTGGTTTTTAATTAATCATAATAATGTTGGTATGTTGTAAAAGAGCAGACTACATGTATGTACTTTGTACGTAAATAAAAAAAATCGTCATTGACAGAGATTCATACATTATAACATTTCTGAAGTTATAAGTAGGGATTTATGACTATAGTTTTCAAAATTGCACATACTAAGTATGGAATAGTTTTAAGAATTGGTGGTGTTGTTGTTGTTGTAAGAATATGTTTTATCGTTTTTGTAATAGGCGTAGTTTTAAGAATATGTGTTGTTGTTGTTTGTTTGTTTCAATGGCGTAGTAGTGGTTATTGTAGGTGTTTGGCGTTGGGGGACATATTATATAAACTGCGGAGCTGGCCCAAATATAACGTACATGTATAACAAATATAAGCCTTTCGTTAAGCCAAATAACTCATTACATTAAGTATGCCCTTTTCAAAGAAGTACATATAATTTTATATTGTTTTGTACATGTCAGTCGGTCGGTAGGTCGTCCCGTCGGTCGGTCAGTCGGTATACCAAAGCTTGTCCGATTGATAACTAAACAACGCTTGGGCTTATGATGCTCACACGTGGCATGATTTTGAGGTCACCAGGTCAATAGTCAATGTCACAGCGACCGTATACAGTAAAAGTGTGTATGATAATAACTAGTGAATGCTTGGATCTTGGTAGAAAGGTTGGTAATGACCATCACATGATCCGTAATTGTCACACAGCAGACTTATAATGTGAAATGATTAATGCCGGCCATTCGGTGGACATACACAATCATTCATATGGTCCTGACAAAGTGGTGCTTCGTGGGGCATAATGTTTGACAAATATCTCTTTTTGTTACTAAATATACGCTCACTTCGTTTTTTATCGTGATTACAGTTCAAGGTCCATGATTACGAACAGTCTCAAGTCCAAGTCTAGACCAAAAGACTATACAAAATCGATCTTCATTCCATTCCATTTATAAAAATATTTGTATATAATAGATAATAAAATTTTCAATAGATTATTAGAATTCAGCGAACATTAGCAGTTTTGCCTCTCGAGTTTGAACTCAAGAATTGAGACTGTTCGTAATCATGGCCCCATGTTTCATTTACAAGTCTGAAATACCAAAACCAGAAGTATATTAACTCTGTTATAAAGGCGTTAAAATACTTCGAGTAGTTAAGGCATATTCGGACATTGGTCTTGCACGATTCCTCAAACACACACGAAGACACTATTTAGTACACACTTGCAAATCAAACCATATTATCGGAACCAATGTAACCTACGTATTTTCTTGCCAGACACGTGGACAGTTCCAGTTGTAGAAGCAATATATCAATCATGTTCTCCTACAACTTAGGACGTAACGTTGCAATATCACAGGCTTGCTATTGACCGCATTTAAATACATCCTCAGTACCCAGGGCATTTATAACATAATATAGAAGGTACCCCGGACAGATTGGCTTCGTACTCATGAATGATAAATGTGGGGAAATCCAGCTAAATACCTCAGGGTTAAGTTATGGGTGAAATCGCGATTCACAATGATCCAACCAGATCGCGGCCAATCAAACGGCTGTATTTCCCCTCATTAATTATTCATAATTACGAACCAATTTGCAACCAGCCTAGGTGGCGCAGTGGGTGCGCATCTGACTACGATGTCAGATGTCGTGGGTTCAATTCCCGGGCTAGTCATTTACATTTGGGGTCTCCGTGGTAGATTAGTTAAGGTCTCTGACTTCAAATCACTTATACCCCTATCTCACCATCGCAGGATCGCTCGCGGAGACTCGCGGTGTGAGAACCGCAGCGAACCGCTGGGGACCGTGTAGACACCGCCGACGC
Organism: Serripes groenlandicus; assembly: GCA_031761405.1. Lineage (NCBI taxonomy): Eukaryota > Metazoa > Mollusca > Bivalvia > Cardiida > Cardiidae > Serripes > Serripes groenlandicus. The sequence goes on from JASEVX010000011.1 coordinate 25,900,256, forward strand.
TCCGCCACCTTCCGCCACAAACCGTACGCACCGCGAGGCACCGCGAGAAGCTGCGAAATTAGCAAACATGTTCAATTTTTTCGCAGGTTTTCTGCGGAGCGCTTTGAACCGTACAGACACCGTGAACACCGTGTAGGCACCGTACGCTCCGTAGTGGCACCGTACGCTCCGTACTGACTCCGCAGCGATCCGTACTCATTTGCTCCTGCGTTGCTGGCGTTGGATACACGGTACCACTACGGTGTCTACACGGTTGCAGTACGTTGAGTACGGAGCTATTGGCGGTGTGTGTACGGTGCCACTACGGAGTGTTCGTTGCCTGGCGGAATATAAAAGGCGGCCGCCTTGTTTGTCGCATCATTTCACATCAGACCATTGGCAGAACAACACCTCCTTGCAGCATCTCATCGCATCTCATTTCATAATATCACATCATCACAACTTCACCTCATATGAACTTTAACTTGCCTTGGAACTTTTACAGTGCAAGATGCCAAAAGGAAGAGGGAGAGGAGGAGCGAGAGGAAAGTTCAACAAGAGGAAGCCTTCTCCTCCTACATCTGATGAACATGAAGAAGCACCAGCCAGTCCTACCTCCTCTGAGTTCTCCTGCGGAGTCTGCGGTGCCGAATCCGCCCCAACCCGCCGCTCCAACCGTATCGACAACGCGCTTCTCGTACGCACCGTATTCTTGCCGTACGCACCGTACTCTTGCCGTGGTTGCACCGCAGCGTTCCGCAGTAGCCGTACTGCCACCGCCCCAATCCGTACTTCCACCGCGACATTCCGTAGTCACACCGCCGCTTTCCGTAGTCACACCGCCCCTTCCGCAGTGACACCGTGGCTATGCGCAGCTATTGAGGAAATTCCAGTCAGTCCGCATCAAACCGCAGCGATCCGCCACACTCCGTAGTCACACCGCCACGCACCGTAGTGACTCCGTACACACACCGTGTAGACACCGTGAAAAATTTGTTACGTCATGCAATGTCAACAAAACTGGCGGTGCACCGCGTCTGCTCATACCGCGAGTCTCCGCGAGCGATCCTGCGATGGTGAGATAGGGGTATTAGCCTCTCACCGCTGTGAGTTCGAATCTCGAACTTTCATGTGAGGAAGCTATGGTTCTATGGTGGTTCTATGTCCGGTGAGACACCTGGGGACTTTCCCCATCACTTAAGCTGGAAGTCAACTATATGGGTAACCGGTGGCGACTTTAAATAAACCTAACTTATTATAACCAATTTGCCCAGGGTATCATATGTGTTATGAATGCCCTGGGTACCGAGAGTGTTTAAATATAGATACCATTACATAATGTGTTAAACTGTTTGAAACTTAAGTATTGACTTTCAAATTTAATTTGTTCATTTTCGAAACAGAGAGAAAGATAGTATAACAATATATAAAAAAAAAATGTTATTTTCAAGTAGCACTTTAACCCCACAAACGTTTCTCGAACCATCCCTACATACGACTACTACAATAACGACTGCTACTATTGCTGCTGTTGTTGCTGCCATTACTGCCTGCGCCGCCGCCACCACCACCACCACCACCTGCTGCTTCTGCTGATCCTCCTCCTCATACTACTACTACAACTACTTATTATCATTGTTGTTGTTGTTGTTGTTGTTGTTATTATTATTACTTTTATCATACTATTATTATTATTGTTATTTTATTCTTATTCTTATTATTTGTTATTTATTTTTATTCTTACATTTTTATTATCAAATTCATCAAACAGCAATATCATCGACAAAATCTTTGAAGGATATGATTCTCTTGTTTACCACCATTTTCGTCAATCATATATGTCACAGTTTAAAACTGTGAAAAATAGAATCCTATTTTTCCCAGACTTGTGAAGAATATGATCTAGGAATAATAAGGTCCTACAGAGCGTGACCAATTTTGCGTAACATAGGATGTCATTTTTGGTAGATGCATTTATGTGCATAACATATAAGCGCTTAGTGAAGGTCTATACGACTGTAAGTATGCCATCACTGTAAGTATGCCATCACTGTAAGCATGCCATTACTGTAAGCATGCCATCACTGTAAGCATGCCATCACTGTAAGTATGCCATCACTGTAAGCATGCCATCACTGTAAGTATGCCATCACTGTAAGTATGCCATCACTGTAAGTATGCCATCACTGTAAGCATGCCATCACTGTAAGCATGCCATCACTGTAAGTATGCCATCACTGTAAGCATGCCATCACTGTAAGTATGCCATCACTGTAAGTATGCCATCACTGTAAGTATGCCATCACTGTAAGTATGCCATCACTGTAAGCAGATACAACTAGACACATAGTCGCCGAACAAGGCTTATATATTGCATATTCTACTCTACACAGTTTTAATCTTAAACTTTAATTGAGTCAAGCCACTTGCACATTTCGCAATTAAGTCGTGAAATATAGTACTGTATTATTATACTTTAATTATGTAGTTCTACATTCTTAACTCTTTCAGCGCCGAATTGTTTAAAGTAGACTCTTCCATGTTCAAAATCGAGCGACTCCATTTCTTTTGAAATAAGAGTTTGGAATATTTCTATAACTAAAAGGCAAACAATGCTGATTTCAGGTGAGACAGCTCGTTACGAGCTGACTCACCTGAATCTGCATTGTTGGCAAAAACCTCAATATTGCCTTTGGCGCTGAAAGAGTTAAAGTGTGTATAATCTTACCCACTAATTAGTTTATGTTACTTTTGTATGAATTTACCATGTTGATACTATGAAATCTGGTTGTGAAAAAAAGTATATGTTTGTCTGTCTTTCGATTTTCCTTCCACTATTTTGCAATCAACGGCAACAGTGATTACATTTTTGAAGTTTTTAGGCCGACTAAAGATGCGATACTGATAGAACGCGTGCAGGCGAGCTTGTGAGTGGATTAATCAAGTACCGCTATACTACTGCAGGGACTCTGACTCTTGCCAATTACAATAGCCACCCTTGTTTGCATGTGCAAAAAAAAAACGTTGAACACGATGTTATACAAAGCGAGTTCACATCTATAACTCAGAGACATATCAATACATGTAGTTATAGTTCCCTGTATAACTTTATTTACACTTACATATTTCAAGTTATGTTAGCGAAAATTATAAATTATTATGTTAACCAACAGTTGATGTTTTCTTTCTGCATAGTATCAATATTAGTAGCTTTAGATACTTTGACCATGTGACCATATTATAGAAAGAGATAGGCGCCTTTATTTCGCAGACATTTTCTTTCATTCTCTTTACGAATATCAACATTATTAATTTTACGAAATAAGAAATAATTAGTTTACTGTATCCTGGCAAACGTCCGGATTCTAGACACAATTATATGAATATTGAGTCTATCAAATCATTGTATTGGTGTAGCGTCTTCCTCAGTGGTTTATAAGTAATTATCCGTCTCGGTGGTGTATGATTAAAGTGTCAGCCTCGGTGGTGTATGATTAAAGTGTCAGCCTCGGTGGTGTATAAGTAAAATGTCCCCCTCGGTGGTATATAAGTACAATGTCCCCCTCGGTGTTGTAGATGTAAAGTGTCAGCCTCGGTGGTGTATGATTAAAGTATCAGCCTCGGTGGTGTATACGTACAATGTCCGCCTCGTTGGTGTATTACTACAATGTTCGCCTCTGTGGTATATTAGTCCAATGTCCGTCTCAGTGGTGTATTTGTAAAGTGTCAGCCTCGTTGGTGTATTGGAAAAGCGTCAGTCTCGGTGGTGTATTGGTACAATGTCCGCCTCAGTGATGTATTAGTACAATGTCCGCCTCAGTGATGTATTAGTACAATGTCCGCCTCAGTGATGTATTAGTACAATATCCGCCTCAGTGATGTATTAGTACAATGTCCGCCTCAGTGATGTATTTCTAAGGTGTCAGCCTCGTTGGTGTAATTGGAAAGCGTCAGTCTCGGCGGTGTATTGGTACAATGTCCGCCTCAGTGATGTATTTCTAAGGTGTCAGCCTCGTTGGTGTAATTGGAAAGCGTCAGTCTCGGCGGTGTATTGGTACATATAGATTGTCCGCCTCGTTGGTGTAATTGGAAAGCGTCATTCTCGGCGGTGTATTGGTACATATAGATTGTCCGCCTCGTTGGTGTAATTGGAAAGCGTCAGTCTCGGCGGTGTATTGGTACATATAGATTGTCCGCCTCGTTGGTGTAATTGGAAAGCGTCAGTCTCGGCGGTGTATTGGTACATATAGATTGTCCGCCTCGTTGGTGTAATTGGAAAGCGTCAGTCTCGGCGGTGTATTGGTACATATAGATTGTCCGCCTCGGCGGTGTATTGGTACATATAGATTGTCCGCCTCGGCGGTGTATTGGTACATATAGATTGTCCGCCTCGGCGGTGTATTGGTACATATAGATTGTCCGCCTCGGCGGTGTATTGGTACATATAGATTGTCCGCCTCGGCGGTGTATTGGTACATATAGATTGTCCGCCTCGGCGGTGTATTGGTACATATAGATTGTCCGCCTCGGCGGTGTATTGGTACATATAGATTGTCCGCCTCGGCGGTGTATTGGTACATATAGATTGTCCGCCTCGGCGGTGTATTGGTACATACAGATTGTCCGCCTCGGCGGTGTATTGGTACATACAGATTGTCCGCCTCGGCGGTGTATTGGTACATATAGATTGTCCGCCTCGGCGGTGTATTGGTACATATAGATTGTCCGCCTCGGCGGTGTATTGGTACATATAGATTGTCCGCCTCGGCGGTGTATTGGTACATATAGATTGTCCGCCTCGGCGGTGTATTGGTACATATAGATTGTCCGCCTCGGCGGTGTATTGGTACATATAGATTGTCCGCCTCGGCGGTGTATTGGTACATATAGATTGTCCGCCTCGGCGGTGTATTGGTGTATACAGATTGTCCGCCTCGGCTGCGGTTTCGATCCCCGGACGGGTCATACGTAAGACTTTAAAGATTGAAGCTATGCCTCTCCTTCCTTGGCGCACCGTATATCCGTATAAATTATGCTGTAGTATGAATCAGTCGCCTGAATTGCTAATAAACTATATATAGTGTACGCAAATACGGGCAAACGTGATTAATCACCCGACGATATGAGGCGAATCGTGTGGGAATATATCTAGTTTAATTATTTTGATATAGTGTTTGATATCGTGATTTAACATGGAGACAGTATATTGCATCTACTGTGATGAGATCTTACCAATTACAAACCGATTCGGCTACAGTCCTTCTAGTATAAACCTTACTCTATGACACCAGGGTCCAATTCCAGCAACCTTACTTAGCGTTAAATAATACTTAAATACCTAATCGCATATTTCATCATTTTTGTTTTTCACGTTTAAGTTTTCCAAAACATTTCCTTTCTTAACAAGAATAGTTAAGCAGCAAGGTTACTATTTATGTCAACTTAACCCTTTCCCTCATACGATAATTCTGCAGCAGACGACTCTATAATTGAATGGATGACCTATGACTAAAAGTTGAAAACATTGTGTCAAAACGGGAAATTGCTCGTTTTAAGCAATTTCTTCTTTTGTGACTATGTTTTCAAAAAGCTGTCTGCTGCAGATGCGTCAGAAAGCGTCTACATGAGGGAAAGGGTTAAGTCATTTCCTTAAAAACATTCTACATTTCATGTTTTACAAAATATAATCGAAACCAAACTGATAGTATATGCTTGTATGTATTTAATTAAGGTTGATGGAATTGGAGCCTCGGTCTTTGCGTTAAGTAATACTTAAATACTTCAAAGCGTATTTAGTCATTTTTGTTTCCCTATTATGTTCTAAAACATGAATGGTGGTATGTATTAAAGTGTATGACTAAGTTGATATAAATATCAACCTTGCCGACTAGGAATACTTGTAAAGAAGCAAAATATTTTGGCATTTTATTAGGAAAACAAAATGATACTTTTAAGAATTTAAGTATTACTTAGCGCTAAGTAAGATTGGTGGAATTGGCTCGAATTCAACCATAACGTACTTAGCACTAAGTCAACCTTAACATCGTACCAAGGTTGGAACACATTCCGTCATACATGTTTAAAACAGCTCAAATCAACTCAACTTAATTTTTATACTGCAAAAAGTACATATCTATGGTGACAATAATAGTTACTAACCAGCAATACTTGTCAGATAATGAACATATATGTAGTCTTAATAGGGCTTTAGTACCAAGCTGACGTTATTGAACGAACTACACTGTGGATTTAGCACCCATTCACAACTTAAAATGCTATAGAGCATTCAAGTTTATGTGACATATCTGACAATCCGGAATCAAGATAATGCATTCACTGGTAATAACTAACTTCTTTTCGATAACACCTAACCGGGAACATAAACCAGCTGCCTGCGAATATATGTGTTCCAGATGCATAAATGCACTTTCTAGTTAAAAATGCATCCTAAAATTGACCTGTAAAAATGTGATTGTGTATCACATACATGGAGATGACATGTCTCTCAGAATCTGTGAAAATTGTGCTTAATATGGGTGAAACATGTGATCACATTCTGTGCACTTGTGACAAAGGTGATTACATTCTTTACACCTGTGACACATGTGATTTGTTAAAAACATATCAAAGCTTTTGAAAAGAGCCGATTGGTGATCAAAGATGGCCAAATGGGTGTAAATGCTGAATTTGCCGAGTAAAATTGAATTGAATAAAATTGAATTGAATTGGTGATCGAAGGTGCAACCTCCCGCAGCAGTCTATTATAATGAAACAGGGCAAACTGCCGTGGCCGAGTGGTTAGCGTCGGGGATTTAAAACCGATAGACCTGCGTTCGATCCCCCGGTCGCGGCGGTCGTGTAGTGCTCTCCGGCAAGGCACATTTCCTAGCCAGTACTAGTTTGTTTACACATGGATCATGGATAAGAGATAGTTTGTTTACACATGGATCATGGATAATAGAACTGTCGCTGTGATATAACTCAACTCATGTTGAACTGCGTTAAACCCCAACAAAACAAACAAATGATGAAACAGAATCAATAAAACACTTCACCGGACTCAATTTCATTTCACTGGATAAAGAACGTTAATGCTGAAGAAACTGTATGATGCATGATTGCCTGCAGTTATGTCCCTTTACAACGGTCGGGAAAAAAAACGTTGATATGGTTTTGAATATAGGAATTGTGTCTTGTTACAGGGTTGGAAAAAGCACTACCCTACAAATACAACTTTTTATGTCAAAAGCAATTATATAATGGTTTACAAACGATACCCATGCACGTACATAGACACCGTTCTACCATTTTATAATTGTCTTCTTCAAAATGAAAACCCAGTAGTTATTAAACAAAAATAGACCTTTATGTTTCAAGGCTTTTTGAAGAAATTGGATTGTGCAAATTACTACATTGTATGTTAAATGTAATAACATATTATGCATTGATGGTTGGAGGCCTAATTACGCAAATAAACTATCGTATTGTATAATGTAAATACATGTAGCCTACAAATATTCAGACGTTAACGTTTACATTTTTTCTATTTTTTTTATTTCAAATCAAATGAGAAACACGATTTTTTTTTATATTAATCACGGTCCATTTCTGCTTCCTGGAGACTTAACTCTTTCAGCGCAACAGGCAATATTAAGGTTTTTGCAAACAATGCAGATTCATGTGAGTCAGCTCGTAACGAGCTGTCTCACCTGAAATCAGCATTGTTTGCCTTTTAGTTACCAAAATAGTCCAAAACTTTCATAATTTGAGAAATGGACACACCCCATTTTGAACATGGAAGAGTCTAATTTAAACAATTCGGCGCTGAAAGAGTTAAACAGTTCTCGCGTCGTTGGTGTGGAAACATCCAAGAGATCGAACCGGCTACTGACGTTATCGGTGCCTATGTTATATGAACTGCCTATCGATGTGAATCGGACAAGCGTGTTGTGGCGGTTCATTCCTTTTTTTTTTTTAATATGCAACAGTTCAACTTAAAAATATTTCAAAGAAGACGATTTTAAAAGCCAAATATAAAGTGGCAGGTTAACCATGCCAAAACGATGATAAATGAGAGGTTCAAATGACAAACATGAAGGCATTTCACCCATCTGTATATTGTCAACTTTATCTCGCCCTCTTTGTATGTTTGTCCGTCTATTGCGGTAGGTAGCGAGTTAGATTCCCGGCCGCGTCCAACCGTAGCCTTTAAACATGGTTAGTAACGGCTGTGTCTGCTTTGCGTGCAGGCTTGTTGGATTAGCATTACGACCGGCTCGCTGGTGTCAGGATAGATAGACCAGTGGTACTTGAATCCTACCAAGGAAAAGCTATGATATAATCGAAAAATGGTTGAAAGCGGCGTAAAACAACAGAAGATATTAAACAATTGTACCTTTCTTAAACATATTATACTTCCATCTGTTTTGATTCACATAAGTTTGCTTAGAGGGACTCAAGAAAGGGAGATAAACATATTTTGTTATTGTGTATAATGTACCGCTTTCAAGACTGACTGACTGGTGTCAGTATCAATTGACAAGTAGTTCTGGTAACTTACCAAGGAGCCGCCGTGATATAACTGAACATTTGTTGAAAGCGGCGTAAAACACCAAACAATAAAAAATGATAAACCGCTTTCAAGAATATATTATTGCATTAATTTCAGATTCCGATTCCGTCTCAAGCGCCCTAGTCAATAGTAGTACATTTAACCCCTGTTGTACTTTCAAATGTATTATCTTTGCTCGCCATCAACATACCATATTTGGTCATTTGGCGATGGTATCTCTAAACATGTCTTTTAAATACAGATATGCAGATTTTGAAGTTCCTCGATCTAATTGCACTGCACCACTGATATCATTTACACCGGGGATCCGACAGAAAGACGCCACCAGTTCTTTCTCCCATTGCATACGACATTATATGTCTGTGCAGCACACGACGTTTTTAATGTAATTGTAAAAGAAATGACTCGTTTTGAGCAATTCCCTTTCACACCAGGATGTTTTCAACTCTGTATTAATATTGTACTTTCGATTTTCAAGATGCAAGTCTTTCATTCAAACGTTTTCGAAGCAGACGATTGTGAAACATCTAGGTTAACCGCTCCTAAATGCATAAACAGAGAGAACAAATTTGTAATTCAAATGTGCTATACATATGCATAGCAATGACCTGTATAACGTCAATGTTCTCATTTTTTCCATTTTGCGTGGGTAAGGGAATCTTACTCACTGAAGTAAATCTCAGATTTAGCACAAGATACACAGGTTCAGGATGATGATATATGGCTTAGGAGATCAGGGACGTCTCGAAATATACATTTAGTATAATAGTGGTTCAATGTGTCCTGGAACACCTATGCAAACATCACACAAATATGAACCGTCCCGCGAAAAAACCAACATTATGGCCACTGCGTAATATATCGAACCAGATCAGCCTGCGCAGTCCGCGCAGACTGATCCGGGCTGACACATTCCGTCTCAGGGCGATAGAGTAATGATTCCTGAAACAGAAAGTCCACAGGAGGCGAAAAGTGTACATCCGGGTAAGCCTGCGCGGCATGCTTGGGCTGATCCGACTCGATACTTTGCGCAGAGTCCAGGGCGACTAAATTATGTTCAATTATGTTCAATTATGTTCATTTCTATTTTACCATAAGGTCATGAGGTCAGAGTGTGAAGTGTGAAGTGTGAAGTGTGATGTTTGAAATGTGAACTTTTGAAGTCACCACCGGTCTTTCGTACATAAGCACTTTCTTCATCCACATGTTCTCCGATTCGCATTAGTAAATTCCCATTCCTGCTGGCATACGGATATAGACCAAGATAAATTATACAGAACTGAACAGACCTGTATCTTTATTGTTTTCTGTAACAAATAGTGTACAGTATGAGGCATATAGATACGTGCCCACAATGCAATTTTCTTATATGATCAGCGTCGCTAAATCACACATTGGGACGTATCTTAATCTGCACGGACCAGCAAACAGTAATGTCAGTTCAGATAATGCTTGAGAGTTTATTTTGCGAGTATTATTGCATTTTTTCGGCGATAGCTGTATAACCTCAGTTTTGACCTAGATGTTAAACAAATGATCTAGATTGTAGACCAATCAAATGTTGTATTTAAATGAATAATGTCGAAGAAATAAAGAAAATGAAACGTTTTGATTGGTTCATAGTTAAGTTGGCGATCCTACGAGAGGCACTAATAAGATGAAGTTTTAAAATGAAATGTTCTGCATACTGAATTGTTTTCCTTAAGAAATAAATTTCATTGAAAAACCCCAGTGAAAACGTATGAAACATAATATTTAAAAGCAAAATATTAATTATTTTTGAAACATGATAAGTTTTCAGTTATTTATCGTCAATTGAAACTTATACACCTCTTGGGAGCCTCGCGTAATCTCCAGTCATGTGGCGTATTCTCGGCCTTGATTATCTATTTATAGAAACTGAAGCTGGATGGAGATGGCCGATTAGCCTTTAGTAAACACATATATGTAGAACCTTTCTGATATTCAAGTCAAATAATATGCGCATGTTCCATTTTCTTAGTGTTTTCTCATATTGATCGCCGTTTATCTTTTTTAAAGATATTTCTTGTTTGTATTGATCTATATCTATTGAAAAATTGACAAAGTAGACCTTCCAATAAAACTGACTTAAGCACACGTGGGATAGTGAGTATTCGGGCTGACCTAAGAATACACGTAGCTGCTTAGTTTTAACGGAGTAAACATTGTCTGGTCAAGTGCAAAACAAAACTAATATCGTGATTTTACAGCATTTTACCTGTTACTGAACATTAACCCTCTCCGACATACAGAATATTTTTGACGTCTCTGCAGAAGACGAAATGTGAAAAGTTTGTAGCCAAAGGAGAAATTGCTCATAAATTGTCAACAACCTAAATGTCTTTAAATTGTCTATAAGCCGCGTGTAGCTAAATTCCGCCTTTTCTGAAAATATCAAAATAATAGGTGTTCAAATGAAATATTCGAAATTAATCCTTTCCTTAAATAAATTTGATAATAAAGCGACTGACAAAGACAATCTTAAAATAGAAAAATACAAAGAAAATCTAGAATTAGAAAATAACGAATAAATTGTCCGTTCCTCATTCACAATATATAGGTCACGCATTATGGTTCAATTTGGTCTCTCTGCTTCATCTGGGTGCTTTCTTTTGTGATTTACGATATGTTTCAGTCCTTTGGAAGGAATACACTTCGACGAATTTCTAATTGGCCACCATATAAAATATGATATTAAGCGACATATTTAATCAATAAATCTAAAATTTGGTTATTTTTGTATTGAACACACCAAATTATCGATTTACAGAAAGAAAACACGTATTCATGTACAAAACCATCCATGCGGAACGGTAGGTGCGAAAATAGCCTATCTGCTCGCGTTCCTCGTGCACGTGGTCGTATTTGATAGGAATGTATTCTTCGTGGATTGTCTTTTATGAAAAAACATTAAATATGGCGAGAATGAGCATTGTAGAACGCGCTCAAGCCGTCGGAATAATTCGTTCCGGCACCCCCATCAGACAGGTATGTTACGCGTCGTTATAAAACGCATCATGTCACGCGGCTAGAAGCACATAAGTAATGCTTGAAGCAAACAACGTGCGAACACTCCAATGGCCTGCAAAAAATCCGGATTTAAATCCGATCGAGCACGTGTGGGACCTATTGAAGCGCAAGGTGCGTACCTAGCCGCTGCAACCAAATCTCAGGGAGCTCACACATGTTATTCATCAGATGTGGGCGGCCATTCCACAACAGTATCTTCACAGATACATCATATCAATGAGGACAAGGTGCCTTGCTGTAATTGTCGCAGCAGGTGGACATACAAAGTATTGAAACGAAATCAACTACGACGTGATTTGATCTTGCAGGTTTTATTTTAAGGGTTTCCATGTAAACCCTCTCTGTTAAGTTTGTTCCCTTGATCAAATTTCAATGAAGTTTTGTTTTACATATTAGGAATAAATTGCATTAAACTTAAATTTTGTTCTTTGTATTTTCCTCCTAACCATTTTCCTAAAATATGATAAAAACTAGGTGGCCAATTAGAAATTCGTCGAAGTGTAGAATAACCAAACAAGAGCGCCGCGGAGTCGAAATAATTATTATAGCAAAGTTCATGTGACTTGGTTAAGACATGCGTATTGTTTCTGGAAAACTTGTGTACCAAGTTTCAAAATGTTGAACGTTTTTATATTTATGAAAAACAGACGAGCTAAGAAAGGAGATATTAGGTGTAACTCCTGAACTCAGAGGAAGTTTATATGCCCATCTTGTTTCGTGATGAAGGTTGCGAATGTTTAACATATGAGCCGTCTCGCGAGAAAACCAGCATTATGGCATCTGCATAATTTATCGACCCAGAGCAGCCTGCGCCGTCCGCGGAGACTGATCCGGACCGACATATTCCGTCTCAGGGTGATAGAGGTATATAGTAATGATTCATGAAACAGAAAATCTACAAGAGGCAAAAGTTTCTGCCCAGATTAGCCTGCGCAGCATGCTCATGCTGATCCGGGTCGATACTTTACGCAGAGTCCACAATGTTGGTTTTTTCGCGGGACGGATTATATGCCTTAAAAAAGTAACACGTGTATGCAGATAACGTTGTATAACTGCATACTACATCAATAGGGTAGAGAAACTCGAACCTTCTGAAAATGCGCGACATTATTCAATTTATGTCCAATCATTTGATTTACAAATATTGAAAACAAATCGTAAAATTGAACACGTAACCATGCTGAAAAACTTGTTCTGGAATGAAAGAAATACATGGTATGCAAGTTTTGAAACGAAACGTACGAAAAGCAAAATACGACTGGCTGGCTCGATTGAATTTCTATTTATTCGTATGTTCGAAATCCCAAGTTAATACCAGTCAATGACATGTTCCATTAGGCTTAGCCAAGTTTTTATGATAAGGAAGAGGTTTTGTTGTGTAAAAATTTGCCGGAAGTAACACCAAGGTCTGACAAATATTTCTCCCCCATCTAACTTCAGTGTGTGTATACCACGTGACATTTGACGTCATATTTGCATGATTGCTCTTGATAAGAATGTAAAAACAATGGTAACTTTTTTATTTCTTCACTCTTTTTAATGAAACATCGCGCAGTCTGAGTCTACACCGCTTACAATGTCCTATCTCCGGTTGTTTACAGGAGTTTGATTGGTGGTCTAGTTTTGTCAAACACTTCGACGAACCTGTTCTCAAAATCCAGTTTGGGTAATGCTCCGGCTGTCGGCGATATTGATAAATTTTGGGAAAAGGTTCATCGAAGAGTTTTGAGAAACTAAACCACTTATCAAACTCCGTTGAAAACCGGAGATAGGGCTAGACTGCGCCATATTTCATTAAAAATGATGAAGAAATAAAAAGTTACCTTCGTTTTTACTTCTAAACCGAAGTACAATATTTCTGTGCACCGTAGCATTTGTGACGTCAAAGTCACGTGGTATAGAAACGCTGAACTTCCAAACGTATATACTTCACCGGTATGTATATGTTTTTTTTGTTATTCACACAGGGACAATTGTATGAACAATATTATTTTATTATAAGTATAAGCGATACTATTTTACCTAATTTAAGACAACATCAATCAATCAAAAATGAAATGTAAGTTTAATCGATAAGATAGGGATGTAATATACTTTATTTGGTCTGGCTGTTTTGAATCACTGTCTCCATACTTAAACATTAAGTGAAAAGTAAATCTAAATTCTTAAATTTCAAAGACCCGCAAATCCGTTTAAACTATAAATGGTTGATTGTTCCGTTTTACAAGGCGTATTGACACAACTGTAGAAGCATATTTAAATTATTATGGGAAGAAAACAAAGCGCACGTTTTGAGTTATTTCTTCTTTTAGTATCCCTTTTAGGTGGAGGATCTAAATCTAAACTTCAAAACAATTTCCAAAATCTTCTGTTAAATTTGATGTCATCTGTGCAGAATACGTGTATTAACCCTTTCCCACATACGACAATTCTGCAGCAGACGACTTTGAACGTATTTTGACAAAACATAGAAAATCTCCATAATTGAATGGATAACCTATGACAAAAAGTGGAAAACATTGTGGCAAAAGGAGAAATTGCACGTTTTGTGCAATTTCTTCTTTTGTCACTATGTTTTCAAAAGGTCGTCTGCTGCAGAGGCGTCAGAAAGCGTCTATATGAGGGAAAGGGTTAAAAACGCCCCCGGACGCCCCCCATTGATATAAAGTAATACGCACATACATCAGTACTTAACGGATTCAGTTTCCCTATTATAAAACAAAGAAGACAAATGCATAAGAAAGTTATCTAATGATGTCTGATGGGGCCTTAAAGAGGCATTAAAATGATACGTTTCTTCTCTTTACCGTCCTTCTGTCTGGGACACGTCCGTAAAGTGTATTTTAAAATATTGATAATCCCTTGAATTCTAACCTTTAATCTGACATGGAGGCAATCCCATTGTAATCAGACTAAAGTACTTCTCTTGTGAGAGAGCGAAATTTAATTTAGTTTAAACTTATTTATTTTTTACATCAATTGCGAAACAAGCTTTAATTTTATAATAATCATGCTCGATGTCTGCGTCCTGAATACTTAACCAGTATGCGCACCGTTTGTGTGGAAAAATCCCAAAGGCAGAACCCGGGACCTTTGGTACAAGAGTCAGACGCTCTACCTCTGTACCGCTGTCTTCCCTTGTCTGCTTTAAACACATCAGAGGGGTAGTTTCACAATCGTACAGCTGATAAGTACAATACCGATGTGTAGCTGAATCCTAAATGGGACAGGAATCAACTGCGCGCCTTTGCAACTGTCAAAGTATACATTATTGTATAAGTCATGTCGCAAGCAAGTATTACACACCCAACCAACATAATAAATTTCAACATTTTATTAAGAACGAATGGCTAAATAGCATGCATTTACACAGCTTTAATATAGCACAGCTATGAGGAAGTTGCCATTTTAGTAATGGTCAAGCTAATCAATCATTTCTATCTACTTTAACTGTAAACTCCATCTGTTAATATGTACAGTGCAACTACCGTGCCATAGACAAAGTTAGTATGAATTATAACTCGACGCAAGTTCACAACTTTCATTGGTGCCCACTCATGTGAAGAGGTACATGTACATGTGTACGAGGTTTGTATATACACGATAGGTGCACATGAAAATAGAAACATCGAGGAAATACTGTGAAATGGTACACACTGCACGAAAATTGGGATCTAATTTAGAAGTAAATTTCCTTAAATGATGTGAAAGTAAATTTCGAAATTTAAGGAAATTTAAGGAAATTTACTTCTAAATGAAATACCAATTTTCGTGCAGTGGTATGCAAATGAGTAATTTAAGTTAGCGACGTCGAACAGTGTTAATCTTATAATCTGGACGTCAAGACTTAGCATGGTGACACATCGCTGGTATTTGCAGCGCCTACATTCAACAAAAGCTAATGGATGCTACTTCTAGGCTCACATAATATCTGAATACATGTATATATTAACAAGTATAGTTCTATGCGAGAATCCTTTCCTATTTGATTAAGTGTAAGTCCAAGACTATATGCTCGCATTTGTGATATTCGTACCAATATCGAACCCGCTGTTTGCTGCTCACAAGACAACCATTGTGTGAATATCAAGTAGAGACCAAATATAACATGCTGTCATACATTAGAAATGATCAGTTATAAATGTTAATAAGTATAAACAAGAGGGCAGTGATGGCCCTAAATCGCTAACCTGAGTTATGCAATGTGAGTTGTTATGCCAATCACACAGTCCACCTAGATAATTCATTTTCCGGTCAGATTAGCTCAAACGAGAGCCACAAGAAACAGTGTATAGCTCCACAGGCACAATACAAAATGACCAAACCCTATGTTGTTGTATTTTGTCAAATTAATCTGACTTGAGGAAACTGAAAGAAAGTCACCAAAGACATGTACCAGTTACTCTTTCAAAATCAGACATCTAATTTCTTGGGAGATCATTTTCTACATCCTACAATTTGGGCACACAGGTTAAAACAGCTTCAGCTCCTGGTGGGTATGTCTTTTTACCATTCAACATAGATTGAAGGTATCGGTCCTACACAAATAGAAATTGGAAATTTGGCAAGATACTTTCAGAGGAGAGTATTTTTCGCTATAGCCATATAACGTAAAATAGATTATTTGAAATCTGCCAACCAGTTTAGAATTCTAAAACTTGTCACTATAGCCAAACAAAGCTAAACAATCCCGGCCCCTGTTGGCCATGTGTTTCGACCAATCAACATGGCCTGAACTTATCTGATAGATGCTCACATAAGGAACAATTTCTCTAAATTATTCGAAAATCTTCCGACCGGTTTTGAAGAGAAGAATTTTCAAGTGTTTTCTTGTTTGGGTTGCCATAAAAACAAGAATTATGTATGAATCCAAAAGAAAAGGAAGGCATTTTAGTGAGGATACTTGGAGGATGCTTGCTGTGATATTTTAGCCTGATTGACCAATCAGAGGAGGTTACAGAGGAGAATATGCTGACTGAGGACGAACGACGGACGCCAAACAAATGACGATCAAAATAATTGACCTTGACACTTCACGCTCAGATGACCATGAAAGGTCATCATACAAATGGCACGTAGACGTCCCTTTGGAATACCTTATTCGTATATGACCTTAATCTATTAACGGTCATCAATCCTGAACGACATTTGGCTTCACGAAAATGACGTTGAAAGTCCTGGTAACAGTTAATTTTCACTATATCTTCTCTAAGGTACTTATTAACGTTGTAGATTAGCAACGACCATGTCATTAAGTACACACTCATTTCTGGGCCGTTCCACGAGAAAACCAACATTGTGTACTATGCGTAATGTATCGACCGAAATCAGCATGCGCAGTCCGCGCAGGCTAA
The DNA here is from genome assembly GCA_031761405.1 of Serripes groenlandicus. Taxonomy (NCBI): domain Eukaryota; kingdom Metazoa; phylum Mollusca; class Bivalvia; order Cardiida; family Cardiidae; genus Serripes; species Serripes groenlandicus. The sequence goes on from JASEVX010000011.1 coordinate 25,917,212, forward strand.
TCCAGGCCGACACATTCCGTCTCGGGGGGATAGATGTATAGAGTAATGATTCCCGAAACAGAAAATTCACAGGAGGCGAAAAGTATCTGCGCGGCATGGTTAGGCTGATCCGGGTCAATACTTTACGCAGAGTTCACAATGTTGGTTTTCTCACGGAACGGCTCATTTGTTTTACGAGTATATTTGCATAAGGGTTAAACTATTAGTTTGTGAATCCTTGTTATTGCCGTTTATGCATCGTTGGTTTATCCAGCAAAACTGTATAACACGCCTTATGCTTACTATTGCGCTTATCAACAGACAGACATTTAGTTTGTTTCCAAACCAGGTTACATAGTAACAATATGGTTTACCATTACATTATTAACATGCGTTGATCTGTGAGAATTGTTGATTATACTTACAAGTTGCATGCCTCCAGATAAGAAGCGGTTTACAGCTATTTTCCCCCAAAATATCTGTCTTATTATCTAAACAAACGCTATGATAGGGTTTGAGGGTCAAATACGGCCTCTTATCTAAAGCTCTGAAATGTAGTATATATAACTTCATAATAGAACTTCAATTCATACATTATTTTATATAGATGTATAGTAAGGAACAATGTTCAGACTAGTTCCGCAGAGAGAATGATCCTTCGATCGTGTGTAGGTGCATTCATTTGATGACTTTTTATAACACACAAATTCTTTAATGTAAAAAATAAATCATAGAACCAGGATAGGTTTTACTCACGCGAGCATACCCTATGTTGTCTTCATGAATTATATCCCCGTCTGACGGAAAACGGAGAATATTTTACTTATATTGGTCGTCGACGATATCATGACAAAAAGGCGAACAAGTACGACCCAATGAAAAACATCCGTCAATTGTTCAAATGTAATATCAAAATATGCATATGGCTGAGTGAAAAACACCAATGACATACTTCGAAAAACTCGTGTTGTCTAAACAATATTATATAATGTCCTATCTTTTGACGACATCAATATTTAAATTGCCTGAGCTCAGGTTTTTTTTCACCTACAGCATCATGAAATATTGTAAAACAACACATAACCCATCATGAAAAATAGTAATACAACACATGACCCATCATGAAAAATTGTAAACAACACATAACGCATGGTAAAATATTGTTAAACAAGATGTGTTTGTGAAACTCTGATGCCCCCGAATGGCAACATCTAGGTCAAAGGTCAAGGTCGCCAGGTCAAAAATGTTGGTACTGACATAAAGGTCATGTCACAAGGAATACACATGTGAAATATGGTAGCCGTACCTGTTATGGTTCAAAAGTAGTGGTCAAGGACAAAGTTTTTTTCGAGAATGGCAACATCTCGGTCAAAGGTCAAGGTTGCAAGGTGAAAGATTTTGGTACTGACAGAAAGGTCATGTCACAGGCTATACACATGTGAAATATGGTAGCCGTACCTGTTATGGTTCAACAGTAGTGGTCAAGGTTGAAGTTTTTTTTTCGAGAATGGCAACATCTAGGTCAAAGGTCAAGGTCGCAAGGTGAAAATGTTGGTACTGACAGAAAGGTCATGTCACAAGGTATACACATGTGAAATATGGTAGCCGTACCTGTTATGGTTCAAAAGAAGTCGTCAAGGTTAAAGTTTTTTATCGAGAATGGCAACATCTAGGTCAAAGGTTAAGGTCGCAATGTGAAACATTTTGATACTGACAGAAAGGTAATGTCACAAGGTATACACATGTGAAATATGGTAGCCTTATCTGTTATGGTTCAAAAGTAGTGGTGAATGTTAAAGTTTTTTTTGAGAATGGCAACATGTAGGTCAAAGGTCAAGGTCGCAAGGTCAAAAATGTTGGTACTGACTGAAAGGTCATGTCACAAGGAATACACATGTGAAATATGGTAGCCGTACCTGTTATGGTTCAAAAGTAATGGCCAAGGTTAAAGTTTTTTTCGAGAATGGCAACATCTAGGTCAAAGGTCAAGGTCGCAAGGTCAAAAATGTTGGTATTGACAGAAAGGTCATGTCACAAGAAATACACGTGTGAAATATGGTAGCCGTACCTGTTATGGTTCAAAAGTAATGGCCAAGGTTAAAGTTTTTTTTCGAGAATGGCAACATCTAGGTCAAAGGTCAAGGTCGCATGGTAGCCGTACCTGTTATGGTTCAAAAGTAGTCGTCAAGGTTAAAGTTTTTATCGAGAATGGCAACATCTAGGTCAAAGGTCAAGGTCGCAAGGTGAAAAAGTTTGGTACTGACAGAAAGGTCATGTCACAAGGTATACACATGTGAAAAATATGGTAGCCGTACCTGTTATGGTTCAAAAGTAGTCGTCAAGGTTAAAGTTGTTATCGAGAATGGCAACATCTAGGTCAAAGGTCAAGGTCGCAAGGTGAAAAATGTTGGTACTGACAGAAAGGTCATGTCACAAGGTATACACATCTGAAATATGGTAGCCTTACCTGTTATGGTTCAAAAGTAGTGGTGAAGGTTAAAGGTTTTTTTTAGAATGGCAACATGTAGGTCAAAGGTCAAGGTCGCAATGTAAAAAATGTTGGTACTGACAGAAAGGTCATGTCACAAGGAATACACATGTGAAATATAGTAGCCGTACCTGTTATGGTTCAAAAGTAATGGCCAAGGTTAAAGTATTTTTTCGAGAATGGCAACATCTAGGTCAAAGGGTCAAAAGTAGTCGTCAAGGTTAAAGTTTATATCGAGAATGGCAACATCTAGGTGAAAGGTCACGGTCGCAAGGTGAAAAATGTTGGTACTGACAGAAAGGTCATGTCAAAAGGTATACACATATGAAATATGGTAGCCTTACCTGTTATGGTTCAAAAGTAGTGTTGAAGGTTAAAGTTTGTTTTGAGAATGGCAACATGTAGGTCAAAGGTCAAGGTCGCAAGGTCAAAAATGTTGGTACTGACAGAAAGGTCATGTCACAAGAAATACACATGTGAAATATGGTACCGTACCTGTTATGGTTCAAAAGTAATGGCCAAGGTTAAAGTTTTTTTCGAGAATGGCAACATCTAGGTCAAAGGTCAAGTTCGCAAGGTCAAAAATGTTGGTACTGACAGAAAGGTCATGTCACAAGGTATACACATGTGAAATATGGTAGCCTTACCTGTTATGGTTCAAAAGTAGTGGTGAATGTTAAAGGTTTTTTTGAGAATGACAACATGTAGGTCAAAGGTCAAGGTCGCAAGGTCAAAAATGTTGGTACTGACAGAAAGGTCATGTCACAAGGAATACACATGTGAAATATGGTAGCCGTACCTGTTATGGTTCAAAAGTAATGGACAAGGTTAAAGTTTTTTTCGAGAATGGCAACATCTAGGTCAAAGGTCAAGGTCGCAAGGTCAAAAATGTTAGTACTGAAAAGAAAGGTCATGTCACAAGGAATACACATGTGAAATATGGTAGCCGTACCTGTTATGGTTCAAAAGTAATGGCCAAGGTTAAAGTTGTTTTCGAGAATGGCAACATCTAGGTCAAAGGTCAAGGTCGCAAGGACAAAGATTTTGGTACTGACAGAAAGGTCATGTCACAAGGAATACACATGTGAAATATGGTAGCCGTACCTGTTATGGTTCAAAAGTAGTGGTCAAGGTTAAAGTTTTTTTCGTGCAGACAGACGGACGTGCAGACAGACGTGCAGACGTGCAGACAGGCCAACAACTAGATGCCCACCGAATCGGAGATTCCGGGGGCATAAAACCCCCGCATATAACGCATCGTAAAATATTGTAAAAAAAACCCACACATAACGCATCGTAAAATATTGTACAAAACCCCCCAGACATTACGTATCATGCAATATTGCAAAACAAAATATTACACTTCATGAAATTGTGTAAGACAGCATATAAATCATCGTAAAATATCGCAAAAAAACTCAACGCACTACGCATCATGAAATAGTGTAAAACAACACATTACGTATGATGAAATAGTAAAACAAACACATTACGCATCATGAAATATTGTACACCAACACAGTAAGCATTATGAAATATTGTAAACCAACACATAACGCATCAATAAATATTGTAAACCAATACAGTAAGCATCAGAAAGAAGCAGACAGGACAGAGCTTGGACAACTGCAGGAGTAACTTGTTTTGGTCAAATCTTTACAGGAGCCGTTCCGCGAGAAAACTAACATCGGATGAGCCTGAGCATACCACGCTGGCTAACCCGGGAAAACATATTCCGCCTCCAGTGTATCAACAATGTTATTGTTTTGGTTTTTTTGTATGTTTTTTTCAAAGTGTAAAAAAGGAATATGTATATTTGTGTGAAATGTATTATCAAAGTTTATTTCCATTTTCGAGATTTTCATTTTAGTTCTATTCTTCCACGTTACAAGGATAATGATCAATATTTTATTATATATAAAGAGGCAGGTCGCTTGCGTTTCGTTTTGGTAAGCATCTGAAACTCTTTAACTAGTATAGATTATTGTGCTATATATAAATTGATATATAATTACTTATTTGCACATTAAAGTTACAGATTTTTATATTCAATTTCGAAAAAGATCTGCAACTATGTCGAGCATTATCTAGAAAATAAAATGAATAAGTTATTTCTATTGTCTCATTTCTCCACTAATAACCAGGAAGCAAATGTAAATTACAACAATGTATATGTTCATATTTGTGTGTGTGTTTTGTTTGATTGTATGTACAAGATGGACATTTTGTCTCTTGGGAATAAAATCTATCTATCTATGTATTATCTGTTTCAGGAATTATTACTGTATACCTCAGTGTCCATAATGTTGGTTTTCTCGTGGAACGGCTCCATACTGTTAGTTAATAGTTCAATTTGGTTATGCTTCGTATAGCTATACACTCATTTTAACGTACTCCATTCCTTACGTTTAAAGGTTTAAAGGTTTATTTATTTAAAAAAAAAATTGAGAAGGCGATATGGGTCTTTAAGCAGTCATTGGCTCTCGTGTTGCTACACATGACCACACTATTCAAATATCTTTAATATTAATCATCATATAAATAGTGATTCAAATATTGATTGTACTACTGTTTCAGCTCATCTTCTATGTATGTACATTTTCTGATATATAGAATATTAAATCATTTCAACATTTTCATATGCAACTGTACTTATCTATATGTTCATGTGATGTTCATACTTTCATTAATCAAATTTAATAATGATACTATCTATTTAATCTTTACTCACATCCGATATCTATAACACTTTAATCTTTAAATTGTAGTTTCGCTTGCCATATTATAATGTATATTAATAGTGACTAATTGGTCCGTCGGGCCGGGTGTATTTTTTTATATGTTTTTGTATATATGTATTGAATTCATTTGTACACATGTCACTGAAATAAATGATTTACTTACTTACTTACTTATATATGTGGTAGTTAGACTTTTAACGAGGTTGTGTTTTTAATTGTGCGCGCGCGTGTGTATGTCAGTCCAATGTCCGAAATCAATCAACCGGTCGTTATAGGCCAGGACATTCATATACCCATGTAAGATTACAATGTACTATACAATGTACAATACTATTTACCGCCGCCATAGAGCAATTACCGTTAAGGTCAAACGATGTGAGCAAAGGTGATCATTAGCGGTTCAGAGATAATACGGACCACGTAACGCCAAAAAAACATCCATCGGAGACAAACCGAACTTCAGTGGTGTTCTGAATGCTTGTTCGGTCGGATGACGAACTTTGAAGAACTTGGGCAAGGTGCGCGGAGGTCGAAGACGATCTTGTCCTTCTCTTTTATGTTAAGTCTCGTATAAAGCCATTGTATTGAAATGTTTCATGGGATCTGGTAAAGGTCAGTGTGTTTGTTTGTTTCCTTTATTTACCCCATGTATTTGGAGATTTCTTTACATACAAATAAGTACAAGTTATGAATATAACAATTCAATAAAAGAAAAGAATGGAGACACTTCTTACTTTCAAGTTGACATTCTTCATTCACTCACACCCTCATACACCCAAATACTCATTAACTCTTTTACGAGTTCACACATGGCATTTTATTTTCTTGGTTATAACAGCTGCGACATATGATTGGCATAACCTGTAAAAATCTTGGGTACAATGAATATATGTGTTAGGGTACATTTCAAGAACCTTTCGTTTTTCAACAATAGTTCCGGTATAAAACGGATTGTCCTTAGTTAGAGGTTATCAAATCAGCTACACGATTGTGCATCTAGTCTTTTATTAACGAGATCTAAATTTAGGTTCGTACAAAACACTTGAGGTCTCTGAGGTCTATTTAGTTAGCTGGCTGGGTGAACATAATTAGATATCTCTCAGGCTGAGAGGGCGATATTTAAGTATGTACGATAACGATATGATGGGCAAACCAGGAAAGAAGAAGGACAAATGAAAACGCTGTTTTTATGTACGGATCGCTTAATATAGTTCAATCGATTATCCATATTCATCAATACACAATGCAAACGTAGAGCGGATTATTTCTAGAGCTATGTCTATATCTTATTCCATAATTGTCTTTGATATTAATTGATACGGTTTGATATTAATGGACTTAGCTCCGACACAATGTAAATGCAATTTCTGATAGATATGATATTAAATGATTTCGACGTCTTTACACGTATTCTGTGACTTTATACTGTTGTTTAAAAAATATGTTTATGTCTTGTGCTTTTATTACTGTTCAGGTAAAGTTGGCCATTTAAACATTGAAATATTGGACAGTAAGTATAATTCAAAGTCTTAGCTTAGCAAGACCATTCGGGTCTTCTTTAGTAGTTCGTGTATGTATCATTTATGTTGTTGAGCTGAAACCGCCACGGTGATGTAGTGCTAGAGCGTCCGCCTCAGGTATGGGAGTTCGCGGTTTCGATTCCCGGCCTTGTCATACCAAATACTTTAAACATGGTGGTAATGGATTCCCTCCTTGGTGCTCAGGGTTAGTATTACGCCTGAATGGCTGGTGTCAGAATAAATGGAACCAGTAAGCCTAGTTATTTATCCATGTAATGCCGTGATATAATTGAAAAAGTGTTGAAAACGGCGTAAAACACCAAACAATCAATCAATTGTGGAACTGGACATGTGAAAAACACGCCCACTGGATTGATCTAAAATGTGTATAGGTCACATGATTAAGAAATGTGTAAACAACAGATGGATATGCAAATGATATGGTTCTGCCAATAGTAACGGTTATATTAAGTATACTTTTTCTAAACAGTCAAGACGCACTTGTAAATGATGACCTACCGATGCATTAATTTAATTAAGATATCACAGTTTACACCTGTATTACAAACGATATTCGATCCCCGGTAGCTCAACTATTGTAATACAGCCGACATTTTGCGCTTCTAAATTCGAGGTTTTATATGGATTGTTTTTTAAAACTTGATTGGAATCTGAGTCATTGTTCTCCAAACTGTCTTTACCATGTAATCATTCAATTGCCCAAGTGTTAAAACTCGCCAAACGTTTTCTAATAATTGCATATCAAGAAAATGGCCTTGGTTGCTAGTGCCGTTAAAAAGGAGTCCCGAAGCAAGCAATAATGGTCAACAAATCAGAGAGCCAGGGCAGGTTCTACTCATTCGAGGATACCTTACGCTGTCTTCATGAATAACATCCCAGTCTGACTGAAAACGGAGAATACAATTATATTCGTTTGTAGAAATGCATTTCATTCTCCAAAATATTCCACTTGTATTGGTTGGAAAAAGACATAATTACTCGTGTTGTCTGAATAATTATAGGTTATTTAACAGTGTTCTGTACAATACGGATATATATTTGGACGAGTACACAGCCTAGCGGCTCGTCCAATATGATTTTCCAAGCTGTGTACGAGTCCAAATATATTCCGTATTGTACAGAACACTGTTAAATGATCTTTTTATTCTATACCTCGACTTTTTCCCCAAAACATATTTTTGTTTCAATTACAAAGTCATCTATTTCAGAATCGGATAACATTTTAGTTTCAGTGTTACTCCTTGTTTGCAAACGACAATAATGATCCGGTGACAACAGGAGCTTTATCGTAACGCTTTATCTAGAGCGCCTGTCGATTCAGACTTTCATTCGGAACCTTTTCACGTGTTTCGGTCTTTATCATAGGTTTAACATGGGACCTGTGAATCGTACAATACGAAAAGAATACGGGTTATTTTGTACGCGCGTGCGTCCCGATACGGAAATATATTGTACGGTCACATGATTCGAATGAGCGTCTACGATTGGACGTATAAATTAGGTATAGAATAACATGAATTAATTTCCTATTTATTGACCTCATAAATAATTAGACGAGTTCAACATACAGCAATTTAAGGAAATTGCTTTAATGGAGTTATTTTACCTTCTGCTACAATGTTTCCAAACGTAGTCTGCTGCAAGGGGGACAAACGCCTTTCCAAGTTGGAATTGGTTAACTCTTTCCCATGTTCAACAACTCTGCAGCAGACGACTTTGAAAACATGGTGACAAAAACCTGAAAAATCTCCATAAAATATAGCTTAATTGTTAAATAAAGATGAAAACAATGTGGCCAAAGGAGAAATTGCTCATCATGAGCAATTTCACCTTTGGCCACAATGTTTTCAAAAGTCGTCTTCTGCTTTTGCGTCAAAATACGTCTGCATGTGGGAAAGGATTAAACCCATTACATTACATTTAGTGACAGACCTGAAGTAGACTGTACATTATCGAAATAGACTACTTTGGCTTCGAAGGATCTATTCAGTCTGACCCTGCTGTAAAAAAGATGACACTAAATACAATTTGCCTATTCTACTATATAATTTATGGCTTTAATACTTTCCCATATTTCCATCAACATATTGCCCAACATTTCTGCACCAAACGACTTAGACAAACAAATAAATAAAATCTCTACAAATGATTGATTGATTGGGGTTTAACGCCGTTTTTAACAATTTCTCAGTTATATCACGGAGGCCAGTTCACCTACTCATGAATTTACTGGTTTTGTCACACCAGTACTCGACACAACAATCTTCCCAAGCAACTGGCTGCTTTTCCACATAGACATAGCCCATTGGTGGAAGACGAATGACGCATGTTGCATTGACTTTTGTCAATCGTCGGAAAGAAAGTTGGCCGAGCCGGGATTCGAACTCACAACGCCTGGATTGACAGCCCGCGTCGCTACCGATTGAACTACCGGGACTCGGCTCTACAAATGAATCTTGTCCTATTCAATAGAGCCGAAAACATTTTGACTAGAGGAGAAATATATCATTATGAGGCAAGTTTGCCGCATTTCTTTCAAATGTTGTCTGGTGCAGAGACGTCAGGATGCATCTTCACATATGGAGGGGTTAACAAACATGTTTTGTATGCACAATTGCATATTCAGCTCATTGGCAAATGCATAACGATGACGATTTTATTTTATAATTATTAGTTTGGTTTAAACATTATAGCGCTGCATACGATAGAAACGGGGTTGGAGAATAAAACTTTTAAACAAGGGCCGGAGGAAACAGCATATACATGTAAATAGCGATACAAGACGAATTTTGATGCAGAGCATCAAAGGACGCCGCGCATGATTTTGAAGCATGACTTAAAGGAAGCAGATGTAGTTCAGTACATTTAAATAACGTGTGAAAACAGACAGGATGTAAATATTTCGAACAAGAAGGCCAAATGTCCCTTTATCATAACCAAAAAGGCCAAGATGTGCCTATATTGCTCACCTGGCTACCATAGCCTATAATAAAAGGTTACCATACAACATGAAGTTTCTTAATTTTTTACCAATACACGGTTTCAAATCTGCTCTAACTAGATCAATTAGATAAAAAAAACATCACATAGGTGCTTAAATATTAACATGTAATGTCTCTAGTTATAAATTAAGTGTGACACAAGCTTTGGAAGGAGAGGGTGAAGTATATTCTCCTTCGTGTTTATCAGAAGTATGATAACAACAAGAGGCCCAAGAGGGCCAGTATCGCTCCACTGCCAATTAAATCTTCAAACAGCCCCGCGCCCTGGTTGCCATGTTTTTTACCAATCAACATGGCTTGAAGGAATCTGATAGAGGGTCATACATATATATAAAAGATTTTTTAAGTTTTCACTATAACCATATTATAAGGCAAAAATAGCTCTGCCCTCTGGCGGCCATAGTTTTCGACCAATCAACTTGGCTCGAAAAAATCTGAAAGAAGGTCACCCAAGCAACATTTCTACACAATTATTTGAAAATCGGCCTGATACCTACGGAGGAGAAGAAGATTTTTTTAAGTCTTCACTACTACACAATTATTTGAAAATCGGCCTGATACCTACGGAGGAGAAGAAGATTTTTTAAGTCTTCATTGTTTTTTCTTTCGGAAACCAGAATTTTGCATGGATCCCAAACAGTTTGAGGAACTAAGGAGAGATCATTGAGAGGATACTTCCTATGAAGTTTCATCCTAATTTTTTAGGTAGGAGAAACAGTTTGAAGCAAAACGTTTACGGACGGACGGACGCACGCATGCACGCACGTACGTCCAAAAGGCGTTTGTTGGGTGTTTTCCTTTGATGTTCTCTTGTTGGGTATACCCAACAAGCACATGGTTTAGTCCGTAATTATCCCCCCTTTACGGAATAAATAGCAATAATATGTTAATTAGATACCCATAACACAATTGTATAAAAAAAAACACTTATCAAAGTGTCTTATAAGGGTGGTGGCTGGGGTTTACGAAAAAACACTATCCAACAAGATTACTCTCGTAAGTACGCACTCACGCACGGACGCACTCACGCACGTACGAACGCAGGACGGACGATTCCCCATGACATAAGCTCGACTGGCTTTCAGCTAGTGGAGTTAAAAACGGAAGTATATAAACAAAAAATACGATATCGCAAATTTCTGAGATAACGAGAAAAAAAAAAATATCAAAAAAAATAATCGAGAAATCGAAATGTTCGAACATATTGATATCTTTTTTTTTTTTTTCGATATCTCGAACTTTCCGATATCTCGAACTTTTCGAAAAAGAAAATTATATTTTTTTTCGATATCTCGAACATTCCGATATCTCGAACTTACCAATTTTTTTTCATATTTTTTTCGATATCTCGAACTTTCCGATATCTCGAAATTTTCGGTATCTCGAACTTGTCGATATCTTGTACTTGTCGATATCTCGAACTTTCCGATGAAGTTCTCGAGATATCGAGATTTTTTTTTTTAAAGATATCGAAAAGTTATTGGAAAGTTCGAGATATCGAGAAGAAAAAAAAAAAAATTCAAAAATCTTTTTTTTTTTTTCGAGATATCGGAAAGTTCGAGATATCGAAAGTTCGAGATATTGGAAAGTTCGAGATATCGAAAGTTTCGAGATATCGATATGTTCGATTTGTCAATAAATGTTCAAGTTAAAAACATTCGTTTTATCAATGTATTCGAGATATCGATGTGTTCGAGTCATCGGTATGTTCGAGATATCGATATGTTCGAGTTATCAATATGTTCAAGTTATTTGACCAATAAGACATTCGTTTTTTGCGTGTACAATGACCTCAGACAAATTTCGTACCTAAACCTCTTAATTTGCGAATGTCTAATCGAATGTCTAATGTCTAACTGATCAATTAGACATTCGTTTTTTTAATGTACATTGATCTCTGATGAATTTGGTACATAAATCTCTTAATTTGCGAATGTCTAATCGAATGTCTAATGTCTAATTGACCAATTAGACATTCGTTTTTTTAATGTACATTGATCTCTGATTAATTTGGTACCTAAATCTCTTAATTTGCGAATGTCTAATCGAATGTCTAATGTCTAACTGATCAATTAGACATTCATTTTTTGCATGTATAATGACCTCCGACGAATTTTGTACCTAAATCCCTTAATTTGCGAATGTCTAATCGAATGTCTAATGTCTAACTGACCAATTAGACATTCGTTTTTTTAATGTGCAATGACCTCCGACGAATTTGGGTTATAGATCTTGTAATTTGCGAATGTCTAATCGAATGTCTAATGTCTAACTGACCAATTAGACATTCGTTTTTTTAATGTACATTGATCTCTGACGAATTTGGTACTTAAATCTCTTAATTTGCGAATGTCTAATCGAATGTCTAATGTCTAACTGACCAATTAGACATTCGTTTTTTGCATGTATAATGACCTCCGACGAATTTGGTACCTAAATCCCTTACTTTGCGAATGTCTAATCGAATGTCTAATGTCTAACTGACCAATTAGACATTCGTTTTTTTAATGTGCAATGATCTCCGACGAATTTGGGTGATATATCTTGTAATTTGCGAATGTCTAATCGAATGTCTAATGTCTAATTGACCAATTAGACATTCGTTTTTTGCATGTACAATGACCTCCGACGAATTTGGTACCTAAATCCCTTAATTTGCGAATGTCTAATCGAATGTCTAATGTCTAACTGACCAATTAGACATTCGTTTTTTGAATGTACAATGACCTCCGACGAATTTGGGTTATAGATCTTGTAATTTGCGAATGTCTTTGCGATTTTTCTGAATGTCTAATTGAATGTTTAATGTCTAATTAGACATTCGATAATCAAAATTAGCGAATGTCTAATCGAATGTCTAACGTCTAATTAGACATTCGAATATTTTTTTTGAATGTCTAATGTCTAACGTCTAATGCTCTGCCAACTTCACCTTTTATAAATAGGCAAAAACATCCGGCGAATTTTGGGCCCGTAAACTAAACAATTAAAAACGCGTAGCCTAGAAAGTTTGGGAAAAGTGAACTTTTACTCTGAGCTTTGATGAATTGGGTCAGGGCCGTAAACCAAACAATCAAAAACAGCGTAGCCTAGACAGTTGGGGAAAAGTTATTAAATACAAATTAAATGTGTATAAAGTTTTGTAATAACGGTAGAAGACAAACGTATTTTGTATCTTGTTGTTTCTTAAATCAGTTAATACAATTTATTGATTCATAAAGGTTGTTTTTTTCAATCAAACAACAGAGGTTTTTTTAACAATAATAACATTGGTTTCTCCCTTTTCGATTACGTCACCCCATGGTACAAAATTAAAACCTATCCCATACTGACGCCGCGCTCCCACGCGGCGTCAATAAATAAATAAAAAAGGATAAATCTCTTTTTATATTCAATGTCAATATCGTATTTTTGTTTTATTTGGGATTTATGCCTTTTCCAGTATAAAGGAAAGTATTGCTCTTTCGCTTCGTTTCGGCACATGATAAGGTAAAACTAAACCTATCAGTATTTGCCAGTATTTGTCGCGCGGTTTTATTAGTGTTTCTTTAAATAGGATTTTACGCCATTTTAAGCAAATACTGAAAGGTTTAGTTCTACTTTATGATGTGCCGAAACGAAGCGAAGGAGCATGACGATCCCTTAATGCCTGTCACGGCTCATATATTTTAATCATTATATATCCACTGCAACTTCTGCAATCTCCTTGAAAATTCACAACAATTCTCTAAGCACATTATACTTGCTAAAGCTAGGCGATCAATACCAAACAAAACAATTAAAGTAAATCCTCATGAGCTTCCTTTGATGACTTGTGCTATCAAAAGAAAATCCGCCAGAGGAAACGATCGTATCGGAAAGCAAAATGAACAAATCTTTCACAGTACTGATTAAAATTCAAATGTTTGAGAAATGAAGGTATTTCACTAATTCGACAAAGTAAGCAAAACTATCTGGAGCTTTTATCATCAAAAGTACGTACTGGTTCCTTAACTTCCAGGGACTGGTGGAAAGCCCTTAAGTCATTAATGAAACCGGCTACATCTATATCTTTACCACCATTACAGACACATTAGTCGTTGACGACAAAGATAAAGCCAACGTCCTTAATTCTTTCTTTGCCGGTAAATCTTTACTTGACGAGTCTTAAAATGAGCAACTAATTGATTATCCCGAACATGTTGGTCCTTCCATAAACGAAATTGTCATTACACGAGCAGAAGTAGTGTTAGTTTTACAGAAACTTAGCTTAGGTAAGGCATCTGGACCTGATGGTATTAATAATCGAATACTTGTAGAAGCTGCACATGAATTAGCTTCTCCTCAATGCCAAATTTTCAATCAATCACTTGATGAAAGTATTTTGCCATCTTTTTGGAAAACTTCTAATGTATGTCCGATTTTTAAAAAAGACAACCCTTCTCTTCGTCAAAATATAGACAAATTTCTCGTTTGAATTATATGGAGAAAGTTGTAGAAAGACTATTTTTAAACACGTTTTTAATCATTTAAAAGATACTCATTTTCACAGGGATCTATCTTTGGACATTTACAATTTCTAGTCTATATCAATGACATAGTCAACACTATTGACTCTAATATTAACCTATTCGCAGATGATATTAGCTTATCAATGGTTATAGACAATCCAATTATTAATGGACCAATATTACAGAGGGATATTGATACAATCAATGACTGGGTGGTAAAGTGGCTTGTAAAATTTAATCCTTCTAAATCCGAATCTCTTATTGTATCTCACAAACGAAATAAACCTGTTCACCCCAATATGTTTATGTCCAATATGGAAATACCGTCTGTACAAAACCACAAGCATTTAGATATTTTCATTTCTAAGGATGACTCATGGAACTATCACGTTAGTAATATTATAGAAAAAGCCTGGAAACGGGTTCACGTTATGCGCCACCTCATATATTGCCTTGACCGCTCAACTCTTCAAGTAATGTATTTCTCGTTCATTAAACCAGTTCTTGAATACGGCGACAAGGGTGAACTCGATAAAGTACAACATGAGGCAGCGCGCATCGTTACAGGTTCCAGTAAACCGGTTTCTTTTGCAAATCTTCAAAGGAATCAGGGTGGGAATCGTTATAAGGGAGAAGACGGGAACACAAAAACTTATACTGTTTTTTAAAATGGTGAACGGTATTGTCCGTAACTATATATCTTCTCTTGTTACACAGTATGTTAACACTTCCACTTATAATCTTCGTAATTCTAACAATCTGGGATATATAAACTGTAGGACAAACATGTATAACAAATCATTTTACCTTCAGTAATAAATGATTGGAATGGACTGTCACAAAACATAAGGAATACGAATTCTCTGTCGTTGTTTAAGTCACTTATAGATAGGGATAAGCCACAACCTAATACACTTTATAATGTCGGAGATAGAACAATTCAAAGATATCATACTAGAGTGCGAAACAAGTGTAGTTCTCTTAACCAACATCTTCATTGGAAAAATCTAATTGATTCGCCTCTGTGTCGTTGCGGGTCGATAGAATCGAATCAGCACTACTTCTTTGAATTTAAATTCTATCGTACAATTAGAAACAACCTACTTCAAGATTTATCTGAAATAACTACTGTTAATATACAAACAATACTTTATGGTATTGAAAACCTTCCTTTTTATCATAATGAAATAATATTTAACAAAGTCCCCAAATACTTTCGTGAAAGTAAGAGATTCTGACTTATGAAAAGTTTTCATATCGGATTTACTCAACTCATATATATTTCTTAATAATACTGGGATTGTGTTTTGATTTATTATTCAATTTACTAAAATAAGAACCAATTACAACATCAATTTATGGTGTGTTTACATTATTTGAAAACAACGGTCAAGGAAAGCTGGAAGATATCTGTTTATATATCGGTTTATGATGCAACTAACAATTTATTTAGCTACAGTCCATCTATTACTTGTTTAAGCAATACATATCTCTATCTTTTTCTATTTATGGCTCGTTACTTAATACACTTTGTATATTTATATTGTACTTTGTAAACAACTGTTCAATCACCTAACGGAGAGGGATATAAGCTTTTAGCTTTCGTTCCAATCCTGTTCGCACTTATTGTTTGTATTGTTGATTTTGTGCCTTACTATATCGAATAAGATATGTTTAAACTAAAATCGGTTTTTATTTTGTGTTCAAATGAGAGTGTGTAATAACATGTTTTTGAAATAAATGTATATTTGCACATTTAATATGGGTAAACTGTATCACAGAGGTACTAACACTGCGAAAAGGACTGGGGAATTGGACAATCATATCTAGATATCCGCTATAAGCTTATCTTATGGAGAGGAACTATATAAGTTTTTAGCTTTCGTTCCAAATCTTTTCGCACTTATTGTTTGTATTGTTGATTTTGTGCCTTACTATATCGATTAAAACATGTTTAAACATTTAAGCATGTCATTTTGTTATTCGACAATTTCTAAATGTTCACTTACAAAGGTTCCTCTTAGAGGATGAGATTATATACGGACTTGACTGGATTAAACGGCTGACTGCAGTCCGTTCTCAGTTAGATTACAATACACCAAATTCATTCATTCTATGTTTCCATGTATATCGACCAGTTTCAGTCCTCAATTGTCACACTTTCTTAGCGTTTCTCATGTAGAACAACATTGTAACCTCTACGCTTTAAAACAATCCAAAGAAAATAGGGGGTTATGAAAGAAAGAATTCACCAGGCGAAAATGGTTACAGTCATTTTCGACCAAATCGGTGACTTTCATGCTAAAGCAAGGTCAAAGTACAAGTGATAAAATCAATCATTTCCAGTGCATCCTATACACATTTACATTGAATGTAAACTCAACGTCATATATTCAATGCATTCTGGTGATGATAAACACTACTTCCTACGCAAACAAAGTTTTATTTAGGGACTATTTGGCTCTAGATCAGCATGCCCGGGGATGTATTTGGCGTAATTTAACCTGTTAACATTCCTGTATCCGACCAGGAATTGTTAATTAATCTACCTTAATTTAAATCTAAACGGACATATCCACTGAAGACAAATGAACACATCAGTGTTCAACACTTTCCCACATACAACAAATCTGCAGCAGACGACTTGAAAAACCTAGGAAGAAACATTGAAAATCTCTATAAATGATGGTATAATTACTGGAAAAAGTTTAAAAACATTGTGGCAAACGGAGAAATTGCTCGTTTTGAGTCGTCAGCTGCAGATGCGTGAAAATGCGTCTACATATGGGAAAGGGTTAAGAAAACTGAAAGCATTGCATTGTTACAGTTGAAAATTTACAATTTAACCAAAAGTCCTTTATTACGAAAGCGTGAGAAGCGGTTGTATGTTATAAAAGGTCAGGTGGCAACACAAAGGGTTCGGTTGTCTATCTCACGATAGACGATTTGCCTTATACATTACAGTACACATTGCTTTTGATAATGAACGAACGCAGAGAATCAACGGCGCATGTATATGTAAGGAAAGCACATACGCCTGATGAAACATGTTAGCCGCTTTATTTCATTTCAAGTGAACCTCTGCCCTAGATGGTAAATTCAATCTGTGTTAATAAAAGCAATTTCTTTATTGTACCGTGTCGTGTGTTAGCTATACAGGAATACATTCTGCTACCTTGTAATAAAAGACCCGCCTCGATGGTATGGTCATAGAGCGTCCAACTCGTGTACGGTAGATCGCTAGTTAGAACCCAAGTCGGGTCATACCAAAAAATGTAAACACATGATGTGGAAGCGTTAGATAGGGCTATCGGCTGGCTGATCACAAAGGTTTTCAACAAACATGTTAGATTATCTGCTAGCGTTCATTGCACATATCTTGTCTTAGTTAATTTGCGTATTAACTATCTTACAATATATGAGCTTTGTTTTGGGAATGGTGTTTTACGCCGCTTTCAACAATGCTTCAGTTATATCACTGATACATATTGCCACCAGCCAGCCAATCGTAATGCTAATCCCGCAAGTTAACACGGCTGGTGAGCAATTCCACGACTTCCCGCACCCGATGCGAACGCTCTTTAAGAGTTATCTAACTTGATACATGTAAACCAGCGACAGTCGATATAGTTCATCACGTTGGAAGCGGTATATGTCTAGACCAATCTTAGCCCTTTCGCTTACAACAATAACATTGGTTTGCTTACCCTTCGGATCATGAGAAATTATAATTTCCTTTTCATAAATACATAATGTGTCTGGATCAAAATGAGCCGTCCCACGAGAAAACCAACAAAACGAATACCAATAGTTGTAGCATAACGAAGACCAATAGTTGTAGCATAACGAATACACATTTTTGTAGCAAAACGAAGACCAATAGTTGTAGCATAACGAAGACCAATAGTTGTAGCAAAACGAAGACCAATAGTTGTAGCATAACGAAGACCAATAGTTGTAGCATAACGAAGACCAATAGTTGTAGCATAACGAAGACCAAAAGTTGTAGCAAAACGAAGACCAATAGTTGAAGCAAAACGAAAATCAATAGGTGTAGCATAACGAAGACCGATAGTTGTAGCAAAACGAAGACCAATAGTTGAAGCAAAACGAAGACCAACCGTTTTAGCATAACGAAGACCAATAGTTGTAGCAAAACGAAGACCAATAGTTGTCGCATAACGAAGACCAATAGTTGTAGGAAATCGATGACCAATAGTTGTATCATAACATTAATTGTAGCAAAACGAAGAATATGAAAATCTAAACAAATTCAATAATTGCATTATCAACCACGAAATTAACTTGACTATCTGTCGAGAATCAATCACCCATATATTATATACAGGGGCGTAGCTCCAATTAGGCACTGTATGCACGTGCCTACACATTTTTTCTAAAAATGCCCCCAAAATGCAGCTACGGCGATACACATCTGCGTAATGTATCGACCAGATCAGCCTGCGCTGTTCGCGCAGACTGATCCGGCGGACACATTCCGTCTAAGGGTGGATAGATAGAATAGTGATTCCGGAAACAGAAAATCCACAGGAGGCGAACAGTGTATATCTGGGTACGCCTGTGTGGCATGCTTAGGCTGATCCAGGTCGATACTTTACGCAGAGTCCACAATGTTGATTTTCTCACGAGACGGCCTTCACATTGATTATTGCCAAGCTACGCCCCGGTTATACGTGAAAAACCATAAATTATGGAGGACAATACATCCGAAATCGTTGGTTTCTTAGAATAAGATAGGATGGGTCTTTTATAAAATGATACAACATGGTTCATGGGAAGCATCAAAAAGGAAATTAAATAAATACCCGAACAGTTTGAATTAATTAGTTTTTCCAAGTTAGAATATAGAATGGTAGGAGCGAAAATATATGAGACGTTCCACCAGAAAAACAACATAATCGACCAAGATCCGCCTGCGCAGTCCACGCATACTAATCCGGGCAGACACGTTCCGTATCAGGGCGATAGAGATATCGAGTCATGATTCCTAAAACAGAAAATTCTCAGTAGGCGAAAAATGTATGCCCAGATTAGTCAGAGATAATGGCACACTTTTGAGTGTTACGAACGTATATGCGTGGCCATAGTATCTTACATACAGACAGGCCGAGGTAAATTAACTCGTCTCTACATACGAATATGTAGCAGACGACAATAAATGAAAGAACAATACTTTAATAAAGGTGAATACATAGTGGTGAATTGACAAATTGATCATTGAGAGGTATTTATCCGTTTGTTCGCAGAGGAATCAGAGAGCATTTCGAGGGATTGGCGTGAAACGGTTGATATTTTGAAAACCCTGGTTTAGGGACAATTTTGACCCCTTTGTAAACAATGCAAATTTAGGTGCCATTGCTCAGGACGATCAATGGCACCTAAATTTCCATTGTCTGCGAAGAAAAATGATTTTACGCTTATAAAGACTTTATGGCGAGGTGATTAACCTTGGTAAAAAAATACAAATTTTAGTTACAAACGTTTCACGCCAAGCCCTCGATGTATAAGTGGTAAAGGGTGAAGTCAAATGTTTACGACACTCCATTATCATATTAAACATCGCCGAAAAAACATTTCGAGGGCTTGGCGTGAAACGGTTGTAACTAAAAACCTATTTTGAAAACCCTGGTTTAGGGGCAATTTTAACCCCTTTGTAAACAATGCAAATTTAGATGCCATTGCTCAGAACGATCAATGGCACCTAAATTTCCATTGTTTAACAAGAAAAAGGATTTAACGCTAATAAAGACTTTATGGCGAGGTGATTAACCTTGGTAAAAAAAATATACCAATTTTAGTTACAACCGTTCCACGCAAAGCCCTCGATTTATGTTTCATTACCGTTTCAGGGTTATATTGAAATCGTTTAAAGGTTAAGGTTTCGTGACGGGACAGCTATGAACAGACGAAGGTCAAGCGACTGAATCACTCTGCCAAGTTTCGATTGAATTTGATTTAACGCAGATTCAATCATATCATGGCGGCCAGTTCAACTGGTTTTCCTGGCTTTCTTAAACCAGGTATCCTCACAAACAAACTGTCCAAGCAACAGACTGCTTTTCCACATAGTCCGTTAGCTCATTTGGTAGAAGACGAATGACGCTTGTCTAGCGACGGAAAGACTGCTGGCTGAGCTTGGTCTTTTTAAATTGAGAGCCCGCATCGATACGGACTGAGCTACATGTATTAGGGCTCGGCCACCCTACCAAGAAAGGCTTTAACACGGCTATACACAGTTCTGCGAGGTTTAGTTATTTAGCATCTGCCTCGGGTTTGGACCAGTAGTACTGCTAACCTTCTAACTCTTTCAGCGCCACAGGCAATATTGTTTTTGTTTTTTGCAAACAATGGAGATTAGGAGTCGGCTCGTAACGAGCTGTCTCACCCGAAATCAGCATTGTTTGCCTTTTAGTTACCAAAATAGTCCAAAACTGTCATAAATTGAGAAATGGACACACCCGATTTTGAACAAAGAAGAGTCTACTTTAAACAATTCGGCGCAAAAAGAGCGAAGGAAACGCAGTTATATAACTGAAAACTGTTTAGGGTGTCGTACAAAACTATACAATTCGTTCGAAATGTTTTCAATAGAGAGTCTGTGGGGGAAATTGTGCTCTTAATTTGTTTGAATTCGGACAGTTTATTAAAAATAAAGACTACAGATTATACACATAATGTTTATTCGACTGAAGAATAACATAATAGATCAAAATCACAAAGTACCAATCGGGTGTACAGTTTTCAAGCCTTCATGAATACAAACAGCATCGGCAATATCAAACCAAGAGATCCTGAAATTATAAAGGGCAGTTTTAAATAGTTAGGTACTATACCAGACACCCAATCGTCCAGCAATGCGATCAATCGACATTAATTTTTCGGGGATAGAAAGACTCGTTTCGTCGTAACAGGTCTTCAAGTTTAACACCTTCCCACATACAACAAATCCGCAGCAGACGACTTTGGAAACATACCCGAAAACATTTGGAAACTCCCTTTAAATGAAAGTACAATAATTGCATAGAGTTGAAAACATGTCGACAAAAGGAGAAATTGCTCGTCAGAGACGTAAGAAAGCGTTTATATGTGGGAAAGTTAAGAGTGTATAAACCGCAAGACAGATTAATGTGCTCATGCAATTAGATTTTGCATTCTCTTGGGGTTGTTTACCCTCACACTCGGCTATATAGCGAGTTGACTAGCATAGCACATACGAGTTAGATGCAACTACTTCTATACAAATCGATACAGACATGCTTGAAATGTAATTAAGTTATTGGAATGTATAACATAAATGTATATATTTTGCAGATCGATTTCTACAAAATACATTGTGAAAAATCGACCATTCAAATATATAAAATTCCGGAAAATAGTTCATTTAGTGGGATTTCGACTAATATTAAACTTTTTAATTTACTACGTGACCGTGAACATAGGGCACCAAACCCGAAAGTCTAGGCTGGAGTCATACTATATATCGACGGCTTGGCGTGAAACTGTTGTAACTAAAATTGATATTTTTTTACCAAGGTTAATCACCTCGCCATAAAGTCTTTATAAGGGTCAAATCATTATGTTTGGTAGACAATGGAAATTTAGGTGCCATTGCTCGTTCTGAGCAATGGCACCCAAATTTGCATTGTTTATAAAGGGGTCAAAATTGCCCCTACACCAGGGATCGTTTCACGCCAAGCCCTCGATATATATTAAGTGTAGACGTAGATACAAGCTTATGATGACGGTGTCGTCTCACAGACTCGACCGAGTAGTCATTGATGATAAATGCAAAAACCAGTTGCATTAACATGTAGTCTAGACCCGTTTCCTTAACGTATTGTCTTACCATCAGCTCGAGTCGATCCTCCAAGAACAACGTCCTTGATAATCAATGTCTTGCTGACGATTCCGATTTCGGCACTTTCGTCATCTGCATCGTTGCCAGAAAGTGCACGCCTCTTCCGTCTACCACCACAATTCTGTAGTAACATTGGTTAATTGTTTGAAGGCATATCTTATTATAAACTTGTAAGACGATTAAGTGAAAATCATCGTATTTAAAAATATAGCTGAATAATTGATCGTTATGACATGGCGATAGGATACCAGAAAATAATGTTCCAAAATATGCATGCAATTTAGAAAGTTGAATTCTTTATCATGGATTCCAACCCTTGTAATTCAACATCATAATGTATACATGTACCGAAACTAGATATACATGTAAAGCCGTTTGTAATTCAAATATTTCCAAACATGTATATTTGTGGTATGTTGGGCAAGCTAACCTTTTTCTTGATTTAATATCTATATATCTATCTACATTCGGGATTTGAAAATACTGATCAACTTGCTGCTCTGCACAGCCTGATGAACGTCTCTGCAGTGAGCTATTAATTCAAATAGGTATCTAGACAAAGGTTACAGCAAAATACATTTACAATACAATTATCGTAGTTACCGTTAGTTATCAATACGAATGTTCTTTTTTATATCGTAAAGCTCAATAAAAGATCGACACAAATCTGTACTGTTGATTCTGGGATCAAACAAAGAACTATGTAATATACGACTGTAAGACTTGTTCATCTTTATAACGGACAGCCCAATCAGTTAAGACACAATCTGCACAATCGATTCTCGGTCCAACAATGAACTATGTAGTTTGACGACTGTTTAATCGATTGCGAGACGTATCAACTCTTTCAGCGCCAAGGGCAATATTGAGGTTTGTGCAAACCAATACAGATTCAGGTGAGTCAGCTCGTAACGAGCTGTCTCACCTGAAATCCGTATTGTTTGCCTTTTAGTTATAACAATATTTCAAACTACTATTACATGAGAAATGGAGACGCCCGATTGTAAACATGAAATAGTCTACTTTAATCAATTAGGCGCCGAAAGAGTTCACAAAGAATTAGTGACTTCAATTGATAATTTAATATCAAAGAGTAGATACAGATCACTATATAGTATGCAACCATACTAGTTTAATCCAAATGCAAAATAAGGAAAGTCTTTTAAACAAAGAATTAGTGACTTCAATTGATAATTTAATATCAAAGAGTAGATACAGATCACTATATAGTATGCAACCATACTAGTTTAATCCAAATGCAAAATAAGGAAAGTCTTTTAAACAGTCTAACGAATTGTCGAACGGTTTCCATGATTAGTTTTAAGATTCATTTCAAATTAATTTGCAAATAAGGCTTGTATTTTTAAGTGGAACATCAACCTTTTAAACAGTAATTTGTTGATTGATTTATTGGGGTTTAACGCAGTTTTTAACAATTTCTCAGTTATATCACGGCGGACAGTTCACCTACTCATGCATTTCCTGGTTTTCTCACACCAGTACTCCACACAACAATCTTCCCAAGCAACTGGCTGATTTTCCACATAGACTTAGCCCATTGGTGGAAGACGAATGACGCATGTCGCATTGACTTTTGTCAATCCTCGGAAAGAAAGTTGGCCGAGCCGGGTTTCGAACTCACAACCCCCTGATTGACCGCCCGCGTCCGGGGCTCGGCTTTTAAACAGTAAGCACTTGAACAATTATTTGTAATTGAACTTTAGAGAGAAGGGAATGAGGTCCCTGTGGATCGTTACTAGAAAGGAAACACCTTAAGGGTTTCACGGGATAGAATATGTGGAGAGGAGCAGAATTGCATCCGAACTACCAACCGACCACACACACTGCTGAATATATTATTTCGATTCTAACATGATCCAAAACGTAACAATTGATGACACTCAAGGATTTTGCAACACCAAAATTATCTCCGTAAGTCAAGAACCCCTATTAAACGCTTTCTCCAAGAATCCAAACTAAATATATGAAAAGTCTAAAAACACCGTTGTTTGCACTGGATCTCTGACAAGTTTTAGGTTAGAAGTTCTTGTTTCTAGCCGATTCCGTTATTTGCTGGTGCGAGATCTACAGAAATATGTTGTGAACATGTCGATATTTCGGGTTTTAACCTAACAAATCTCTGAAATTAGATTTTTTCCAGATATAACGAATATACCATGACCTAGATCACATTGAGTTCTATTAGTTTGGGGAATTTCAGCGAAATTCTTCGAGCCGTTTTCTTTGTCCACAAATCGCTGAATTTTCGTACAAATTCTGACACAATAGCCGTGAAAAACATTTTTTTCCGTAGAACAGAATAGAATAATTCTGCTCCACTACACTCACTCTATATTGAATGTAACCTACGGAAATTATCCAAAGTGTTACCAGTGACATGTCCAAAATGCTAAAGTCTTAAACACTTACAATATCACAGTCATCCGAGGTGCAAATCTTGACAGTACACTGTAAAGTCAATTCATCAACTCCGTAGAACTTGAATACATGGAACATGATGTCGTAGTTAACCTCGAGGCTCGCGTTCGTGGGAGTGAAATTAGATACCAGATTGATATCATCGGAACAGCTGAAATAGAAACAAAACACCATGGAAATGGGAAGGTTTTTATTTAATTTATTGAACTCGATGTGGAGTAAGAAGTGCCGGGACTTCAACAATTGTAGGTATTCATCTAACTGATATATCGAGGGCTTGGCGTGAAACAGTTGTAACTTAAATTGGTATTTTTTACCAAGGTTAATCACCTCGCCATTAAGTTGTTATAAGCGTTAACTCATTTTACTTGGTAAACAATGTAAATTTAGGTGCCATTGCTCGTTCTGAGCAATGGCACCTAAATTTGCATTGTTTACAAAGGGGTTAAAATTGCCCCTATACCATGGTTTTCAAAATAGGTTTTTAGTTACAAACGTTTCACGCCAAGCCCTCGATATGGATTTTCTGAACTAATACACATGCGCATGTGCTCTGTCGGTACTGCAGTTATACAGGCTGAATGAGCAGATACTTTATTTTACTGAGGCGCGGCATATCGAGACAGGATGGCACATGCTTCGATCACGTAAGATTACTCATGCGATTACTTCTGACAGTTTATAATGTGATTTTTTTAGCATGCCTTTCGTGAACATACCCGTTTGTGATGAGATTCTTGCTATCAGATCCGCCTGTTGCGACACAGGTTAGAGGCAGCATGGTATAGTCAACTGAAAAGAATATTAAACTCGGATAACAATAATCATAATAATTATAATAAGTATCGATTATTATGTTGAATGTATATTTCTATATTGTGTTGTGGAGGTACATGTATATCGTTGGTCCCGGGTTTGATCCATTAAAGCGGGGGTAAAACTCAATTCTGCACGAATAGTTTTTGATGTCTTGGACGCAGAAATCGAGAAAGGTTAAGAACTTACTTACTTGCTTCAATATTAATGTGAAATGGTAAAAACAGATTTTTGTATAGCTATTTTCAGAATAGAGGCAAGAAATATCAGACTTTAAGGTAATTTCCGATAAGTTAATTTTCTTAGTTGCTAAATACCCGATACATATGCACAGAATTAAAATGATCTTAGTCACTTTTGAAACATTCCGCACTGAGAAAAAGCGTTTATTCGGATTATATTGTTTATTCGGTAATATATGTCATGTTATGATATAAACTCGAAAGCTTGAGTTACAATACATCCAGTTTCAATTTTGAAACACCTCGA
Source organism: Serripes groenlandicus (assembly GCA_031761405.1). Classification (NCBI taxonomy): domain Eukaryota; kingdom Metazoa; phylum Mollusca; class Bivalvia; order Cardiida; family Cardiidae; genus Serripes; species Serripes groenlandicus. Next base: position 25,943,076 of record JASEVX010000011.1, read on the forward strand.
ATGCGACGCATGATGTTGTACAAATGTGAAATGAAAAGTCGCCATCTTACTTGGTCCATTGATGCTGAAAATCAGGTTCTGTCCAACTGTGGCCGTAGTAACAGGCTCTCCGTCAAGATAAAAGTCAGCGGTGACTTCAATGAATGGGTTGGATGACTCGACGGTGTTGGTTACGCTTAAAATCGAAAACGAGAACAATTTGCAGCAGACGACTTTGAAAACATGGCGAGAGAAACCCGAAAAGTCTCAATAAAAGATAGCTTAATTGTTAAATAAAGTTAAAAACATTGTGGCCAAAGGAGAAATTGCTCATCATGAGCAATTCACCTTTGGCCACAATTGTTTTCAAAAATCGTCTGCTGCTATTGCGTCAAAAATGCGTCTGCAGGTGGGAAAGAGTTAATTTTGTAATTACCCAGTTCCTACGTTTTGGTAGAAACACACACAAAAAAGAAATGAAAGTCAAAATGGGGATACCGGCGATTGACCAACTAAATCCACCCGATCGAATAAGATCGTCGCATATTCCTTTCTATAAGTCGGAGTGTCCAACTAGGAATTTTCAGACCACGAACTTAAAAGACTTCAAACAATAATGATGCGTTGAAAACGTTAATATAGGGCAAGAATCAAACCAACCTTTCAGTCTTCTTTCGTAATGTATACATACATGTATCTAATGACGGAAAGTTACATACGCGAACCAAATCTAAAAATCAAGAAATGCACAAATCATTCCGGACTTTATAGCAGAACAATATTTAAGTATTAAATACAACTTTTATGAAACCAATTAACGAAATGTTTATACCTCACTGTTAGGTTGCCATACACTGTGATGTTATAGTCCGTAAGTTGGGCACACTGGAATGTGTACTTCACACCCGCTCCTCCAATAATACCGTCAGTCATATTTCGGTCAGAGAAATAAATAGTAATATTGTAATCCTTTGGATGAAAGTATAGATTATAGGTTAGCGTATTAAATGATAATTTATCATGAAGGCGCTTGTTAATGATAAATGTATGGTATCAGAAAAGACAGGAGATGATTTACTTACATACATATACTAAGGAGAAATGAGCACCGACACTTTATTACACGATTCGGATCGTTGCACTCATATCTGTACGATATGTATATGACATATTTGGGGTTTTTTTGTCGCCCAGATATGACATAATTATTTGTTTTCTTAGATGGGAAGTTACATATGGAATTTCCAATTAAAATGCCAATTTTCACTCAACCTATTCTTGTGGTTTTTCAATTATGTCAGATTAGTTCAAACGCTTCCATGTCCTTTGTCGTCTCCTTCGTTAACAGAACTGAACAAATATAAATATAGAGAAGTAATCAACTAAGCCGCGTGAGTGATATTTTCGACTAGGTCGATTATCATAGCGAGAGCAGATAACAAACATTTTCGATTGCAGTGGTTTGAATAATGCACATTGCAGTGGTTTGAATAATGCACATTGCAGTGGTTTGAATAATGCATATTGCAGTAGTTTGAATAATGCACATTGCAGTGGTTTGAATTATGCACATTGCAATGGTTTGAATAATACACACTGCAGTGGTTTGAATAATGCACATCGCAGCGGTGTGAATAATACACATTGCAGTGGTTTGAATAATACACATTGCAGTGGTTTGAATAATGCTGCACATTGCAGTGGTTTAAATATTGCACATTGCAGTGGTTTGAATAATGCACAATGCAGTGGTTTGAATAATGCACATTGCAGTGGTTTAAATAATGCACTTTGCAGTGGTTTGAATAAAACACATTGCAGTGGTTTGAATAATGCACTCAGGTACATGTATGTATATTCACAGAAGTTTTCACAATAGCGGGAATGAGACCAAACAGTTGATATTTACATGATAAGACTCGCATCTTAGTCTTCCATCCATTATCATCGACGAATGCAGAAAGGATTTTACTGAATCAGGTAATTCAATAGTAATTGACATACAGTCCAACCTGTTTTTAAAGATCACCCATGGGTATAGAACAATCTGGTTTTTGTTCACATCGAGGGCTTGGCGTGAAACGGTTGTAACTGAAATTGGTATTTTTTTACCAACGTTAATCACCTCGCAATAAACTCTTTATAAGCGTTAAATCATTTTTCTTGGTAAACAATGGAAATTTAGGTGCCATTGCTCGTTCTGAGCAATGGCACCTAAATTTGCATTGTTTACAAAGGGGTCAAAATTGCCCCTAAGCCGGGGTTTTCAAAATAGGTTTTTAGTTACAACCGTTTCACGCCAAGCCCTAGACATGTAGTCTTAAATTACAGCGTCATTTATGTAGTAAAAAGAGTAATTGTGAAAATAAGTGGGGTTGCTATAGACAGGGAATTGCTAAGCAAAGGTGGTCTTAAGCACAGGTTTTACTGTACAAAATTGCCCCTAAACCAGGGTTTTCAAAATAAGTTTTTAGTTGCAACCTGTTTCACGCCAAGCCCTCGATATGTAGTCTTTTATTACAGCGTCATTTGTGTAGTAAAATGAGTAATTCTGAAAATAAGTGGAGTTTCTATAGACAGGGAATTGCTAAGCAAATGTGGTCTTAATCACAGGTTTTACTGTACATAAAACCGCATTGTTCGAAATGAATATTGGCGATCGTTTCGGTAGTATTGTATTGAATGAAGGTATATGGCGCGAAACTTTCAATGCCTTCACTAAATAGGCAGAATGTGAAGAATCCTGTTAGACTGCCGAATAGGCTCACCGTATTTCTTACGAAAGTTCATAGGCACAACAGAAAAGAACACAACCTTTATTATCTCAAACCAGAATTATAGTACACGAGAAAAACAATAAACAGTAAACATACAATTGCCAAGACATGATGGAGTGAGGGAGAGACAGAAAGAGAGAAGTTGTAATTTTGGGAAAAACCGTCTAGTATGATGAGTATGCAGACACAGAACAGACTGTGTCAATATGCACACAGAGGTCAGTCCACACAGTTCTGTGTCACGTGGTGCAGCATAACTCTTAGATTAATAAGTTCATAAATGTTGATTAAATGATTAAATTATTGTCAATGAAGATTAAATATTTTACAAGTTCAATTTTTGTAACTACACAAGGGTTTGGTATTACTGAACACGTAATTTATCCACCATACTTTATTAGACCAGTCTTTTATGGTCAACATTTGCATCTGCACAGTTTGGTGTTCAGGATTCAAACGGTTTGATCATTAGAAACAGAGAGTGTCAAAAAACACGATGTATATTTAGACAAGAAACCTATATATGATGTGGCTTTGTGTTTGGAGAAGGAGTCCAAGTAAGCAACGCAGGACGATTCTAAATTCCATTCAGAACAGGTGACCATATCTTACTTAACGGCAATGCACAACATCCCAAAGATTTGTGCCTATGTGGGCATTTCTCAGAAGCAAAATTGCTATAATATGTCTATTACGATTATAATGATAAAATCGCATTTAACCCTTTCCCGCATACGACAATTCTGCAGCAGACGACTTTGAACATATTTTGTCAAAAACTGGAAAATCTCTATAATTGAATGGATAACTTTTGACTAAAAGTGGAAAACATTGTGACAAAAGGAGAAATTGCTCGTTTTGAGCAATTTCTTCTTTTGTCACTATGTTTTCAAAAAGCCGTCTGCTGCGGAGGCGTCAAAAAGTGTCTATATGAGGGAAAGGGTTAAGGGATCAAACGTTCCTGGTTTAAATATTGCATTTGACGAAAAAGCTTACCGCGGTATCACACAAAAAGATGACGGTAGCGCCATCGTCATAAGACGATGCTGTACAATCAATCGTGTTATTGCTTTCGTCATAATAGAAAGCTCTATAATTGGTGAAGGTCTCGACATCTGGATTTGTGAACTTTATAGTTCGATTTGGAAAACAAGCTGAAATAAATATTTTAGAAAAAAAAAAATCATGATTTTAATATAAATAGCATGTGTCTGTTGTACATTAATAGCGGAACATAAACAAGTAGCTAGAAATCAAATGAAAACCCACCTTGTTTAGATGTTTCAGACTTAGACGATATTATTTACACAAAATGTTTATTCTTTTTCAAACTCAAATTTGATCATAATTATACTGGCAACATGCCCATACTTAAAATAATCCTTATTTATACATTTCGCATAGTGATTGCGCTAGGGATATTAAGCAATAAAATGAACAACTATTCAAATAAACACATATGTGCCATATCGACAAAAATTCAATGATGATTAAGTACTATATAACATACATGTGTTATAATAATCGTACTGTACATTTTAACACACACGAGTTCATGTCTCGTAATTTGTATGCAACTCCCATCATGACACAGATAAGACATTGCAAATTCGTGTAACAATTTGCTGCAATAGAGCAACATGTTACATTAGTGAAGGCAAAACATGGTCAAACAAAACATAGTGTAAGAACAACATGTCAATCACATGAGATAAGCAACATTTGAAATCAATCTGGTATGTGTATCATAATGTCTTAAATTCTAAATTATGAAAACTATAAACAAAAACATAATTCCAGCCAATTCAAAGCTGCTCAGTTCGCATTTGACACATTGATTTGTAATTAAAAGAGAACAGTTTCATCGAGTTCACTTTCGAAACACACATCCAATACAGCTAGAAGCGTGTTTACGTATATAAGGCTTTTGTTTCAATCGTTCATAACAATGCTTTTGGTTATATGGTATTGTATGCCGAATTCAACAGTAATTGTATTCATATCACGGCGTTTCCTGGGTAAATTACCAGTATTTCTGATAAGCTTATTGCCTCAATCGTAATTCTTTCCCTGCAGCCCTGAGCACCTAAGAGCGAAGCCACCTCAACCATTTTTAAAATGGTCATTGTAAAACGACAAAAATCAAGCCATCTCCTGCTCTCTGGCAACGCTGCAAGCACTACTGCAGCGAGGCGGTAGCAATAACGAATGTAATATGAGTGAATCAGAAACTTCCCTGCTAGCAATGTTATTGAACAAGTATATTAAAAGGGTCATGGGAAGCCATCGCACGCAGTCCTATCCCAATGTATTATTCTTTGAAAACCCTGGTTTTTGCATGTCGAAATCTACAATACACACTCTAGTATAAAATGCACTAACCGAAATCATCGCCCATAACGTCACAAGCCATAACGGCCAGCGTAACGAATACTGCAACTCTCAACATCTGTTAAATAAAATGAGGCGATTTATACTTAAAATACTGTTAAGCCAACGGACTTCATTACGAAATACAAATTGGACTAGAGATAATTAGAACATTCGAATATATCATATTAATCGAGCCACTTCAATAACGGATATGTTTATCAAAACAGAGCAGTAGCAGTTGTAATTGTTTAGATGAACATCGGAATTACTGATAATTTATATAAGACTTCATCACTAGCTCGCTTTTCCCAATAAGCACTTAAGCATAAACAAATAACGAAGTTAAAATACATAATTGAGCCGCTCCGTGAGAAAACCAACACTATGGTCACTGCGTAATGTATCGAACCAGATCAGCCTGCGAAGATCACGAATACTGGGTACACAAACCAGTAAAAGGCTAGGAATTATGCCTTGTCCAAGGACCCTCCACAATGACCGTCGTGCGGCGACTGGGGATGGAAAATGGAACGCGTGGTTTCAAATCCCTGACGCTAACCACTCGACCACGGCGAATTGCGCCAAGCCATTGCTAGGTGTTCACATCAGACGACTCTCAGATGAATCGGGTAAATGAATGGTACATGGAAATGCAGTGACGACTACGTAAGTATCTTTTGTGATTCCATAGTAATAGGGTTCAATTGACAGACGACATCAAAAACATTGCAGGAAAACGCTGCCATAAACAAATACAAATTCTTACTTGTCCAGATGCAACCCTTTTCCCGATGTTTTAAGCAGATGACACGCATAACAGTTTTGAATGGTAAACAATTGAGAAATAAATTGACAACAACTGACCTTTCTGGATAGTTTCTTCCTCGTCTTCTTACAGTCAATTATTCAACCTTATTGGAACGTCTGCTTGCTGTGACTGATACTGGCATGAGCGTCGGCGTTCTTTTTTAAAGTAATCTCAGCTCGTGCATAGCGAGTTTGAACACAATTCACCTGAACATTTGAATATCTGTAGCTCGTTTGTCACAGAAAAGTGAGCCTACATTGTTTGCCAATAATTTCGGCATATTTTTTATTTAATCTTTACGAATACATAGTTCTCATTTACTGTAAATATAACCTTTTTAAATATGTTGTTATTTAAATTGCTGGTGAATCAAATTATTTACTTTATTCAGGGCAAATGTGTTTTAGTAATATTGACATTATTTTCCTACGACACATTTTCCTTTGACGCAATGTCTTTTTATTCACTCGCTTTCCATGAATTATTGAGCACACCTTATTCGAGGTGTGAAAGGGTACTGAGTCGTGTAACATAGGACAGTAAAGTCAATGCAATAAAGCGCGGTTACCTTTCGTTAGAGTATCAATTTAAACTAAAACTATCACTGAAGATGATAAATAATCCCTAAACAGCACCTTGACCTACACCATAACTTAATAAGTAAAAGGGACATAACTCCTTTAGGATATGCACATCTCCTCTTGGTTTAGAAGCTTCATGTAAAATGTTATTGAATTCCACCCAGTTGTTTGTAACAAATAGGCCGGACAAAATATGGCTTCCTGCCGACCGGCCGACCGACAGACAGACAGACTGCCCGACACAGTGACTCCTATATACCCCCTCTTCTTCGAAGGGGATATAATTAACCATACATTTAACAAATGTTACATTTACTGTAAATGAGAATCGAAATTAACCTAAAGATATGCCAAAGTAATAGGAAAATGTTCTGGGCTCCGTTTCATGTGACATTCAAATATTCACGTAGACATGCGTTGTCTAAACACAGCTCATGCACAAGCGTATCAGTCATAGCGAGGATTAAAGAAAGTGTTTCTTTTTATTTTGTAACCGTTTACCATTTAATCCCCAATCAACCAGTCGACAAAGCATACTTTAACAATGGGATAATAATATGCAGCGGTTCGAAAAAGTTTGAATCTAAGTGTTCGTATGAAGGGTCAGATCGAACTCCAGGCACTAAAAACACAGACGTATTTTGAAACAACAGCTGCAGACGACTTTTGAAAATATCGTGGCAAAAGAGGAAATTTTTCAACAAGCAATTTCTGCTTTTACCACAATGATCAGACCTTCATTTAGATAGGTTTGTCACAGTTTTGTCAAGATATTTCGAGGGCTTGGCGTGAAACGGTTGTAACTCAAATTGGTATTTTTTTACCAAGGTTAATCACCTCGCCATAAAGTCTTTATAATCGTTAAATCATTTTTCTTGGTAAACAATGTAAATTTAGGTGCCATTGCTCGTTCTGAGCAATGGTACCTAAATTTGCATTGTTTACAAAGGGGTCAAAATTGCCCCTAAACCAGGGTTTTCAAAATAGGTTTTTAGTTACAACCGTTTCACGCCAAGCCCTCGATTTGTTCAAAGTCGTCTGCTTCAGAATTGTTGTATGTGATAAAGGGTTAACTGATATGCCTGTCATCGGCTTTAAAAGAACGAACAAACTGGTGCATCTGGTCACGTGTCAATATGGTGGGCTTTGTTTTTTCAGCATTTTCCTACAATGTTTTCGATGTCGTCTGTGTCGAGGTCGTTACATGTCTTCTCTATTGTAAAAAAGGCTTGACCCTTAGAGCATTACAATTTGGAAATGATGTTGTAAACGGAAATAACATGAACGTATGAATAAGGATTTGGCCAATTTCTTTAATTTCCCACATTGTTACAATGTAAAAGTTCTCTGTCACTGGAACGTATCTAAATTATATAGATATGGATTCACAACAGAAACTTAGTCTTCGTTGCCATTCCATTTACCTTGTGTGATGATACAGGCTATTTTCTGTTTATTTGATATATCTTAAATTCTTAATCATCTGATTTGAACACTTCTGTAAATGGCTGAGATGTAAAGCCCCATTCTGACTGTCCTGGATTAGAGCAATGCCGGTATACGCTGGTGAAGCACTGGGTCTCTACTATGACTCTATCTTGATAGCCAGTGGCAATCTATGGGTGATCGGGTCTTGTCCTCGCACGGTAGACCAACGGGGGCCACCGGGGGACCACTGGGGCGCCAACGGCGAGTGGCAGGGGCTTTACCTGGTTGGATCGGTGGCCACCGTGACATGACCTGGGTCAAACCGGATACTAACAGGATCGACACGCCGGCGGGACACCGTAAATGAATAGTGCCGAACCGGGAACTAACCGGGGTAATCCGGGATTAAACGGAGACATCCTGCATCTAAACCGGGTGGGAGGGGGGGGGGGGGGGGGGGGCACTCCGGGACAACCACGTTAATGTGAGAATGCAATTGATTTGTCGGCAAAAATGTCCCGGATCATCTCGTTATACCGGCTATTTTTCACCGGGAGAATCTGGGACCAGAACCGAGACAGTGAGAATGGGGCTTAATGTAGCTGAGTCGTATCAAAGAAGGGCTTATATAACTGAAACTGTTAATGGAATGTTACCAGGTTTGATTGATTCAAATAGGTATTTCGATATAAATGATATACTGTTGCGGATTTCAATCCACATTTCGATATCACAATGATAAACCGTGTAAACCATATGAGCCGTTCCACGAGAGAAAAAACAACATTATGGACATTACCAATTCAGTCCGCGCAGGCTAATATATGAAGTGCCTGCACGTATCTTTATACGTGGTGAATAATTATGTATGTGTTAATAAAAAATCATAGTACGCAATGCATTTGGCAATATGTTCGGTCCATACTAATTTATACGTGGTGTAAATAGCTTTATATGCGGTGCATTTTTCATTAGGATGATCATACTTTACGACATTCTCCGTAATTATTTATCCGGAAAATACCGAGGCAGACAGATAGATATTAACATTTACACCGTTTACTCAATTTCCAAAAAAGCGCTTGAATAATTTATAAATAGATGTGTACACATGTTCTGAAAATACGAGGAGCAGACTGTCGTAGTCTGCACTGAAATCCGCTCTAGACGAGATTGGTCTGTTCATTCGGCATGATTCGCAGTCTGATCAAGATCTAAAATCTTAAGTCTGAATAATATATGACCTCTCACAAGCTCGAGTGCTTGTCAACGGAGTCTTATGTTATAGGAGTAGAATTTTACATGTACTTGCATATGCTTATTAGAAGCTTCAGTCTTAGGATTATGACTAGACAGAGCAAATATGCAGGCTGATTTGAACCTACACTGTTCAGAAAAAAACGAAGTTATGCTTTTTCCCAAAGACAAAATCAAATATATCATGTAAATCACTTTTCAAGTTATTTCTCTTATTTCCAGAAGCTGCTGAGGAATTTAAAGTTGTTTTAATGAGGGAACATTACCATAAAGTGGTAACCTAAACACATTTTAAATAGTTTCTGTAATACAACGAGTATGCATCAGATGACGTTAAGGCAACACTATAGAAAATCTTAATAAATGAAAGTATAATTATTGAAGAGGGGTTGCTTGAACGCATTGTGACAAATGGAAACATTTCTCAAGATGGGCAATTTATCCTTTTGCCATAATGATTTCAAGAGTTGTCTGCTTCAGGAATAAGAGATCGTCTGCATAGACCACATTCTGCATCTCGTCTATTTAGAAAATGTGTACACAAAGATTGTTCCACAAGGCCTTTTTAAAATGGATAAGACGGTGTCAATGTTCAAACCTATCTGTCATGCTCGGTAATTTCCGGAAATAATTCCGGAGAATGCCGGAAAGTATGATCATCCCCAATGTAAATGTACCGCGTATAAAGTTTAAACCACCGCATATAATCAAAGTACCACCAGACGTATTGAAGAATAGACTGCATATAATGTTGTTTGTATTGCATATGACGTTTTTTGCACACTATATAATAGTTATTCTACTGTATCTACATACTTGAGCACTTCATAATATATCTATAGGTACTACCTATTTACGAAAAAAACGCAAGATAATTATAAACAAAAATTAAAAAGCATACTTTGGCCATAAAAAGGGATTTATGAGTAATTGACTAGACAATAATAATGTTAATGTCATGTTTCTTGCATTATCAAAACATATTTGGAATTTGTATTGCTGTCGTCTATTATTACGAACAGAAAATAATAAAGTAAAGACTTTCAGAAAATCAAGGAATACATTTATAATGAACGAGGTTAAAACATGAGGGCCAAGATGATCCTAAATCGATCACCTGCATTATGGTAAAGAAGCAAATAGATCAGCCCTTTTCTGATGCCACTTGGCGACTGCCTTTTTCAACCAGTCAATATGACTGGAACAAATTATGTAAATGGTCACATTTCTGCTAAACCATTTCATTATTAGAGATGGTTTCTGAGGCCTTTGCAACAGACGATTTAGGAAAAGATTGTCGCCAATAGAACAATTGCTCCTTATGAGAAAATTATGCTTTTGCCACAATGTTTGATAAATAATTATACTTTGAATGAGTGTGGCAATAGCTCATGTATAGGAATTTTGGGTCTTTCATGTTGATACCACATTTTTTGCACGACATCGCTCCATTGCTGTTACGCCAAGATGAAGTGTTACGGAAATGACGTCACGTCCTTCTCTGGCTATGATACAGTCAAAATTTAGGTTCGGGCGTAGAATGTTAATGCTGTCGATTTTTTGAAAACGGGAAAACATATTTCTTACAGAGTTCCATTTATTTTTAACTTTTCGTACAAATGTTAAATCCCACATAACACAGCATTTTAATGATCTTAAATATCTCTTTAAAAAAAAATGATTAAAAAGACGACAATAATTTTTAATCCGTGTTTTTCCGCTCATTTTATACATACCCGAAATACCAATTTTAAAAAAAATGATTAAAAAGACGACAATAATTTTCAATCCGTGTTTTTCTGCTCATTTTATATATACCCAAAATACCGCTATAAAAAAAATGATTAAAAAGACGACAATAATTTTCAATCTGTGTTTTACGTCTGCCTTTTATACATATCTAAAATGGCGGCCCCCATGGATTTTTCCAGTTTCATTTCAGAAAGCTTCATGGGTTATTGGGAAAAAAAAAAAAAATCTCACACCTGTTAACTATAAGCGAAAAAACCCATTCATGGTTTTTTTTCGTATTATTTAATAACCACGATATATTATACGAAATGCACTGCATATGATGCAAAATGTACCACGTCAAATGAAATATGTACCTTGTATGCATGAAAATGTACTGCGTATAATACAATACAACATAGTAAGACAGTAAAGGCGTTCCATAGGTGATGCTTATCTCATAAGATTGACACGTTTGTGTTCTTACTTTGTTTTGTTAGACCTTGTTTTGCCTTCACTATTGTGACATGTTGTTCTATTGCAGCCGAGCCCCGGTAGATCGGTCGGTAGCGACGCGGGCTGTCAATCCAGGGGTAGTGAGTTCGAATACTAGCTCGGCCATCATTCTTTCCGACGTTTGACAAAAGTCATTGTGACCTGCGTCATTCGTCTTTTACCAATGGGCTGTTTAACAGAATATATGGAAAAGCAGCCAGTTGTTTGGAGGGTATGTTTTGTGGTGTTCTGGTGTGGGAAAACCAGGAAACCCATGAGTCGGTGAACAGGTCGCCGTGATATGACTGAAAAATTGTTGAAAACGGCGTTAAACCCCAATGAATCAATGCTCTATTGCAGCAATTTGTTTCACGATTTTTGACATTGTATGAGCGATACAGAGCATTGTTTTTATATGAGGTATTTAAGTACGAATTTGCCATGTCTTATCTGCGTTATATGTCAGTTGCATACAAGTCGTGAGAATCGAGCTCGTCTGCTAAAATGTATAATACGATATTATTATAGCACCCGTATTTTATAAAGCACTTAAACAACACTTGGTATGACGCATGCGTGTTGATATGGCACATACAGGTGCGTAGCTCCCTTTAGGCACTGAAGGCACGTGCCTACACATTTTTCTCAAAATGCCCCAAAATGCAGCTGCGGCGATATACATCTGCGTAATGTATCGACCAGATCTGCCTGCGCTATCTGCGCAGACTGATCCGGCCGACACATTCCGTCTTAAGGGGATAGATGTATAGAGTAGTGATTCCTGAAACAGAAAATCCACAGGAGGCGAAAGGTGTCTATCCGGGTAGGCCTGTGTGGCATGCTTAGGCTGATCCGGGTCGATACTTTACGCAGAATCCACAATGTTGATTTTTCTCACGAGACGGCCTCCACATTGATTATTGCAAAGCTACGCCCCTGACGTATTTGTTAATCTGAATAGTTGTTTATGTGATTGCATGATATCCCTTGCGCATTCACAATGTCTAAAATGTATCAATAAGGATTATTTGAATGGGTCTGTGACAAGTATATAAATTAAATTCGGTCTTAAATCAACTTTTTGTGCGTACAACAAACATGTTTGTTAATGAAATCGTCCGATTTGTGTCAAAAACTATCTAAAAAGGGTGATATTTCATTAGTTTTCTAGCTACTTGTTTATGTTCCGCTCATAATGTCCACCAGACACATGCTTTTAAAATGTAAAATCATGATATGATATATTTTTTATATTTTAATTTCAGTTTGTTTTTCAAATCAAACGATTCAATTCTCAAATCCAGATGGCAGTACCTTCACAATCCCTAATTATAAAGCTTTCTATAATAACGGCAGTATTTAAACGAATTATACAGCATCTTCTTATGACAATGATGTTACCGTCATTGTGATTTTACGGTAAGCTTTCTCATCTAAAGCAATATTTAGACGCGGATAACTGGATCCCTTAACTATATAATAACCTTAATAAACACATTATAGCGTCTTGCTTCTAATAATATTCCCGCAAAGGCACATATCAGGGCATTGTGTTGTATTGGCGTACGTCAAGTAAGATAGTGTCGCCTGTTCTGAATCGAATTAAGAATCATCCTTCGTAGGTTAATTTGCCTCCTCCTCAAAAGCACGCGCGGTCTATTTCTTCGAATATGCTTCCGATTCTTGTTTACATCTTTTACAGTGAATAACTGGATTAAAATAGTTTGAGAGACACTGTCTTATGCAAAATGGTATAGCCGAAGAAAACAACATATTTGGGAATCGACCCATCTTGCCCTAATATACACCGTGGTTCAGGATATTCCTGACCATCTCTGTGACTGATAAGCTAACCGGTCGGATCCCAAACATCGAAGTGCGCAAATGCAAAGGTTGATCTGGAGCTACATTTATCACAGACATCATCTGCTTGTTATTTCATAAAGCACTGCTATCTCATAAAGTGTGGGGGTTAAAATTACGTGTTTACCGACTTTTAAAGATTGCATAAATCTTACCAAACCCTTGTGTTGTTACCAAAAGGTTACTTGTAAAATCATTGACTTCGTTTAATTTCCAATATATATATACTGAAATTTTGCTGGCAGCTAGGAATGCGGCGAGCCTATACAGCAGTCTCGCTAGATCCTTCAAGTTCTGCCTAAAGTTCTGAAAATAGCTATTTAAGAATTTTGGTTTTAACCGTTTCACATAAATGGTGAAGCAAGTTAGTTCTTAACTTCTCTCGATTTCTGCGTCCAGGACATCCCACACTGTATTCGTGCATATTGGAGTTTCACACTGCTTTAATGGATCAAAACTGAGACCGACGATATTCATGTACCTCCCCAACACCATAGAGTAATACACATTCACCAACAAAATGAATACTTATTATAATTATAATGATTATTGTTATCCTAGTTTAATTTTCTTTTCAGTTGACTACACCATGCTGCCTTTGACGTGTGTCTCAAAAGTCGGGTCTAATAAAAAGACTCTCATCACAAACGGGGTGTGTTCTCGAACGTCATGCTCTAATTGTATTCTCCCTCATTCACATAATAAACTGTCAAATGTTTAACCGTCAATTTATGACATTAGTAATCTTCCGTCATTGAAGCATGTGTCATCCTGTCTCGAAATGCCGCCTCAGTAAACAAAAAATATCTGCTCATTCTGCCTGTATATATGCATTCCAGACAGAGCTAACGAAAGTACACATGCGTATTAATTCAGAAAGACCATATGTCAGTCATATGATTACCTACAACTGTTGAAGTCCCGACATTTTTAATTCCACATCGAATTCTTTGAAATAAAACCAATTCATTTTCCATGGGGTGTTTTGTTTATTGTTCAGCTGTTTTGAGTATACCAATCCGGTATTGAATTGTACTGCCACAAACGCTTCCCATAAACTTTAGCATTTGGAAATATTACTGGTAAACCTTTTGATAGTTGCACTAAGTTACTTTCAATAACGAGCCACATAATACCTCATTCTCTCTGCGGTGTAATTGTAATCACTTACGAAGCTTCAATTTATCAAGTTTCAAGTTTATTGGCAATGAGCAATGTTTGCCTGTGGCAATTTACAAAACAATTATATGGCAAATACCAACATTAATACATACAAGCATACTGCGACGATGGTTCTCTCTTGTCTCTACTCTCACGAAACCGCACGAATAATGAAACAAGCTATCGAGTTGTCGCGAGAACAGCGTCAAATTCACTTGAATATTTCTTCTCCTCGTGTAAAAGTACGGGAAACGGAAGTTGAAATGGCTATGTGAAGTGCTCTGTGGTTGGTCGATATTTGGTCGTGTCCGGTTTTTAGCCAATCAGCGATCAGGTAATAGGAAACCATTTCTTTTTGTGTCGTTATATTAGTTTTGACGTGTCGGTGTTTTCCGCGGAAATGGTACCCCTTACGGCAACTCAAATATTAAGAAAACGAAGAGACGGATCAACAATCGGGACGATCATTCGATGTAGCAACTGATGGGCTAGGTTTCTAGATTCGAAAAACTGTGGGAGGAGATAGTTTTCGCCCGTTTCCATAGCAGCGGTGGTTTCTATGGCGACCATACTACAAAAGGAACAACTAGAGCCTAGACCCTTCATCCCTACCAAGTTTGGTCGAAATCCGTTGAATAGTTTTGGCGCTACGCTTGCCACAAACAAACAAACATTTTACAAACAAACAAGCGGACAGAAACGAAGACCGCCTTTAAGGGTCTCTAGAAGAGAGAACCAAAAATGACATACACATACAAACAATTCAACGTTAATATACATTAAGAAACAGCAATATCATCAAGTGTATTTGTTCTTATTGGCATAGCTTCCTTGCTATGTTCAGCAAGATTGTAGAGTTTCTTTTTGTTTGTTAAAGAGATTATTGCTATGAAATTTTGCATCGAGGGTCATGTTACATTTCCTAAATATTCAGATTTAAGTGAACTATATTTTGTACATAATAAAAGAAAGTGAATGTCTGATTCCACTACATTTTGATTGCATTATGCATCAAGTGTTTACTGTTTCCTGACTAATGGCTTGATGTTTCAATTGGAATAAAAAACCAAGCAGAGATTGCACATTAATTTGAACTGAACCGTAAAACTAAATCGCGGACACTTTTGATAATTCGTTAAACTGTTTGCACGGCACACTACTACCACCAGTTGTCAATTTGAGTATCAACATAATATTATTACAGCTCAGGTTCACTTTTATGAATCGATGTGTCCAAGTTATATTCGCCAGTTTAACTGTCACAGAGTTGTAAACGACAATCAGTATTGTTGAACATCAAGCTTAAACTAACTATGTTTGTGATTGATGTTAAGCATTGATAGTTCAATACTAATGTAAATTATTATCGAACTTGTATATATATACCTAGTAGTCAGTAATATTCTGTGTCCTTTTTTATGTTTATATATTTGTTCTTTTTCTATTAAAATTGTATAATTTCTTTGTCAACAGTTCTATATTCAACGGCAGTTGCATTTGAAATTTAAATAAGTCTTTGATCATTTTTTCGGTTTTTATATCGCCATGTCTTTCAAGCGATAATTCAGATTTTTGAAATTAGATGAGTGTCATTTAATTGTCTTACTTTTCACGTTTGTAGAAACGATACACGAGGTCCATACTAATATGCCTTTATACAGCTCGATGTATTCTTCAGACTTGTATAAGTGGCCTAAGTAGTCGTGCATTCTCTGGCAACGATGCACATGACGACGGTGTTGAAATAGGATCCATCAGAAAAATATCGATTATCAAGTACGTTTATCTCGGAAGGTCGACGCGAACTGATGGTAAAGGTAAACGGTCTTTGCATTTATCAACAAAGACGGCACACAGGCATCAAAATCTCAATGTATGGCTAGACTTAACCCTTTCCAACGTACAACAAATCTGCAGCAGACAACTTTCAAAACATTGTGACAAAAACCTGAAAACTGTTGATAAAAGATAGCTTAATTTCACTTTTGGCCACAATGTTTTCAAAAGTTGTCTGTTGCTATTGCGTCAAAATGCGTCTGCAGGATGACAAGGGTTAATATATCCCTACGTTATCACTCAAGCGTAGTCTTTTGGTTGGGATATCCAAATGTTTTCACGGCGCCGTAGTAAATTAAAACGTTTAATGTTGGCCGAGAGCTTGGGGTCAACTATTCCCAAGAAGTGTACACACTTGGCGGGTCGTTTAATTGTTCCCAAACAAAATACTTATTTCGGTTGCGCATTCAAACGATTTTACAATATCATTTGAAGCAAGTGCACCGATTTCTGAAAGAGTAAGTCGTTAACATTTCTTTCATAAAATATTAATATGCTTCGAGTTCTTTACACTATTACCTTAACCATAAAACCTTATTCGCCTATTATTTAATCGCGACGACCTATTTCGACGTAACAAATCGTGGTTTTGCGTAAAATTACGGAAACGCACTAGAATTTTCACGCGAAACAGGGTATCGGTTTCAATGTCAATTGAACGCAAGACTGGACAATTAGTTGACGCGGTCAATACTATGCGTCCGGATTATACCAAACTTATCTTTATAACAGCCGTTTATAATTTCAGAATCTCTTGGTTTGACATTGCCCAGGCTTGAAGACTGAAACAACGTTCACCCCGAAGTTCAAATGCATACTTCCACTGTAAAAAGTAGTCCCTATTAATAACCTTTTGATTTTATACAAAATTAGCAACAATGCACTTATAACATTTCATTTATCTAGATTTATTCTCTTTAAACAATATTTTTAATAAATGCCGAAATTCAGAACAATTGTAAACAATATGATGTCATTTAAAGTGACGTCACACTGGAGTGACGTCACATACGTGCTGTGAGTCGGCTATTTATGTAACTAGTTACATATGATATTTATGTCACTGCTTTATGTCACACCTGGAGTGCAAGTAATGTGATAAATCTATATCTGTTTAAACGAATGCAAATTTAACAACGCATAACACTGCCATACCAGCTGTTCAGTGAAACTTCAATAACCCTTTCCGGCATATATCACATATAAAGCCGACAAAACAAGACCCTCAATCGCCAGAGGCGGCTCATAGTGCAAACTTAAACCGAAACGGACAATTATGTTCTAATTAAACTAATGGAAATTGAACCGCTCAATATAAGATGAAACCAGTCTTGCTCTAGGGAAACTAAATTTAGCGTTTGTGTACGCTGCAAAACCAAATCAGACGATGCGGATGATTAGTGTTGATTTAATGGCGTTTAACACCGTTTACAACACAGTTTTAGTCATATCACGGCGGCCATTTAATCTATCTATGTTTCTTGGACATCTTTCACTAACACTCCACAATCTTTCCAAACAACTGGCTGCTTTTTCACACGTACTGTTAGCCCATTGATCGATGACGCTTTGACGTTTGTCAAACGTCGTAATCAATAATGGCCGAGCTGAGCTTCAATTTCAAAACCCCTGTATTGACATTCCGCTTCACTAACGGCTGATCTACCGGGTCCCGGCTACGATGATCTAAATATACACAGATTACAAATACATTTACTTTATATTTTCCTGGAGCAAAGTCCCTGTATTCTTACCATGGTCGGGGTCGGTGTTTATTGAAAGACGGACGATTAGGTTCATTGTGAAGTATTCAATTGTATTTATTTGCAGGGACTGATTTCATTATCTCGTAAATAAACAGATGTACTTCTGATTGGGGGAATATGAGACCCGGTCACAAATGGAGTCTGTTCCAATTTAGTGTTTAATCCTTTTCAACTTGCAGACGCATTTTGACGCAATAGCAGCAGACGGCTTTTAAAAACATTGTGGCCAAAGGTGAAATTGCTCATGATTCACCTTTAGCCACAACTTTATTTAACAATTAGGCTATCTTTTATGGATTTTTTTTTCACGTTTTGGTAACTATGTTTTCAAAAGCGACTGGTGAAAATATGTTGTATGTGGGAAAGGGTTAATATAGTCTCACAATGTTCAACTTAAATACATTGAAACTCCTTCGAAAAATCGTAAATGCGATTATATTCACAGGATATAGTGATTCAGCATAGCATATAAACATATCCGTCTATCGTTTAGACATGCATTTATCGCGTGATTTATTTCACATACCCTAAGCTGGGGATCATTTTTCAAATGTTCAGTTCCACACGAAGTTTAAACAACATTAAAAGGTGAAAATCCAATATCGCGAGTTGTCACATTAACGATAAGGATATATATATATATAGCTACTTTTGTGTCAAATAAGTATATTTTAACGTTACGGTATAATTGCAAAACAATTCACTTAGTAAATGTTATATAGTAAACGTATTGACATTGTGGCGGACGTAAGTCCTTAAAATATAAAAACGTATCAATTAATATCAAAGACAATTATGGAATATGATATACAAATAGCTCTAGAAATAAGCCACTCGACGTCTGTATTGTGTATTGATGAATATGGGTGATCGATAGACTTATAGTGAGCGGTTCTACCATAAAAACAACCGTTTTGATGCTCTTACTTTCTGTCCTGGTTAGTCCTCCATATCGTAAGGGTAAACACGTTGAATATCGTCCTCTCGACGTGATAGAGATCTAATTATGTTCGCCCCAGCCAGCTAACTAATTAGACCTCATTAACCTCAAGTAGTTTGTACGGAGCTCAATTTAGATCTAGTAAATAAACTACCGGACAATCGTGTATGTTATCAATCGTCTACTTATAAAAAAATATCGATTGATTGATATATTGATTTTTTGGTGTTTTATTTTGACATCATTAATTGCTTTAAACGATTAATTGAGGTTTAACGCCGTTTCCAACAATTTTTCAGTCATATCACGGCGGTCAGTTCACCTACTCATATGTTACCTGGTTTTATCACACCAAGTCCCCACATAACATACTCTCCAAGCAACTGGTGAAAGACGAATGACGCTTATCACAGTGACTTTTGTCAAACGTCGGAAAGAATGTTGACCGAGCTGGGGTTTGAACTCACAACCCCTGGATTGACAACCCGCGTCGCTACCGACTGAGCTACGTCTTTTTTTTCCCCATAATATTTTTCAAAAGTCACGTAATGCATATGCGTCATATGTCATCTTTTTAGAGGAAATTATAAAGCTTCTTAGAGTTACTGACAATTATATACAGTTTGAGCTCTGCTTTATAAATGTTTGACGACTTTTGCAGTTGTATACCAGACTGACTGCACGCGTAATACTTTGCAAAGTCATTTTCCTCTTTCTTACAAAGCCGTAGCAAAACTACGTCATACATCATACGTCATACATTCTTCGTGACAGTACCAACTACATCTATATAGCCCTTTCCCTAATACGGCTACGGCTAGCATAACACGCAGACAATGTTTGGACACAGAACGGGTGAGGGATATTCAAAGAGTTCTCGGAAAAGTGCATTTATTTCTATATTATGGCAGTTATGTTACTGGAACTTTATCTAAATAATGTGCGATTTAATACCAATTTGTTCACAAAACGTCAGATTCATTACTCACTTACATATAGAGTTATCGTTATTACGGTAACGACAATTACATGTAAGAAATACCGGCCGAACACATTTTGACGTCGATGTCAACGAACCCGTGCATGATAATGTATATCAGCAATATACTTACCTGTTTTCAACGCATGCAATTCTTATAGTAGACAACATGTACCAGGTAACAGTTACTTCAGATAAATACGTGTCAAAGCACAGGCATCCGAATTTCCTTTTCAGAAAAAATGCGGAAAACACACGTTAATATACTCAAAAGGTATCTCTATATTATCCATTTGCTATAATATAAAAGATAGTAAATTTGGGGAATCCCTCTCGTGTTACTATAAATAGTCTCTCTATACGGTTAATATAGTATAATAATAATGAAAAGGCGTTATTTTTCGATTAAAGATCTAGCCCGAATGGATGAGCGGGTTAAAATCGCGTTGCATACCTTGTCTTTTTATATATAATACAATAGGGAAGAGTCTATACATGTAGTAACATTATTATTATAGCATATGGACAATATAAAGGCTATTTATAGTAGTTTAACCAGGTATTGTGTTTCTTTTAATTTTCTCAAAAGAAAACTCGGACAACTGTGGTCAAAGCAGCATATAGATGGAAGAAAATAACTAGGAAATAGTATGTTGGAGTAGCGATATCGGGTTTGATAGTGTACTATGTGTACTGGGGCGTGGATCTTTAATATCTCGCAAGACATACGGAATTTTAATCCGTCATGTTTGAACTACGCATGACCATCTGCATGTATTTGCGCCGGAAAATGTACAGGTAAAATACTAAAACCAATTATGGTGCTTTTACACACGCCCTTTTTTCGATAAGAAGAATCAAACTTAGATGTAGGTTTAAGTGCCTTAAATCATATATGTTCGAGTTTATAATAATTTCAGAACACTCGCGTATGTTTTCGCTTCTCTCTGGAGATTCCGAATTTTTTTGATTAGTTTATAAATTTGAATTGAACTCAGCAAGCCAAACTCATATACAATGTCTAAAATTGTGTTAAGGGTTGAAATAAATACATGTTTCAAAACTTAAGAGGTCTACGCAGTTTTTAAACTGATTTAATCGTATTTCATTGTTTATTTTTCTGTGTATAAAATAGCTACAAAACATATTTTAAGGATAATCATTAAACTCTTACATGTACACACATATAGACGCTTCCTGGTGCCTCAGCAGTAGACAACGTTTGAAAACATTGTGACAACAAGCTCATTATGAGCAACTTCTCCTTTAGCAACAGTATGTTTCCTCTATTCAATGACCAGACTTGCATCAATAGAGATTATCGCTACAGATGTCTCGTATGTGGGGAAAGGTTAAGGGGCTACATGTATGTCAATTACGATTGAGCTGCTGGTCAATATTTTTTGTAAAATTTGCCTCCTTTGGCTAAAAAAGTATAACACTAAAATGACTTTGGTTTATTGACAGCCAAAACTGGTCGCAAAGATAAGATGTCAATTAAAAATTTAAATTATGAAATATGTGACACATTTCAATGCATTAAATGACATAACAAACAATAATATACATGTACAGTTTTGCGATCGACATGACCTTTGTATAATATTGATATTTGAATAATCAAAATCTACCTAGGAAGATTACAAATGAATGCCATGATATTCATGTGGTATAAAACCCATCAACTAATACACAAGAAACGAAGACATTCGTATTCTTTTTGGATCATCCCTCGCAGAAATTGGTACAATTACTCGTCAAATTATACTGCTGCTCTTATTTTGGTACTTCCAGAGGCTGTACATTTAAATCCAATAATTACGACTTGATTAAGATTTAAGATAGGTTTGTAGACGTGTATATGTCTTTCTGTGGATTAGACTGTGAACTTAAAACCTTTCCCACATACGAACAATCTGCAGCAGACGAGGTTTACGTTGAATTTGACTCAGATAAATTGAATGTTTGCGTTCTGGTGCACATAGATCCATTCAAAAAAATATATATTATTTTTATAACGGCTATCTCATTTGCATATTAATGTTATTCATTCCGTAAAAGGGAAGTTATTACGGAATGAATTGCATACTTGTGGGGTGCACCCGACAAAAAACATCAAAGGAAATAACCCCACAAATACACTTCATCAGTATGTCCGTTTGTCCATTCGTCCGTTCGTGTTCGGCTGTTCGTCCCGCTTTTATCCGGGATATTGCTCAGCAACTCCCGACTTGTATTCAATGAAACTTTATGGAAAGTTTCACTTACAAGGGGAGATGCGCATTTTATCAACATGATCGATCCGGTTCGATGATTTATAACCCTTTTAATTGCTATATAAAACTTTTGTCCGGGCTATTTGTAAACAACTACTTACTGACTTGAATTCAATGAACCTTAATGGAAAGATTCACTACAAGAGGATGTGTGCATATTATCACCATTCCTGTGTCCTGGCTATACTTCGAGAGCATCCATCGGTTGCACCGATATCTTGTGTTGTTTGTTTGCATGGTGTAATTTCCAGATGTCAATAATCTGACAGTTGTATCCGTTATATCCAGTTGGTTTTATTGATTGATTGGGGTTTAACGCCGTTTTTAACAACTTCTCAGTCATAGCACGGCGGCCAGTTCACCTGCTCATGTGTTTACTGTTTTCTCACACCAGTACTCCACACAACAATCTTCTCAAGCAACTGGCTGCTTTTCCACATAGACTAAGCCCATTGGTGGAAGATGAATGACGCATGTCGCAATGACTTTTGTCAAACATCGGAAAGAAAAATGGACATCAACATTTTTAATTGTTGAAACTTCTGCAAATCTTGCTAAAAGGACAACACAATAAGTAATAAGTAGTTCAAAACTGTTTTGGCAGTAAATGTAGAAAACTGTCAATTGAAAGACACGAAAATGTACAAAGTTCGGCTTACTGGGTATGTCTACCCCGTAACAATGGAGCATAAACGATCAATATTTGAGCCGTCCTTTGAGAAAGAACAACATTATGTACTCTGCGTAATGCATCGAGCCAGATCAGCCTCCGCAGTTCACGCAGGCTAATCCGGGCCGATACATTCCGTCTCATGTGGATAGAGGTATAGAGTAATGATGCCTGAAACAGAAAATCCGCAGGAGGCGAAAAGTGTCTGTTCGGGTTCGCCTGCGCAGCATGCTCAGCCTGTTCCGGGTCGATACTTTACATAGAGTCCACAATGTTGGTTTTCTCGAGGGAGGCTCATTTAATGTTTATGGTACTGGAAATTATTACTCTAAATTCATCCCAGAATTTAACGAAATTCTAATTAAAGACAACTTTTGAACAGTTTTAAACATTTCACTATAATATATATTTTCTTTAGATCAGCACCTTTAATGCCAATCCTACAAAACTGAGCGCCTATGAGGTAGATCAAGTGTAACCATTTCAAATTATTTGGTACATGTATGAGTCGGTTGATATAATTAACATATTATGTTTGTTTGTATGGGGTTTTATGCTGCGTTCAGCACTTGTTCAGTTATATAAAGACGCAAACAAAAATATAAAATATGATGGCTTAAACTGGGCGTTTCATATAAAAACGATTCTGAATGATCTCGGTTTGACTAACTATTGGCTAAACCAAGATCAACAAATAATCGAGTTGCCTCTAATTAAACAAAGATTATTTGATCAATACTTTCAATCATGGTATTCTAATATAAATAACTCTCATAGGTTAACTTATTACAGCATGTTTAAACATGAATTTAAATTTGAAAATTATCTAGATTACAAAGTAGACAAAAAATTAAAAATATGTTTAACTAGATTCCGACTATCCTCACATGACCTGGAAATTGAAAAAGGGAGACACTTCAATATCCCGCAAATAAATAGATTATGCACTTTTTGTAATATGAAAACTATCGAAAGTGAATATCATTTCCTACTTATTTGTCCTTATTTCACAGACTTACGCAAAGAATATCTAAAACCCTACTATTATACATGGCCAAATTTAAATAAATTTGAAAATCTGATGATATCAGGTAACAAGAAAACAATATTTAATTTAATGAAATTTATTTTTCGTGCGAATACACGCAGAACAGCAAAGTAACCATTTCTCAATCAAATTGTATGTATTTTATATGTAATTGTTCTTCGTTGCCTCTCTATTTATGTAAAATTGTTAAAAGTAATGTATCTACTTATAACAAATAAAATTCTGTATTCTGTATTCTATATAATGGCGTTTCTTTGGTAAGTTTACCATTACTACAAATACATTTATCCTGGCATCAGTCAGTCAGTCGTAATGCTAACCTAACAACCCTGAGCCGATATTGTCGATACATTACGCTGAGTCCATACTGTTGGTTTTCTCGTGGAACGGCTGACATATATATATTTAATAAATGTGTTCTTTTTGTCCAGCTTGACATGATTCTAATGAATAGGTCGTTTGGTTTGATATTAATATCACCCGCATACATTTTCATGAATTCGTCATATCGTTAACAAAGGAAAAAGACAAGGAGACCGACTAGGCAACGCTATCTGTCATCATTAATGTATACATACAAACTACAGTTGTTTCCAGTTATGTCTAATGTCGCTCAAAAACTATATCCCGATGTTGTTTTAGGACCAGCGATTTTCACTGCCAAATTTCACAAAGTCGACTCATCCATGTTAGAAATTGGACTCCTTCATGTTTCTTTCAACAGGAAATTCGGTAAATTTTAATGTTTAAGAGGCAAACAATGCAGATGACGAGCTATCTCATCTGAATCTTCATTGTTTTCAAAAGCATTTAATTTACGAAAGAGTTACCATTATGGATGGTTTATTGTGTTAGACAAAGGAGCATCTACACTTATCTTTAATGTTCTCGTCTATAATGAAGTGTGGAAAATAATAATACATATACACACAAACATTTTAAACCCTCAAAGTCATATTTTAAAATTTATTTCGTAAGAATATAAGTTAACGAAAATGATAACGCGATTTTTTCTTTTAATAAATATCGATTTTAAAAAAGATTGACAAGACGACGATAATGTTCAATCCGTGTTATTTGCATGACCAGTACCTCATAATGTGGTGCCGCCATTTATTTCTCCTGCATACTACATATGATTGAAACAAAAATCAAATTGTTCGTAATACAAAGGCGCTGTAGCTGCATCGTACTAAATACTTAAAATACAAACGAACCCGACATAACTGTTTGCTAATTGACAAGTTAAATACGATAAAGTACGAAACATCAAGAAATTCAAAACTACTTTTGAACATTTGCATACTGAAATTGCCATTATTTTGCCATTACCTTCCTTTTTCATCAATATAATGATTCGTCTTCGTTCAATTTTATGTCTTTGTGGTGAAGTGGTAGAGCGTCCGGTTCGGGTTCGGGAGGTCGTGGGTTCCATGCCCGGTCGGGTCATACCAAATACTTTAGAAATGGTGGTAGTGGTTCAGGGTTACGGGATTAGCATAACGACTATCTAGCTGGTGTCAGGACAAATGGACCAGTACTACTGGTAACTTCACCAAGAAACGCCGTGATCTAACTGAACAGATGTTTGAAAGCGTCGTTGAATACCAAACAATCAAATCGATTTTATGTAATGTCTCGTTTTTTTTCCTTTCAATTTAAATGTATATTTTTCTGATGGGGTGAATATAATCTTTATTTAAGGTACAATGTGCTTTGTAGTACAGTGTAGGTCCTAATTTGCATGTCAATTTACGACCCCACGCACAACCATAAATAATTAAAAAGAAACTTTTCGTGAACTGGATCTTTTCTGATTACCAGCCTGATCTTTATAGTGACTATGAGTAGATGCTGATATCGTTCTGACATGGACCGATATGTGTCCAGTTGGAACACTCAATAATAATGGCAGCCATGGTCTGATCTTGAATCGCACGAGCCGGCTAAATGGGTTTGAACGATTGGAGACAATGCAACTCTTGGGCTCCAGCAGGCGGGAGGGTACCAATTGCATACCGTATACACTTTTGATCTAGAAGTAAATATCGGATGTGGGACCAGTAACATGTTAACTTTACGTGGCGATATGACCGTAGCTGTAAAAAGTGGCATAACATCCAAAACAAAAAAGAAGTGTTCATCGTAGTACTACAGTTAATTGAATAGATGTTCCTGCCATTGGTAATTCCATGAATTTAGATATACATGTACATGTTGTGCATGCTCGACTCTATCTCGCTCACAAAGAACAAAAAGACATACCCGACTGAGACAATCGTGGATATTATATATTTGAGCCGTTTCACGAGAAAAGCAACATTGTTGTCTCTGCGTAAAGTATCGACTCGGATTTTCTGTTTTAGGAATCGTTACTCTTTACCTTTATCCCCCTAAGACGGAATGTGTCGGTCCGGATTAGCTTGCGCGTACTGCGTATGCTGATATTGGTCGATACATAATGCTGGTTTTCTCGTGGAACGGCTAATATATTTTATGAACTATTCTTTGTCACAATATATAGTCTCTTCTATTTTGATAACACTCTACTAAAGGGTACCATCTCAAAACAGGTAAAACATAGAAATAAAACCATGCCAACAACAACAGAAGTATAAAACTTATGTTTGTTTCGTTTAAGTTACACTGCGAGCTATGTCTTGCATAATAAAATTGAATGACGATCAGATTGTATATTTCTATAATATTATTGTTTGATATACTTGTCTCCAGATTATCCCCCGGAAAAACTAGATACGTAGAGAATAAGGAAGATCCAGATAAAACTGCGCAAATTGGCAAATAAAATTGTTTTTGTCTAGAGACTGGTTCCGTTTTCAATATGTATGGTGTTTGGTATATGATAGTTCATCCACCATAACTTTTCGTTAGGGTCTGCGTTTGATATTTATGCCATGTTACAGGAAGACAACACCATCGGATATATATGATAAATTATTTTCAAGATATTTTTGTGCATCACTCACAGTTGAGGGTAGCGTTTTCTGTTTGTCAGAGACTTGTTGAGGGTTTCGGCGACTGGATGTCGAATAATTGACATTGGTCTCTTATTGCACAACGGTTGGTGTTCATGGAGCTTTGATTGCGGCGGTAATGGTTGATAGCCCATACAAGGCACATTTTCTAGCCTAGTACTGGAGTGTTTAACCAGGGATCATGAATAAGTGAACAGTCGCCGTGATATAACTAAAATAATGTTGCAAACGGCGTATAACCCCAGTTTATCTAATCACGGTGCTTTGATCATACGGACATAAGATCGTTAATACACTTCCGGTTACATGCACTTGTACTATACTGCCGTAAAGATCACAATACACCAAATACATTCCTTCTTTGTTCCCATGTAAATGGACCAGTTTCAGCCATCAATTGTCAACAGCGTTACCTGTAAGCCTTAACCCTTTCCCTCATACGACAATTCTGCAGCAGACGACTTTGAACATATTTTGTTAAAACATAGAAAATCTCTATAATTGAATGGATAACCTATGACTAAAAGTGGAAAACATTGTGGCAAAAGGAGAAATTGCTCGTTCTGAGCAATTTCTTCATTTGTCACTATGT
This sequence comes from Serripes groenlandicus, assembly GCA_031761405.1. Taxonomy (NCBI): domain Eukaryota; kingdom Metazoa; phylum Mollusca; class Bivalvia; order Cardiida; family Cardiidae; genus Serripes; species Serripes groenlandicus. Next base: position 25,970,632 of record JASEVX010000011.1, read on the forward strand.
TTTCAAAAAGCCGTCTGCTGCAAAGGCGTCAGAAAGCGTCTATATGAGGTAAAGGGTTAAAACAATCCAACGAAGCTTTTCAAGCATAATGCAAGAAAAGATTATTTAGCATTCCCTACTTTCACTTTCAAACAACGTAAAAATACTAAAAATGATAACAACAATCATTTCCAGTGCATCCTATACACATTTACAATGGATTTAAACTCAATGTTATATATTCAATGCATTCCGATGATAGTATACACTCAATTCTATGCACACACTTTTTGTAGGGACTAATTTGGTGAAGATCAGTATGACAGCGGATGTATTAGCGCAATTTGACCTAAACAAGGATTTAACCAAAGTAGGTGCTCATTGATTATGTCTAGTCATTCTTAACCCTATTCCGTTATATGTGTCTTTAAATAGCATTGGCTTATCATGCTATACACGACTTTAAACATCGTAGACGATTAAAATAGATCAAGACCAGCTTGTACAGTCCTATATGTCTAATCTTCGTCTCTATTTATCGCTGTAGAAGAAGACCTTACAGAGCAAGTATTTAATATATTGCACAATTATAAAGAAGATTGTGGCAGTTACGTGAATTGAAAAATAAAGGCTATTGGGTAGGAGAAGGAGGAATCCGATGATAAACTGGAGATAAAACCAGAATGGGAAGTGAATGATCTGTTTATTATCGACTAATTGGCTCAGTTATGACCCGCAAGACTCCTTGGCATTTTATTAAAATGTCCATTTCACACAGCCAGACTTGTCATTCACTTTGACCCTTCTTTGTCTCTATTTATCCCTGTAGAAAAACACTTACAGTGCAAGTATTCAATATATTGCACAATAATAAGGAAGATAATGGCAGTTACGTGAATTAAAAAAGAAAAGCTATTGGGTAAGAGAGGAAGGAATCTGATGATAAACTGGAGATGAAACCAGGATAAACATTAATGTCGACGGAGACGAAAACGGTATATCGTAATCAATAAAAACATATATATGTTGTTCTTTTGTGTGCGGAAACCATACAACGTATATCCTCATGGTTGTCTATAACTAATTGACCGCCTCGGTTGTGTAGGGGTAGAGCGTGCGGGAATTCGAGGGTTCGATCCGCGGTCGGGTTATTCGAAAGGCTTTAAAAAAAGGAAGCAAGGGCTTGCTCTCCTTGGCGTTCTGGGTTGCGGGGGGTAAACATTACGACTGACTAACAGGTGTCAGGATAAATGAAACAGTTATACTGTTACATCACCCAGGAAACGCCGTGATTAACTGAAAAATTGTTGAAAGCGGCGAAAAACACTACCAACAGAACATTTAAACTAGCAACATCATTTCTTTATTCTACGGTTATGGTTGACTTTCAATTCCTACGGAATGTAATATATAACTCATCGTGGGCACAAATTATTTTCTAAAAACTCACAGAAAAGAACGTCTTGTGAACTGCCTATTTTTGAATGCAGTCCTCGTTGACTTCTGTGTATGTTTAGGAACGACGTCAGACGTTTGATTCGAGTTTACCATTTCCCATATTAAACAAGACATATCTTTAAAAAGATAAACGGCGATCAATAAAAGAAAACACTAAGAAATGGAACATATTATTTGACTTGAATATCAGAAAGGTTCTATGTGTTTACCAAAGTCTTATCGGCCATCTCCATCCAGCTTCAGTTTCTATAAATAGATTATCAAGGCTCCCAAGAGGTGTATAAGTTTCAATTGGTTCACTGATTTTTTTCACTGAAAATTATTTCTTAAGGAAAACAATGAAACGTTAGTATATAGAACATTTCATTTTAAAACTTCATCTTATTAGTGCCTCTTGTAGGATCGCCAACTTAACTATAAACCAATCGAAACGTTTCATTTCCTTTATTTCTTCGACATTCTTCATTAAATACAACATTTCATTGGTCTACAATCTAGATCATTTGTTAAAACATCTAGGTCAAAACTGAGGTTAATCAGCTAATGCCGAAAACACAAATCTGCAACAGGCGCCCTACACAACATCTAGGCAAGTTTATGAACATTCTCTATAAAAAACATTACTCATTGGATGATGTTAAACACGAGTAATTTCTCTATTTGTCAAAATGTATCAAAAGTCGTATGCTGCAGCAGCGTAATAATAGCGACCGTATGTGCGAAAGGATATACAAATACAAAAACAAATGTATTTGTATTATTTACAGAAAAGTAAAAGTCGATCAAAGATACTATTCCAAACTTAATCGCTCGTTTTAAAATTAATTGTAAACGAAAGTCAAAAATCTAACTACCACACATACAATTCCACTACATTGATAAATAACCAAGATAGTTTTAATTCAACATTTTACTTTAACCCTTTCCCTCATATAGATGCTTTCTAACGCCACTGCAGCAGACGGCTTTTTAAAAACAAGGCAACTAAAGAAGAAATTGCTCAAAACGAGCCATTTTTTCTTTTGGTCACCATGTTTTCAACTCTGTTCAATTATTGTACCTTCATTTATAGGGAGTTTCCAAACAATTTCGGGTATGTTTTCAAAGTCGTCTGCTGCAGAGTTGCTGTATGTGGGAAAGGGTTAAACTAAAACATTAACTACCAGGAGACGACTAAATTAAATTACAAAAGAACATTACCACCATTGATCATTTATATTCCCGGAATTTCGAGGGTTATAATTTCTTCATTTCATGAAATATTATTCCTTAGACTCTTTGATCACAATTAGATACATCGAACAGATCAATTTGGAGCAAATTATCGTATATGATACTACATTATATACGCATACATATGTGGTTAATTCGACGTAACTACCGTTCTTGCCATAAAGTAAAATACAATTTGATTTGATCTGTATCCGTCGACATATTGTTTAGTGCTGCACACTTTGATATAATACACCAGGCCGTATTGTGTTCATGATCGTTCATCAATGCCGTTTATCGTACGGATATCACTAAAGGATTTAGTTTAAACTTATTTATTATACATCGATTGCGAAACAAGCTTTAAGCTTATATTAACCACGCTCGATGTCTGCTTACTGGACACATAACCAGCACTCGCGTCGTTTGTGTTGAAAAATCATCCCTAAAGTAGGATCCGCTCATCACGAGAATATACCCAGGCCCTTTGGTACGAAAGGCAGTCGCTCTACCACAGTTCCACTGTCTTCTACATTAAGCATTAAGGTAGCAACAGGGCCGAGAGGGTCAAATGTCGCTCACTTAATTTAACAGTAGTTAAGTAGTTTCTTACACTATGCATATAAGAAAAGCGAGCAACACAACCTGATTGCGTATTTCTAAGAAGTTTCTTACTCTATGCATATAAGGAAAGCGAGCAACGTCACCTGGTGGTCTATTATTTAAATGGTTTCTTACTCTATGTATAAATAAAAAGCAAGCAACGTAACCTGGTTGCCTATTTCTAAGTAGTTTCTTACTCTATGCATATAAGGAAAGCGAGCAACTCACCCTGATGGCCTAATTTTCAAGTAGTTTCTTACTCTATGTATATAAGGAAAGCAAGCAACGCAACCTGGTTGCCTATCTTTTAAATAGCTTCTTACTCTATGCATATAAGGAAAAGGTTAAACTAAAACATAACTACCAGGAGACGACCAAATTAAATTACAAAAGAACATTACCACCATTGATCATTTATATTTCCGGAATTTCGAGGGTTATAATTTCTTCATTTCATGAAATATTATTCTTTAGACTCTTTAATCACTATTAGATACATCAAACAGATCAATTTGGAGCAAATTATCGTATATGATACTACATTATATACGCATACATATGTGGTTAATTCGACGTAACTACCGTTCTTGCCATGAAGTAAAATACAATTTGATTTGATCTGTATCCGTCGACATATTGTTTAGTGCTACACACTTTGATATAATACACCAGTCCGTATTGTGTTCATGATCGTTCATCAACGCCGTTTATCGTATGGATATCACTAAAGGATTTAGTGTAAACTGATTTATTATACATCGATTGCGAAACAAGCTTTAAGCTTATATTAACCACGCTCGATGTCTGCTTACTGGATACATAACCAGCACTCGCGTCGTTTGTGTTGAAAAATCATCCCTAAAGTAGGATCCGCTCATCACGAGAATATACCCAGGCCCTTTGGTACGAAAGGCCGTCGCTCTACCACAGTTCCACTGTCTTCTACATTAAGCATTAAGGTAGCAACAGGGCCGAGAGGGTCAAATGTCGCTCACTTAATTTAATAGTAGGTAAGTAGTTTCTTACGCTATGCATATAAGAAAAGCGAGCAACGCAACCTGATTGCGTATTTCTAAGAAGTTTCTTACTCTATGCATATAAGGAAAGCGAGCAACGTCACCTGGTGGTCTATTATTTAAATGGTTTCTTACTCTATGTATAAATAAAAAGCAAGCAACGTAACCTGGTTGCCTATTTCTAAGTAGTTTCTTACTCTATGCATATAAGGAAAGCGAGCAACTCACCCTGATGGCCTAATTTTCAAGTAGTTTCTTACTCTATGTATATAAGGAAAGCAAGCAACGCAACCTGGTTGCCTATCTTTTAAATAGCTTCTTACTCTATGCATATAAGGAAAAGGTTAAACTAAAACATAACTACCAGGAAACGACTAAATTAAATTACAAAAGAACATTACCACCATTGATCATTTATATTTCCGGAATTTCGAGGGTTATAATTTCTTCATTTCATGAAATATTATTCCTTAGACTCTTTAATCACTATTAGATACATCGAACAGATCAATTTGGAGCAATTATCGTATCTGATACTACATTATACACTCATATATATGTGGTTAATTCGACGTAACTACCGTTCTTGCCACAAAGTAAAATACAATTTGATTTGATCTGTATCCGTTGACATATTGTTTAGTGCTGCACACTTTGATATAATACACCAGGCCGTATTGTGTTCATGATCGTCCATCAACGCCGTTTATCGTACGGATATCACTAAAGGATGTAGTTTACAATTATTTATTATACATCGATTGCGAAACAAGCTTTAAGCTTATATTAACCACGCTCGATGTCTGCTTCCTGGACACATAACCAGCACTCGCGTCGTTTGTGTTGAACAATCATCCATGAAGTAGGATCCGCTCATATCACTAAAGGATTTAGTTTAAACTGATTTATTATACATCGATTGCGAAACAAGCTTTAAGCTTATATTAACCACGCTCGATGTCTGCTTACTGGACACATAACCAGCACTCGCGTCGTTTGTGTTGAAAAATCATCCATGAAGTAGGATCCGCATATCACGAGAATATACCCGGGCCCTTTGGTACGAAAGGCCGTCGCTCTACCACAGTTTCACTGCCTTCTACATTAAGCATTAAGGTAGCAACAGGGCCGAGAGGGTCAAATGTCGCTCACTTAATTCAATAGTAGTTAAGTAGTTTCTTACTCTATGCATATAAGAGAAGGGAGCAACGCCCCTGGTTGCCTATTTCTAAGTAGTTTCTTACACTATGCATATACGGAAAGCGAACAACGCATCCTGGTGGCCTATTATTTAAGTAGTTTCTTACTCTATGTATATAAGGAAAGCGAGCAACGTCTATTATTTAAATAGTTTCTTATTCTATGTATAAATAAAAAGCAAGCAACGCAACCTGGTTGCCTATCTTTTAAATAGCTTCTTACTCTATGCATATAAGGAGAGCGAGCAACTCACCCTGATGGCCTAATTTTCAAGTAGTTTCTTACTCTATGCATACACCCTGATACGAGGAACGCGAGCAACGCACCATGGTGGCCTTGTTTATTAACAGTTCGGAATACTTTTAACAATCTTGGTAGCGGGCAGCAAAATGAATATGTTTGTCAACGGAATAATATGAACACTCATGTTAGAGGGTCAAATAATGAACATAATTTTTAAATCGGGTTAGTTGTTCTTGACAAGATTATTGATAGAGTTTTGTAATTTTCAGTTCTTTCTGAAGCCTCAGCAACCGATGATCTACGTTGAATTATAGTATTTGACATCTTTAAAAGAGGACCAACTAAGGAAGATTCCCGTCAAAAGATCTTGAAATTTATTAAATATGTGAACAGATGGGAAGATTAAGACGACTTAACGTTGTATTTTTTTCGTACTTCTTCTTATTTATAAACCTCCGAAGGTCGCTTTTCTTTCGGCATATGGCTTAGATTGCTTTTAATATCAATGTTTCGGTAATGATAGAAGACAAGATTTACAGATAAACCGTTGTTCGTCCTTCATATACATGTGTCTTGGTCAAATTTGAAATGTGTAATTTAATTCTTCCCTGTCAATATTGCATCGGCAATATGAATCAAATGAGACACAATCAATGTTTAGACGACGTCGCATTTTAGTGAGAAGTATGTGCTCTTTAGCACTTAAACTGTCATCATTTCAAAATGGATAAAAACCCTTCAAGAATGACACATTTGCATTGAGAGACACATGAAGCCCTAAAAGAAACCAACGTAGCAATATTTCATCAATAGTCATTGAATCACCATTCACAGGGCTTTAATTGATTACAACCTGTTTATTTAATTAAGCCGTGTCCTATAGCAAATTGGGGTCATAATGCATTTGCGAACAGTAAAGAATCAGTAGCGTAGTACATGTGTCACCGGTCAAGGCCATCCGCGTAATATCCCTGTATGCCAAAAACCTAGAAGATTTATGTCGATTTGTCTGTAGGTGATGTAAAAGCAGATTGTCAGTGCGACCCTAAAATCGTCAAACGTTGGCCATCGTAATATTATATATACGTGTTCAGCTTGAAACGTTGACCGACTACCAGCGGAGTTCAATATTTGCCTTTACATAACGATGTAATTTATCATTATAGCCGATTTAGCCTACATGCGTATGCAACGCAATTTTGAAGTAAAGTATACCTACACATGTTTGAAATGTAATCGTAATAGCCGAACATGCCTACACATGTATGCAATGCTATCTTTATAGCCAAATATGCCTACACATGTGTGCAATGCTATCTTTATAGCCAAATATGCCTACAAATGTATGGAATGCTATCTGTATAGCCGAATATGCCTACAAGTGTATGAAATGTAGTTGTAATAGCCGAATGCCCCTACAAGTATTAACAATGTCATCGTAATAGTCGAATATGCCTACTGATGTGTGAAATATAATCGCAATAACCGAATATGTCTACACATGTATGCAATGAATCGTAATAGCAGAATATGTCTACACACGTATACAATGCTATCCTAAAAGACTAATATGCCTACACATGTATGCAATGGAATCGCAATAGTCGAATATCAGTTTTCGCCTGACGCCGGCCATATTTATTGAATCAAGCTATAAGAAACAAAGAACACTCCGTCTGGGATACATGCATAGTTGCAATTTATTACTTGTCGTTAAACTTGTTTTGTCAACTTAATTGCATCCAAGGAAGACGAATCCATCGTAAAAAGGCCAACGAATGTGTTTTATCTACATTAACAGTTCAACGTATACTCTTTTTACAAATTCTCTTATAACTCTTTCAGCGCCGATTTGTTTAAAGTAGACTCTTCCATGTTCAAAACCGGGCGTCTCCATTTATCATGTAATAAAAGTTTGGACTATTTTGATAACTAAAAGGCAAAACACTGCTGATTTCAGGGGAGACAGCTCGTCACGAGCTGACTCACCTGAATCAGCATTGTTTGCAAAAAAACCTCAATATTGCCTTTGGCGCTGAAAGAGTTAATAATTGAAATATGCTACAGGCGAATAAAAATATCCGAGTTCAGATTGGGTTGGAGTGAACGATGATTTCCGAGAATATTCCAAATATATTACACCGACAAGCCACTTATCTATGACCCACATGGACAGACCTACACATACAAAGCCAGGGATTATGTTTGATCGAGAGACGCTCCGCTCCGTGACTGCCGTTGGCGGGATGGAACCTAAGACGTCACTTGATTACGACTAGGTTATTATTATATTATTAAGTAATTTGATAGACTGGAAAGCGCGACATCAAGGAAAAACTGATCTTATACACCTACTTTAACCTAGAAAAATTACAAAACTGGATTTATTTGCCTTGTCAAATGCTTATTTATTTTTTTAGAAGATTTTCATTAACGCATATCTTTGCATGATATTTCCTTGACATCAATGTAAAATAAAAAAAAAGGTATTCCGCCAGGAAATCCTAATGCAGCTCCGATAAGTTTTTCTTCACTTTGGTTGGCCTTCAACTTGCATTTAGGGACGAGTGGTTAAATTTTGACCAATAGCCTGATGAATTCTTTCTTCCATAATGCATGAAATTGAAATGGAAAAGATGAATGTCGGCTGAATATTTACTGCAATACTAAGGCCACGCCCATAGAAAGTATGTTAATACGTAGGTACCGCCTAAAATAAAATTTCCATTGGTTTGTGGGAGAAAATAACAACATAATCTTTATTTGCGGGTTTTATTAAATTTGACGCTAGGTTTCGCTGAGAGTAGTCAGCGCACTGTCTGACGTCACTATCTTGTATTTTTACCAGGTGGGATACGGAATTTTAATCCGTCGTGTCTGAACTGCGCATGTCAATCTGCATGTATTTCATCCCTAGAAGTCTAATAAACAGCTGTGAATTAATGCGCTGTAGTTTGAAGCTTCCGTGTGTTCCAAAATTAAACATTTTACTGCTAGGAGAAACGACGTCAAAATACAATATCCTCCTGAGGAAGAACAATCAGCAATAATGATACGTTTCCAAGACAACATTTACAATATATTTTTCTTATTTCTTTAAATATAATTAAGACTAGGAAATTAAAACTGGAACTGATGAAAACTCTCCGGTATGTTTAATACAGTGTTTTGTAATTTGAATTATGTCAAGAAAGATCATTAGATGGTACAATATAATAACTATTACAAGAGATATCAGGATTTGAGGCAAAATTAGATGTCAAGATTTTTTCAGCGCTTTTCAATTCTAGGAAATATAAATCTTCTTTAGGATATTGTTAATAAACATTACGTTAACAAGGTCAATTGTAATGAACTAAGAGGAAGACCCCGACGTACATTTATCCAATTGTGGATTATATACAATAAATATTAAAAACGTAATATGAGTCGTTCCGCGAGAAAACCAACTCCGCGAAAAGTATTAATCCAGATCAACCGAAGCATACTGCGCAGGCTAACCCGAGCAGACACTTTTCGCCTCCTGTGGTTTTCCTGTTTCAGGAATCATTACTCTTTATCTTCAACCCCCTGAGACGGAATATGTCGGCCCGGATTAGCCTGCGCGGACTTATCAGGGTCGATACATCACGCAGAGTCCATAATGTTGGTTTTCTCGTGGAATGGCTCAAATAAATGAAGTTGGTCTGTCATCTAAATCCAACGATTGATTGTTCGGTGTGTTATGTCGCGTTCAATAATTCGAGGGCTTGGCGTGAAACAGTTGTAACTAAAAACCTATTTTGAAAACCCTGGTTTAGGGGCAATTTTGACCCCTTTGTAAACAATGCAAATTTATGTGCCATTGCTCAGAACGAGCAATGGCACCTAAATTTCCATTGTTTACCAAGAAAAATGATTTAACGATTATAAAGACTTTATGGCGAGGTGAGTAACCTTGATAAAAAAATACTAATTTCAGATACAACCGTTTCACGCCAAGTCCTCGAATTGTTCAGTTACATCACGGCGTTGCCTGGGTAAGCTACCAGTACTACTGGTTCATTTACCTTGACACCAGCCAGTCAGGCGTAATGCTAGCCCCGCAACCCTGAGCATCCATTTTTATATCTTTGGTGATGACTCGACCGGTGATCGATTCACCACCGAGGCGTCCTCAATCGAACAAAGGAATCCGCCGTGGTCGAGTGGTTAGTTTCGGGGATTTGAAACCGGGTGTCCCGGGTTCAGTCCCCAGTCGCGGCACGACGGTCATGGTGGGGTGCCCTTGGGCAAGGCACATTTTCAAGCCTAGTACTTGTTTGTTTACCAAGTGAACTATCGCCGTGATATAACTGAAATAATGTTGAAAGCGGCGTAAAACCACAATAAAACAAATCAATCGAACACAAGAATGTTAAATACACACCCTATCTAGCGCTTATGATTGTTGTAGTGTAGTGAACTTTCCAAAACGCTTGATCTATTTAAAGAAATTAAAACTAACTTTAGTCCCGTGATAAATGTCGTTTATCGAACAATAAATACAATAGCTTTTAGTCATATCATAATGGTCGCTTTTAAAACAATCAAAGTGAACGATATTCGAAGCGTTGAACCAACAACTGCAATTATATGAGGATAAAATGGCTCGGTGAGTTCGTGCGATTCAATTCGCGAAATTGATTATATAAATTCTTTGACAGTCTTACTACATGCTGGTGGCAATACGAACTAGAAAAATCATTTAAAGGGCATGATGCACGTTCTGATGGGTCTGCATCGATGATGTACTCGCTGCCAACAGCAATTAAAGGCTTTTCAAAAGAAACAATGCAGATTCAGGTGGGACAGCTCGTACTTTAAAAAAAATCATGTTTGACGAAAAAGGGAATGGTCCAATTTTCAACATGGCAGAGTCGACTTTTTTGAAATGAGACAGTGAAAGAGTTAAAAATGCAGACAAATGGAAATGATATGAAACGTTTATAATCAAAATTCAGCATCATAGGATGAGAGTAACCGTTTCAATCAAAGCGAATGTGTCAAACTATAAATAAACACCAATTTGGAATAAGTTTACGACCATCAGAGGGTGTAGTGATGTATGTTGCTTGGTGCAGGAAAGTAATAAACGGAATATATACGACGGTGGGTCATGATTTATGATACATTGTCTAAACAATCTGAAGTTTCCATAGTTTCTTTTAAATGTCAAAGATGGATAATGTCAAAGGTGGTTAGGTCGAACGTTTGACTAACTTCCTTCATTTCATTTGCATGTTCATGACTTGAGAAAACGCATCGGAACAAAGGTGAATGCACAATAAGTGTATAAGTCGTAAAGGCAGGGACGTAGATAAGATAGATCTACGTCTCCGTTTTTTATTGTCATATCTTCAATAATTGTTGAGTTTTACTTGCTATACATGTTGGGACGGGTGCTGTTTTAGTATATAATACGTCCCTGTTGTAGGTAATACATCTATCTGATTGATGCGTCTATAGTTAGGACATGATTTCATAGTTACGGAAATATAAAGTATATATATAAGAGCTATTCCACGAGAAAACCAACATTATGGATGTTGCGTAAAGTATCGACCCGGATCAGCATAAGCATGACGTACAGGCTAACCCGGACATACACATTTCGCCTGCAGTGGAGATTCTGTTTCATGAATCATTACTCTATACCTCTATCCCCCTGAGACGGAATGTGTCGGTCCGGATAGGCCTGCGCGAAATGCGCAGGCTGATCTGGATCGATACATTACGCAGAGTCCATAATGTTGGTTTTCCCGTGGAACGGATTTTGTATATATATATATATATATATATATATATATATACATGTATAATTATATATTTATACGGACAGATTAAAGTCTGGAGATTAATCTTCTTAACTTATGATACATTTAAAATTTTAACACATATTACATAATAATAATTTAAAAAACAGAATATATCCTGTTTTTTTCATTATTATTGTGTAGTATGTATGTCTGTATTTGTGACTTTTCACTTGTTAACGATATATATGATATAAAACTGAAATTGTACTTCGAAATGATACTAAACCAAAGAGACAGTCATATCCTAAACGGCAGGACGCGGCGTATACCGGCGTATGTATGGTTAGCTTGAGGGGCCAGAGTACCTGATTGTCAATCAAGACACTAGCTCATGTCCGACCTTTTGTCCTGAACAATAAGCCAGACACGTTATACCAGCACCTTCTAGCCTTTGCGGCGAGGAATAATCAATGTTGTTATAACACTCAAAAACTAATTAACATCTCGAACTATTGCTGTACCGCCCTCTCTCTTTCACAATCTACATGAAGAGCTCTAGAGAAGGGGGCGTTTCTTACTAAAAGGAATCGTCAAAAGTTAATTGACCCTTTCCCACATACAACACATCTGAAGCAGACGACTTCGAAAGATTCCACCACAGGATATGTAACAGCTATGGAAATTAAGTTATTATTACTGAAAAAAGGTTGACAAATATTGTGGCAAAAGGAGAAATCGCTCGTTTTGATCAATTTCTCCTTTTTTCACAATGTTTTTAAAAATCATCCGCAGCAGATGCTTCAAAAGGAGTCTATAGGTTGAAAAGGCTTAAGATATCTGTCTGGTGCTATTGCTCTCACATTCAAAATATACATGAATAACTCTAGATAAGTAGCTTTTTACAAGTACTCAATATCCTTACTTGACCTCCAAAGACCCATGTTCTGGGTAATTAAAAGTACTTCACAGTGAGACGATTATTTTGATTACCAACACCATAGTTTTAAATCAGTGCTAACTGAGATATCGTGGAAGCAAACACCGTTAACTTTTCTAGTCCTCAGAACATGTGCACAGACTTCCCTCTCAAGAGTGTTATACGTTCCCAAATACCGCACGTCTTCCTATAAGTATAGATCTTTCACAATGGATACCTATACCAGCCGTGTGTTCCATAGTAAACATAACATAAACAGTTTAAGCTATGCCTATCAAACGGAACGAAACCTACGTGTTTTATGAATGGAAAACCGGTAGAACATGTTTGGTTAACCGACTAAGGAACGGTATATCGACAAAACCTATATAGGTTTCGCAAAACAGGTTTTGAGTTTTGTGACTATGGAACACAGGGCTGCCAGTGTGTGTATACCACGTGACTTTGACCTCACAAATGCTACGGCGGACAACAATATTTTTCTTCGGTTTAGAAGTAAAAACAAAGGTTACTCTTTTATTTCTTCATCATTTGTAATGAAACATGGCGCAGTCTACGCCGCTTACAGAGCCCTATCTCCGTTTTTCAACGGAGTTTGTAAGTGGTTTAGTTTCTTCAAACACTTCGATGAACCTTTTCTCTAAATTTATTAAGATCGCCGACAGCCGGAGCATTATCAAAACTGGATTTTGAGAACAAGTTCGTCGAAGTGTTTGAACAAACTAGACCACCAATCAAACTCATGTAGAACTCCGGAGATAGGACATTGTAAGCGGCGTAGACTGTGCCATGTTTCATTAAAAAGGGTGAAGAAATAAAACAGTTACCATTGTTTTTACTTCTTATCAAGAGCAATTATTGCTGTCTGACGATGCAAATATGACGTCAAAAGTCACGTGGTATACGTTTTCTCGGGGAAAAAAGTATTTTCAAAAACCATACTGTACAAGACAAGGTTACAGAGAAGAAGTGCAGTTAGGCTCAGTTAAAGAAATTGAAAATGATGAGTGTTTGAATGCAGATTTCTAGAGCAAGAGAGCTTAGAATAAATCACATTCCGTGAACTCTTTATTGACAGTTCTCAGTTATTCTAAATCTGTGTCGCTGTAGCCGGGATTTGATGGTTCTATTGTAACTACACGTGTCGTTGAAAATGTCAATGTTTTTACCACCTTTAGACGAAATTTGTCCCAGCTTCAGCATATGACTTCTGGATACATTGTTGCAAATGGAAAACAATGTCTCATTGTTTTTTCTATCTCTATAATAATTCATTACACTTTCATTTAAGGATTTTTTCAGCATTTATATAAAATTGTTTTCAAAGTCGGCTGCTGCAGATATGTGGTATGTGGGAAATGGCTAACAATTAACAATTAACCAATGAGCTACGACACTCGAAAACCGTTCTTCGGCAATTGTTAAACTTATGGTAGTTAATTTGACTGTTTTAGTGTTATACGCCGCTTCCAACGATTGTTCAGTGATATCACAGCGTTACCTTGTCAAGTTATCAGTACCACTGGTCCATTTAACCTGATACCTGTCAGTCAGTCGCTAGCCACCAACCCTGTGCGTCAGGGAGAGAAGCCATTACTTCCGTTTTGGGGATAGGGGCTTTTCGCCCCTATCCCATTCCTAGCATGCTTTTCGAAAAGTCGACTTACGGCTGCAACCAAACCACACTCAATTGTATAAATCCGCGAAATTCGAGTTTTGATTGGTTTGCCATCTGGTTTACAATGATTTCGTTGGTTTGACCGAATAACGAAAAACCTCCCGCTTGAATGAATGACTCAAAAGAGTTCCAACGAGTGAAACACACTCTGGGCTATGATTGACCCCATAGTCTACAACAGTCGACTTTTAATACGTATAGAAAAATACGCAAATCACTGTAAATAACATTCTAATTATTGAAAGTTGTAGCAAAATTAGAAATTGCCTACGATAAGCAATTTTTCCTTGTTTCACGATGTTTTCGAATGTCGTCTGCTGCACATGCGTCTGTAAGCGGAAAATGGTTACATCCTTTGCATAAAAGCGAAACCCTTTCTGTGATACTATAACAGTCGAATATTGAAAATATTGTGGAAAATAGACCTATTGCTGACAATGATCAATTCCTCCTTTTCACACAATGCTTTCAAACACGTTCCAAATTAATTATTTTCAAATTAAACGTTTTACGTCGGACATTCTTTTACTCTTTCCCCCTTCCGGACACTTTTTGAATAACATGCAAGCGATGAATGATAACAAACAATTTTGCCTTACATATAGGGGAACATTTATAGTTAAAACCTTTGTGGAAAAAGAGGAAATGGATCACGATAAGCAATTTCTCCTCTTGTCACGATGTATTCCATTGCCGTCTGCTGCACATGCGCTAAAAAGTGACTGTAAGCGGGAAAAGGTTAAACCGTTTTCGTTATAGCTACTTAGTAACATGCAAATATTGAAAGTATTTTTTGCAAACGGAGCAAATGCTGACAATTAGCAAATCCTCCTTTTCAAACAATGCTTTGGAGCATGAATCAAGATTTGTTTCTATAATCTAGATAACAAAAACAGTTAATCTTTTAACCTTGGCCCCTTTTAGACGCATTTTGACTAACCGTAACAGTTGAATGACAAAACTAAATGTGGTCTAAATAGGTTTTTGTCAATTAACCATGTACGGTCCCGTTTCGGAAATTCAATTAAACTGCTAATCGCTAGATGCGGCTTATATGTGTTAACAAATACATTACAAATTATAACTTGTTCGCCCTTTCCTAAAAACAGACGTGTTTTGACGCATCGAACCAGTCTTCTGTTTTCAATAATGTATGTGTTATCCGGCGTCCGATCGACTGTCTGCCTGAATGTGCATTCTTCCGTCCGTGACGATTTGCATTAATTGGTCAAAACATTGTTTCTGATTAGGAGATTCATGCCAAAGTGACCACACTTATACCGTGTTATCAGGAGAACGACAAAATACTAGATACATGACTCCGGTCTGCTTATTTTAGTTATCTCCATTTTTCCTTATTTAGTTCTTGGTTTGTAGGTAACTTATGACCTACAGATGTACAGTGCACAATAACCATAACTTTAGGATGCTGTGTGTGAAGTGTGTATATTTGTGTCCTTCCAAGTTCTCACTTATTATACGACTTTCGCATGCAACACATGCGTTCCATGAAATGCACTTGTTCGTTAATGAGTGCTTCCCAAAGCTTTGTACTCTGTCCGGAGCGACTGCCTGTCTGTCCGTCTTTGCGTTCACCCGTCCGCATGAGAGAGTACTTGTGGGGTGCGTGTCAAATTGTCCACGCCCCGAGAAGACACAATTAAAACATGAATAGCTTCAACAACAGCGCTTACCTTTAAGAATAGTTCATGTATAACTTTTAAGTCATTATAAGGGAAAACAATGGAAATTTCTATATTCTAACTAAAAAGTAACATAATTTACACATGAACTTTAAATTATGATAAACGTGAGATCGACGCCCAACAACCGCATATTGAATGACGTAAAAGAATATCTCAATGACGTCACATCATATGTCAGGGTCGTACCATTAACATATTTTGTTCGTCAAATACGTAATTCAAATCCGTCGTGTTTGAATTGAATATGACCTTCTGCATGTATTTGAGCCGGAAAATGTGCAGGTATATAACAAAACTAGATACATACATGATTATTAAGTTCATCAATTGACAAATTTCAACTAAAAAATAAAAATAAAAAGACCGACAGTCGTATGTTATGAATTTAACCAATTACACAATTTTGCAGTGTTAGTTAGATGCCAAGGAAATACATATTGTTATTTTTGTGTCTTTCAGCTTCAATTTGGCCTAATCACCACCAATGTAAATTACACGGTGTTAACCACGTGTTTGTTTATTCCATCAATGTACACATTTGGTACAAATTAAGGTTTGATTCTGATCGACAATGAGAAATGTTATCATTGTCGACATGTATCCTTGCATTATTTATTTGAGCTCCGTGCAAAACACTGGTACTATGTAAAAAACACACTTGGTGTAAGTTTTACGAATGTAAAATGTATTTACGAGTGTTGAAAGCAGTACTATGTGGTAACACACCCTTAGACTTGAACAATTAAGATCAAGATTAAACTGCATTTAACATTCAATATTTACAACCAATACGAATTACTCACTGTAACCTTAAGCAAGATACATTACCATATTTATTTCACACTAAACAATAAAAGACATGGTTCTTACGAAAATCAGCTAGGGATTGTCTCTATGCAATGCATTGTACAAACGAAACACAACATGACTTATTCCATTTTTTTCCCAAATAAATTGTTTTTATGTTCTACGAGCTTTTTAAAATTACTATTTAATTTTGTTAATAAACAATGTTTGAAACAAAGATATCGTTGCACGTTCTCAGTTAAGGTTGTTCACAGATTTAAATTTCAAAAATGAACTACGGAAAGGAGTGCAGTTCAGGAACAATAACACAAATCAAGCCAAGCATTTAAACTGTGAATCTTTAAATGAAACAATTATATGCGATATAATTGAGAAAACCTGCGAGTGTTTTATTTGCTCCTTGCACGCCAATTCTCATCGGCACGCATTGGTGGTCCTATCAAAACCAAGCGTTGCTGCAGGCGACGTGCATTTTTTGATTATACAATAACAGAGTATTGTTACTCTGGGGCAAAATATTGGAATCTTTGATTGATTAATTTAGGAAATAGATTTGATAAGATCAGGTATATCACCCAAAAGTGAAATCTATTTCAATTCTCATACGTAATAGATAAAAGGGAGACAACTGAGGAAGGGACTATGTTCTGTTCTAACATGACATGTTTTCCTTGATAAAATCACGTGTTAGCTATCTTTACTACCTATTGTATTTGTTTTGGCAATATACACGAATTTTTTCAACTAATAAAACATTTTGAAATCAATTTTATTTACAGTCAATGAATATTTTATTTATATCACTATTTCAAGACATGGTTGAATGCTATAATGAATAAAATACAACAAATGAGTCATTTATTATGACAAAAACTAAAAAAAAAAGGAACGCGGATATCAACCTTGACTCTCTAAAAAGGAAAACACGTGTTTTGGACCATTTTTCTACTTGGAGAACATGTTTGCGTTGATGGTGCTGTTGAAGATAGTTCCAGTCAACATGTTCATGACTGCTTTATACTCTAGAACATTCATTAACCGTGTTGGAATAAGACACACAGTTAGTGACAATGGATGTCGAAGTGATGTCAACGATTTGTTTACATCACGTCACTTCATTCGTAAAATGCCAAGCCCAGTTTTGAAGGGTCAAGAAGACACATTTTGAAGTAAATGTTTGAAGTCAAATAATTAAAGTTTCAAGTTGTAAGAGAGACAGTGTCCGATGGTTAATATGGTCGGAGAAGGAGTTTAATAACTGAACCTTTAATACACGTATATATTACAACGGTGTTACGCTGACGCGATTCCCATTACGAGGCGTCATGTGGGTTATTCGAGAATAATTCAAATGGGACCAAACAAATGAAAGAAGCAGTAGAAATAAAGTAAGGTTAAATTATAAGAAGATGCACGAGGGCACTAGTGAGGAAGAACAAAGCGAATTGTTGCGAGAAGTGCAAATTTCTTTCAGATGATCGCCCGAGGCCTAAAGTTACCCGTTAGGAGCCTCTGTAAAACAACAACACAAACCGATACCAGTGTTAGGACATAAATAATCCACTATAATAGATGACAGTCAGGCTAACAGTGGAACTATCGACGAAGGGATGGACAAGATGCGTCGGCAAATGGAGGAGTTACAAGCAGATGAGAGGAGACTGACAAAGAGCCTCGAGCTGAAAAAGAGGAAGAACGAGCTTGACGTACAAAGAAATAAATGTTCGATGTCTCAAAGGTAAAAAACAATCCTCCGTTAGTTAAACTTACTGTTATGTTATGTGTTAGACCAAAGGTCGCTACTCAGTCTGTTCATAGTCATTCAAGTTTGATAAATCATAAAAAATGACGCCTGTATTGACGATCTACGAAAAGATGATAGATTACACATATTTGATAAACATGAATTGAGAAAATTATGGTTACATGAGTACCTGGATTCTCATGTTTCATCGTCATGCGATAGCAGTGATGAGTCGCCAGAATCGTGTTATAGTGGAAAGAAAGGAAAACGCATAGTAAAAGAGAATAAAAAAAGATGTCGGGAATAAATGCCAAGGCCTCTGAAAGGGTTAAGTATCCCCAGCGTTGGCCTCAACCTTATTTGCAGTTTAAGTATGTTAATAGACAGATGAAGATGTCGTTTGGATCTGTTGATATTATATTATTACAACACATTTGACTGCGTGGAATTGAGTTAGGGAAAAGGAGTTGGTCGGATGATTCTCAACATATTGAGACGGCGATTCTTTCTAAATAGTTGCTGAAGGGCAAAACGTATCCAAACATTATATATATATATATATATATATATATATGCTAGTAGCAACAAAACAGATACTTCAAGAAAAGAAGAAAAGTTGAAGACAGAGTTTGGTTTTGTTCGGATTTTCATAGAAATAAATGTCGACACAAAATTAGTCATTTGGTTGTCATGAAGGGCAAACAAAGGCTTGCAACACATATTTGCACATCTTGCTGGCTGAAAGACAAAAAAGGAATGGAACATCCTGAATGCTCTTCTTTTTGTCCACATGTGTCGAATTGACTCAGAAGGGAAGATAATTTTAATTAACACAGTCACAATATATATAATGAAAATAGATCTGCTTTTACCAAAATCTTCAAAAGATGAATGATACTGAAAATAACTAGGATCGGTGCTAGAAGTTGAATCTGAATTTAATCAACATATTTGTACTCATTTTATTAAGTGTCAGGTCTGCAAAGTGACAAAACAAAATTTGAAAGTTAACGATATTAATTTTCTGTTAAAAGCTGATCATCTTGTGAAACAATCTGGAAATTTTTATTTTGAACATTGTAGAATTCTTGTTAATAATACATTTAAACACACACTATTTAAGAAGTATGTTATTAAATTACAAAGATTATCAAATTTGTGATCTTTTCGAGTTTGGTTTTCCTATTGGGTATTTAAGTGGTGAGAATTTCTTTTGCAGATGTGGTTCAAAAGTATTTATGGAAATATAAAATCCATAAAGGGGTAACTTGATGTTCTGACCTGTTTCCTGATTTATAAAAAGGAAGTAGTAACAAAGTCGAAAGCTAATCTTCACAGTTCGAAAAGTGCTTGACGGTTCAAGAAATCACCTTTGAAAGAAAATTGTCAGTTGTCATTGCCTAGCTTGTAACAATTCGTTTAAGTCATTGACGAATTGGTAAATAGTTCATCTATGTTCCGTTATTTGTATCATCATTGTCTGTTTTTATAAATATGCATTTCCGTGATATTATCAAATGGGTTATGATCAACTCCATTTGATGATAACATGTGTGAAGACTTCTTATCTGGACAAAAGAACAAAATAATAATATAACTATTCTTGTTGTTCGTTATTATCCCAGTATGATAGGAAATAATAATGTAAGGTATATCACGCTCTAACCCATCTTTGCGTATAGAAGAGAAACAGTCAATTTTGTTTTACGCCGCTTTCAAAAAACTTTTCAGTTATATCACGGCGTGTCCTGGGTAAGTTACGGGTACTCTTGTTCCATAGATCCTGACACCAGCCAGACAGTCGTAATGCTAGCCCCGCACTCCTGAGTGTCACGAAGGGGAGCCATAACTACCATTTTTTAAGTATTTGGTATGACCCGGCAGACACTCTACGCTGAGGAAAGATATCTGAAAACAATGTGTGATTATTTATAATTATATAATTCCAATAAGGGTAAACAAACCGTTAAAGGACCTACAAAAGCATTTCGAGGGCTTGGCGTGAAACAGTTGTAACTAAAATTGGTATTTTTTTACCAAGGTTAATCACCTCACCATAAAGTCTTTAAAAGAGTTAAATCATTTTACTTGGTAAACAATGGAAATGTAGGTGCCATTGCTCGTTCTGAGCAATGGCACCTAAATTTGCATTGTTTACAAAGGGGTCAAAATTGCCCCTAAACCAGGGTTTTCAAAATAGGTTTTAAGTTACAACCGTTTCACGCCAAGCCCTCGATTTATGCTTATAAGTCCTATACACATATACGGTTTCTTCAACTGCGTGAACTACATGAATAACCGAACCGCTTATAAAATATCTGAAACAAAAATATAATAACACTATAATTCGATTTAGAAAGTTTTGTGTTTCTATATGTACCATTACGTTGAACAATCATAGTAAATTAACCCTTTCCCATATTAAACAACGGACTCATCTCCGTATAGGCAAAGCTATGGACCTATCTTTGAATTAAAGTATTATTATTGAATCGTGTTGAAACCATTATAATCCAAACGAAACACTTGCACATTGAGGGAAGATCTAATTTTGTCACAATGTTTTCAAAAGCTGCCTGCTGTAGAGCCGTCAGAGAGCGTATGTATGTTGGATAAAGTTAAGTAACAGTATTGGAATACGTTTCCAGATCTTGGTGTAAACAAATGTAAATCCCAACAGCCATTCCGTAAGTGTTTTACATCTGTTTGGAATTATGTGTCTTAGTGAAAGTGACAAAGGAGATTGCGTCTAAGTTATTTCATAGTGCAAACATGTGCGCATCGTTATGTAACAAACAAAGAGCCTTTGGTTTGTGATATTATGTGAGTGTCACTGACGTATTGCATTGGGTGTTCGTGCTATGTGAATGTCACTAACGAAATGCCCTTGGGTTGTTATATTTTTAAAATGTTGCAGACGAAACATCATTTGAATATCGTTCTCGAAGCGCACCTCGTTTGTGATAGTATTGGAATGTTGCTGACAAAGCGCCGCTGGGATTTAGAATCAGTTTTAAAATCGCTGAAAAGGTGTCCTTGGTTTGTTAGATGTTTTGTGTTTCGCTGACGAGAAGATAATGATTTGTTGAATAAGGCTAACGAAGCGCCATTGGTTTGTGAATGTATCTGAAGGTCGTTGAGCAAGAGCGCATCGTTTTTGTTAAAATGATAATACTAAGAACCGTAATAGTGCTTTTCTTCTTACTCCGGTGCTATCGTTTACTAGATATGTCACTGTTATATATGTGTCTGTTTTAAAAAGGGAAAGCGTAAACAACGCGTTAGAACTAGGAAAGGGGCAGAACAATAAAAATACAAACTTAACTCTTTCAGCGCCAAAGGCAATATTGAGGTTTTTGCAAACAATACTGATTCAGGCGAGTCAGCTCGTAACGAGCTGTCTCACCTGAAATCAGCATTCTTTGCGTTTTACTCATCAAATAGTCCAAAACTTTTATTACATTAGAAATGGATACGCCCGATTATGAACATGGAAGAGTCTACTTTAAACAATTCGACGCTGAAAGAGGTAAAGACATTGTGGACACAAAAGAAATGATTGTTCACAATGATTTCAAAGGTCGTATGCTGCTGTCGCGTCACGTGGGATACACGTACACGTACATATTGATACGCCGTTTTGAACTCACAACCCTACCCTATCGGGGCCCGTCATCATCCGATGAGATACAAGCACGTATATATTGGCATTACCATACTCGTCGGTGTTAATTATAGATATGCCATCTCTGGTCATAAGACGCTGAAACCGAAACATGCTTCACGAAAACCAAGTTTGTTTCAGTAATTCCTGTGTAAAACGACTTCGTTCAGTCGAGAAGAAATGGACTTTCTTGTTAAACCGTAAAGTTGAATGTCCATTTGGTTGAAGTTCAAAGTTCAAATCTGTATTCAGTTCAAAAGTATACATAATATATGTGAACAAATATATATATGTGAAATTCGAAAGAAAATTCACGTTTTTTCTAAGCAAGTTTATGGATAAAAATCACTTTAACTTGCATTATCAAAGCATGAAAATCTTGCGTGAAATATCAATTTCGTCTTAACAAAATGAGAATATGAGCATGCGTACTTCTCAATTCGATAGCTTTAACCCTTTCATTGTAGACTGTATATGTTTGGTATTAAAGATAATGCTTTGTACAATGCAACCATTGTCGAATCTTATTTACAACTCAGTAATCTTAGCGGCAACGACCAAGTGACTGATCGGTCCATGATCACGGGTCAATTTATAATGTTGTTGTCTTTGCAAACTATACGGCAATGTATTCATCACGTGCTAGTTCAATTTACATATACTCTTTGTTGTAAACTGATTCCGCGATGACCATACATAAATGGCCACGGTTTGAGGCTTATCTCTCCCTGGTTTTAATTGGATGTGTAACAACCCAACAAATTTAATGTTACAGATACTGTATGGCGTTATTTCAAACTGTGAAAAAATGCGATAGCGTGCCATCAGGGGTATGCATTACCAATCACTGGATCAAATAAAGGTTAACACTTCAAATGGGTTTATCGGATTCCTAGTCTTTTTCATTCAAACGATCTGAACAAAAAAAGGTTTACAATTTCGATTAATCATTGATTGTTGGTGTTATCAGGTTGTCTGGAGTAACCTGTCCCTACCATTATAGTATAGGTTACGACATCGGCAACAAGTGGCGGCTCTCTTTGGAAATGATGTAGCAATTCAACGGTTATAGAGATCATATTTTCGTGAACTAACCGTTTAAACTTTCACACACTGAATGTAGTTCGATTCAGAATGTATGTTTCAATTCCAAACGCTATAGTTATAATAGTCCACCGTTTAGATAACCAACATCAATTGTATATTTACTAGTTTACTATATATAATATATTCATATATAAAGGGAGGTGACGAATCTAGTCGCCATTGTTGGTTCGTACCAGACGTACTAATTTACTATAGTACGCCGGGTACCTGACTACACTGTTGGTTCATACCAGATGTACTAATTTACTATATTACGCCGGGTACCTGACTACTCTGTTGGTTCATACCAGATGACCTAAATTACTATAGTACGCCGGGTACCTGACTACACTGTTGGTTCATACCAGATGTACTTATTTACTATACATTGTAGTATGTATAAAATCAGCAAAAAAATAACCCTTTCACACATGCAGCAGTTCTTCAGCAGACGACAAATCAATGTACAACTATTGGATAGAGTTGAAATTATTGGGCAAACGGAGAAATTGCTCATTATGAGAACTTTCTCCTTTTACAATATGGATTTCAAAAGTTGTCTGCTACAGAGGCGTCACAAGGCGTCTGAATGAGAGAAAGGTTTAAATATTCGCTGATATAAACAAAACCTTGAACATTTTGCAGCCCGCGATTTATGAAACCATAAATAAAAAATGTAGACATTACTCAAAGCGAGAAATGTCTCGTTTGCCTTTATTGGAAGCCGCAAGTGCGCGGCTTCCAGTAGGAATGTCTTGCAATTTAGCACAAGGAGATTTATAGACCTGCCAGTGTGACCACATATCGGGACTTCTCTTTGTCCTTATTAAGTATATCAATTTGAGGTAAATTACTTTTAAAACATCCCTTTAACACCCTAAATACACTTGTGAGTTTCACAAATTAAAGAAAAATGACAATGGCCGATTTATTAATTCAATGTATGTACATTTTTAGTTAGGCGAAATTTATACTGTATCTAGTCTAAACAGTAAAATAGTGAACCAATCTACTGCATTTGGTTACCTGCCTCATACGCTTTATAATTTCAATAGTATCTCAAACCGGGACCCAAAAAAAGGCGCGCTAACTGTAGTCTGGTTCCTGACATTCTATGATATTACGCAGTAATAAGAGGAACGAACTCCGGAGTACGCTGAATGAGCCAATTAAAATCTCGCTTTTATTACGTCACTGCGTGGTTTTAAATACTATGGTTATCCGTTATATTCGAACGAGCATAAACTATACTACATGTATAGAAAATAGTAAACCAATCCATTTATTATGGTTATCTTCCCGTTTCCTTATCTGCTCCATTCGCCTTTTCTATGTGATGTAATTGCTTGAACCGGGAACGAAAAGATGTCGTTTGCTCGTTCGCCATTTTTATGAAACAATATAAGAATGTGGTGTTTTTGGAGTATACTCGTGTTGTAAATTTCTAACACCTTTATCTTTCATATTTTTGTACCCATTCAATGATTTGGGTCTTAATATCTCCACAGGAAACTCTCTCCAATACCAATTTAAATTAATACTGAATCAGGTTATGACCAAATATGTATTGCCTTAAGTTTCTCCATTTACGGTTTTAACCATATTCCACTTATATACCCTTTCTGAGCCTCTGCAGCAGATAACTTTTGAAATAAATGTGGCAAAAGGTGAAATTGCTCACAATGAGCAATTGCTCCATTTGCCACAATAATTTCAACTCTTTTCAATTATCTCACTATCATTTATAGAGATTTTCTATGTTTTGTACTTGATTATTTCAAAGTCGTCTGCTACAGATTTGTTTTATGTGGGAAATGGTTAAACCTTTATCCGCTATCATGACTTACCGATACAATCCAAAAACAGATTTTCTGTGTGTCTGCATTATTTGACAAAAATGTTCATCACAGGGCGTGTGTTCAATACAAATAGTTGATTGTTTTTGGTACAAATTGAAATTCATCATAACCTTTTATCTTTAGTATTAGTGTTATATTATGTCATTTTTCATGATCAGTTTTACTCTAAATCATCTGATTCAATTAAAACACAGACACTGCCAGGTTAAATATCCTACAAAATACAAAAAAGAACGCAAATACCGATATCTGCATTACTAATTACAGATTCATTTTTGTACTTTTTTTTATTTCCTTTTGTGCAACGAAATATTGCGGCTTCTTTTTGATGCTTTTGCGTCAAACATTCGTCTTGTTCCTGTTGTCATCCCTGTAAAAACAATACACTCTCATCATCAAACAAATCAAGCAAATTATATTTGTATTGTCCTTTAGGCATCTCTCATCTGAGTACTGCATGACAAAGGAAGAACACAGCTTACATACCTTATTTGTACGGATCCAAAAGAGAAAATATGTCCTTTAAAAGCACTCAAAATTCCAGCAACTCGTAAGCACTTCCACTTCCACTGTTCACTTAACAGCAATGCGACTCCCTTTTCCGAAGATCAAATTCACGGTTTGATAAACCGTATATTAAATGAAGCTAGTCTCACCAGTCGACGTGTTTTTTCCCGGTCAATTTCCTTGTATGTTCCTGTCGTGTTCGTCTCACTTTACCATCGATTAATCACAACATAAGGTTCATATATCAATCCATTCTTTAAAGGCAATTAATTACCCTTTTTAGAATAGTTATCATCCGAGGTACGCACTTCTATAGCCGATTTGTGTTTTAGTATCTGACTCTTTGTGTTATAAACTAACGTGAAATGCTTGCTAGCTCTCGATTGTTTCAAGTCTTAAGAAGAAATGTCTTTCTTAGAGGCGTACAAATGAGAAAACAATGTATAGTTAAGTATCTGCCTGGCGCTGATCTTAATTATTGTTCGTGAGTGGCTATTGGTGTTTCTTTCTACAAAGATAAAAAACAATCATGTCAACAATCATTAACGCTTTTCTTGAAGCTACCATTGTTGATGGTATTTTTAATAGTGTGGCAAGATGAAAATTGATCAAAACAATTTGTGTTTCCTTATGGTTACTGTAGAGGGCGAAGCAACATTCCCAACTTAATACAAATGCACTTTTGATGTTATATTGAGCCACGTTCAAATTATTTCAATAATTCTGATCCAGATCAAGCTGCCAAGCCCAGAAGAGCGGAACAAGCAGGCACTGATTATCAACTGGTAGCACAATCTTTAACCCCTTCCAACATAAAGTCGCTTTCTGACGCCTCTGGAGCAGACGACTTTTGAAAATATTGTGGCAAAAGAAGAAACTGCTCATGATGAGCAATTTCTCCTTTTGCCACAACGTTTTCAACTATTTTCAGAAATAACATTTTCATTTATAGAGATTTTCCATATTATTGTCCAGGTCTTTTCAAAGTCGTCTGCTGCAGATGTGCTGTATGTGGGAAAGGGTTTAAAAATCTACTGGCGATGTAACAAAAAGACGTCGATTTGGGTAACCTGAAGCATTTGACTACAGTTTGATTGTCCTTCTGATCTGTGGTGGAAATTGATTGAAAAGAAGTAACCGTAAGATCATTTTGCAATGGAGCTACTCTTGATATATTCTTCAGCAATATCACGGAGTCTCAATTAATAGACAATCAAACTAACAATGTTTCCAAATTGGTAACGTAACGGTTGTCTGACCCAAGCTATCTGGTTATCTTTGATATAAAGATGCACTTTTAGTATAAAAAGAACAGTGTATGGACATTCACCTTGTTGATCATTGTTGGTGTTTTGGTAGATTTCAACCACGTCAGATGACGTAATGTGGTATGGCGCCTCCGTTTTGGTATTTAAAGGATACCTGAAGTGAAGCTAATTCGGCGGACAGTGGGTGATATTTGATGCATGTTTAATCAAGATTTAACGCTTTTTGCAACATTATAATAGTCATGTCACGGCGACAGTTCACTTATTCATGTTTCCTGGTTAAACACACCAGTACTAGGTTAGGAAATGTGCTTTTGACCAAAGGCACACCACAATGACTGCCGCTCCGCAACGGCGGATTCATGAATGATGCCTGTACATCGATGTTGTTTAATTGAATTGAGGTTTTTGCGCCGTTTTCAACATTATAACAGTCATGTCACGGCAACATTTCACTTGTTCGTGTTCCCTGAGTAAACACACACATACTAGACAAGGAAATATGCCTTGGTCAAGGACTAACCACCATGACTATCGCGCCTCGACTTGGGATCGAAGACTTAACCCTTTCCCTCATACGACAATTCTGCAGCAGACGACTTTGAACGTATTTTGTCAAAACATAGAAAATCTCCATAATTGAATGGATAACCTATGACAAAAAGAGGAAAACATTGTGGCAAAAAGAGAAATTGCACGTTTTGTGCAATTTCTTCTTTTGTCACTATGTTTTTAAAAAGCCGTCTGCTGCAGAGACGTCAGAAAGCGTCTATATGAGGGAAAGGGTTAACGTCCGGTTCCATATCCCCGATGATAACCACTCGGTTACGGCGGAAATCTGGATGATGTTTAAACGCCGATGCGACAAGACCCCCAATGGCCTGACTCGTTTCAATCATAAAAGGCGTCTCAAGTAATAATTTGTAATTATCATCCATCTAGGTCTAGACAAGGGGGAATGAATAGTTGTTTTCCCGTCTATATCTCTATGTAAACCTAACAAAACCTATGTTGTTGGTATTCAAAGGAATCGTATCATTGAGACGATTGTTTTGAGTACCCATACCGTAGCGTTTGAAGGTCAAATCCAGGTGTTTGCATGCTAAATACTTGTAGTATCTTGAGCCCTGAATTATTCTTTGTTACTAGGCAAACATACTTTGCAAACAAAAAACAAAAATGTAAAATGAACAAAATGTCTACCTGAAAGGGTATTGAAAAGTTGAAAGATTTATTATTTAAATAAACGCAGCTGGAGGTAACCATTATCGCTAATTATAATTATCCATTTAAGGTAAAATCAACAGCTTGGTGGTAAATATTCGTATTACATTAACGTGACGGCCAGTATCATGTACTTTATCCTCACTGACAACTCGCCATTTTGAGTAACCTTGGAAGTAGAGTTTCTGGCGATCAACTTGGTATTCAACACCTTTTCGACCGTGCGGCTGCTTTATCACGTCGACAAAATCAACTAAAAGTTTCCTGGCTCTCCGACACCAGTTCTTCACAAAACATCCTATGCAAACACTTTGCTACTTTCCCAAATAGATGTCAATCACATTAGTGGTGGGACCATCAACAACTAAATTGGAAGACAAAAATTAGGTACGATTGTTGTGACAATAACATAATTGTTATATTCAAACTCTCCTAAACTGATTTAAGTAAAAGGTTAAATTTTCTTTATTAGGTATAAATTACCTTTAAATGTGTTTATGTAAATGTATGTAGTTAATGAGATACATGTTTTTGTCTAAGTCAAATCAAATCTATCTTTCTATCATACACAGATGTATAATGGTTCTCCGGCAACATAGCGTCGGACTGTGTGTGTTCAAAATCTTGAAAGTCATATCCATCGGTATGTTTCTTTGATTGTATGGTGTTAATGCCGATTTCAACAATTGTTCAATTATATCACGTAGTTTCCTGGGTAAGTTACCAGTACTACGGACCCATTTATTCTGACACCGGCTACTCAATCGTAATGGTAACCACCAAGGAATGCCAAGGAGGGAAAGCCATTTCTAGCATTGTTAAAGCATTTGGTACAACCCCTGACTGCCCCAACCATGGTGGACGCTCTTATCACTACACCAATAAAACGATGCCATCCTTTTGAAATGGGGCAACATGTACTGTTATGTACAAGCTGTGGTCTCGTATTTTAAAGTTAACCATCGTAATATACATAAAGCTATCGAGGACACTTGAAGTTTAAAATTTCAAATATAAATACTGAGTTACATATGTACATTGTACATTCTATCAAATTATTAAATGATTCTTAAAGACAAGTGTATTTACAGAGTATTGGCAAACACAATGCAACTGGCTTTCATCCTTCTTAAATGATGTAGCTTAGTATAGGAAGACGATTTACGTTAGTCACAATCAAAAACATATGTCGGTGATTGTAAAGCTTGAATGGCCGACTCAATAATACCTCCACCAGCGTCGTTATGTTAGTGTCTCATGCTCTAGAATCTAACCAGATGCTGGGTCATTACAGAATGACTCAACCTGGCATAAAGTTGTACAATAAGAGCTCCGAGTAGCAAACGCGAATGCTCGTCCGGATTTTTTTTTTTTCGAAGTCGAAAAAGGGTCATTACTGAAACATTATTCAAACACTTGGTACAGACATGCGTACCAAGTTTCATTTGAACATGTTGAACGGTTTTTGAATTATGAGGTAATGTTAATATGTTGTGACGACGCAGACGTGGCTGGCGACTACGACGACGACGACGACGACGACGCCAGGAGTATCACAATAGCCCGACTCTTTTCTTCGAAAAACAGACGAGCTAGTTGAACAAAGTATAGACAAAGACCATTAGATTCGAGGGTGTCAAGATTTAAGCAGCCGAATTTAGAGCGGCGGGTGACCACTATTTTGTCATATGTCGGGTCATATCCAAGGAATTAATAACAGAAAATGATTCCCAAATGAACATGCGAAGGCAACATGCGCCACGGTCAGAAGTGTATGCATCGTACTCGTAATAATATTGTATTCAACGACATGAAACAATCGAGAAGTTGAAAGAGACATAAAGAATAAACTAAACATGTTTCTTTAAATTTTACTTAAAACTGTGATTATAATCCATCGAGGTTTTTCAAAGTTTCAACATGACATAATTCAAACGATATGTCCTTTGTTTCCAATGCTGTTGTTTGTTTACCCAATTGTATTTTCAAAGCAGCCTGTGTCAATGTTGTATCTCGTAGATATAAAACAAGAGAAAAAAGCGCCCAAACGGATCGAATTAATTTGATAAATCTAGGAACAGTCGTGCCAAATAATATCTCATCGGAGAAGTGCTTTTTTGCAACAATTTTGTTGAAGTGCTCACTATATCCACTGAGAAAAAAAACGTCAATCCCTCATCATACCCCACCCCGGTCAGATTTATTAATGGATCAGAAAAAATAAAACAATCTTCGTAGAGGGCAACTTAGGAACAGTCGTGCAAAATTATTGCTTTCTAGTCAGGCATTTAATTTTAGACTTTTGTAGAAGTTTAAACTGTTCCCATAAAAGTAAAAAACGAGCTTTGGCGGCCATGTTTATCAACAGATCGGGCTCTTATTTTTGGAGATGTTTTTTCCTATTATATGGTAACACGAGTTGACCATGGAACTTAGTTTCCTAAGCAATTCTGAAAGATTATTAGGAATATGTTTTTCCTATTATATAGTAACACGAGTTGAACATGTAAATTAATTTCTTAAGCAATTCTGAAAGATTATTAGGAATATGTCTGTCAAATATGGTCAAGATTGGCCAAGTGGTTTCGGAAAATAGTCCTGGGCTGTTTTGATGAAACTGATTTGGTTAGGGAGGAGATAATATATACATAAGTTGTTGAAGCCAACCACACACCGAACGACGTCCAACGGACAAATGATCATCCTAAAAGCTCACCGTTAGCATTTCAATCCGGTTAACAACGGCATTCTGTTACATGTTTCACAACAAGCACATTTCAATGCAATGAACAGATAGGTGCTGTGATGCCAGCTGATATAACAATATACATTAAGAATGTGCGAATTATGTACGAGTTCCTAGCATTGCAACACGATAGGGCGATTATAATAAAACAATCAATATTAGGAATATGAGAATTATGAACCACTTTCTAATATTGCGACACTTTAGAGTGATTAACTTAAAACAATTCAGTATAATTAGGAATAGGAAAATAATGTACGAATTCCTAACAATGCAGTCCTTAAGGGTGAGTGTTTTTAAACAATCAATTTTAGGAATATGAACATTATGTCCGAGTTCCTAACATTGCGATACTTAAGGATGATTATCTTAAAACAATTAATATTATGAATATGAGAATTATTTATGAGTTCCAAACGATGCGGTACTTAAGGGTGAGTGTTTTCAAACAAATAATGTAAGGAATATGCAAATTATATACGAGTTTCTAACATTGTGACACGATAGGGGAATTGTCTTTAAACAAACAATATAAGAAATATGAGAGTTTTGTACGAGTTCCTAACGTTGTGACACGATAGGGTGATTGTCTTTAAACAAACAATATTAGAAATATGAGAATTGTGTACGAGTTCCTAACATTGTGACACGATAGGGTGATTGTCTTTAACCAATCAATATTAGGAATATGAAAAGTATGTACGAGTTCCTAACATTTTGAAACGATAGGGTGATTGTCTTTAAACAAACACTATTAGAAATATGAGAATTGTGTACGAGTTCTTAACGTTGTGACACGATAGGGTGATTGTCTTTAAACAAACAATATTAGAAATATGAGAATTTTGTACGAGTTCCTAACATTGTGACACGATAGGGTGATTGTCTTTAAACAAACACTATTAGAAATATGAGAATGATGTACGAGTTCCTAACGTTCTGACACGATAGGGCGATTGTCTTTAAACAAACAATATTAGAAATATGAAAATTATGTACGAGTTCCTAATATTGTGACACGTAAGGGTAATTGTCTTTAAACAAACAATATTAGAAATATGAGAATTGTGTACGAGTTCCTAATGTTGTGACACGATAGGGTAATTGTCTTTAAACAATAAATATTAGAAATATTATAATTATGTACGAGTTTCTAACATTGCGATACTAAACGGGTGTTGTCTTTTTAAAACAAACAATATTAGGAATATGAGAATTATGTACGAGTTCCTAACATTGCGACACGATAGGGTGATTGTCTTTAAACAATCAATATTAGAAATATGAGAATTATGTACGAGTTTCTAACATTGCGATATTAAACGGGTGTTGTCTTTTTAAAACAAACACTATTAGGAATATGAGAATCATGTACGAGTTCCTAACATTGCGACACGATAGGGTGATTGTCTTTAAACAATCAATATTAAAGATATGATAATTATGTTCGAGTTCCTAACATTGCAACACTATATGGTCAGTTTATGACAACAATCTATATGCGTTACCAATATAAAAGCTGATCGTCGGCCATCCGTTGAAGAAGTATTTACGTATGTTTCGAGTAAGTAATCATTTATCTACATATTGTTAAATTATTAACAAACAGTGCGAACTGTTTGCAATATTATTTGGTTTAAATTGTTCGCATTTCCCCTTTTAACCATTTTGTAATTTTACACATTTTGACGCATCTGCTATGAACATATTTTGACAAATTTGTGCTAAAAGGAGAATTGTTCATGATAAGCAACTGGTCATTTCGTCACACTGTTTTCAACTGTATCCAATAATTATATTTGTATTAATACAGGTATATTATAATGTATCCAAGACGTTTTCAACGTCGTCTCCTGCAAGTATATTGTATGTGGAAGAGAGTAAGGTCGTGCCTTATTCCACACGTACTTTTTAAGCGCAAACTGCAGGATATCGTTAATGCCATCGATACGCATCAATGTTTAAATTCTAACCCGACGTTACACTAAAGACAATTAAATACAATATATGTATACCTTCTTCTAGATAATTAAATCCGAATAAAATAAGTCTCTGATCGCACACACAACCTAAATCGAACTATACGTTACATTGAACAGCCGATCTTTAATGGCAAAGAGCTTGGCTGTCATTCAGTGCTATCGAATAACAGAGTGTTGTTTCTCCGGTTCACAGATGTTCCAATCTGCTGTGTTCTCAATACTCGTTGGCGTTTCGAATCAATCATGGCCACTTTTTCTGTTGTAATAATTTAGGGAAATTAACTTTTTACCTCATAACATTAAAGCCTGACATTAAAACAACATTAAGCCGAGCCCCGGGAGCTTAGTTAGTAGCCTCGCGGGCTGTCAATCGAGGGTTATTGAGTTCGAACCTCAGCTCAGTCAATATTCTTTCCAATTTTTTGACAAAATTCACTGTGACAAGCGTCATTTCGTCTTTCACCAATTGGCTAACATTCTTTTTGGAAAAGCAGCCTGTTGCTTGGAAAGATACTGCGTGGAGTACCGGTGTGGGATAGCGAAAAAACACATGAGAAGGTGAATTGGCCGCCTTGATATGACCAAAATGTTTTTGAAAACGGCGTCAAACCCAAATAAATAAGTCAATCAATCAATAATTTTTTGCATTATTTCTATATTGTAGTTAAATTAACTGCATTGTCATTTATATCACCACCCCCATTTGGTGGATGCAAATTATGTTATTTTGAAAGACGACATGTGAACATTGTAGAAGGGATACGAGGTTGCAGTATAATGTGTTTTGAGTTTGTTTCTTTCTGTTGCCAGAAGAGATAATGTTGCATGGATCAAAACCATTTGAAGGCATTTAAGAGAGAACATTGCTCGTATGCCT
Organism: Serripes groenlandicus; assembly: GCA_031761405.1. Lineage (NCBI taxonomy): Eukaryota > Metazoa > Mollusca > Bivalvia > Cardiida > Cardiidae > Serripes > Serripes groenlandicus. Next base: position 26,004,205 of record JASEVX010000011.1, read on the forward strand.
CCTTTGAAGTGTCTAACCAATTGGCCTAGTGTTTTGTCTAGGTGATAAAGCCGGAGATAAATGATGCTTTATGGAATAAATGTGGGAATGTTTAAACCAAGTTGTTGTTTGTAAGAGGCACATTTGTATTGTGTTTGGACGACCAGTGTTTGCATGCATTAAGACACAAGTGATACTGACAGTGTTACGCAATAAGCACCCTCTTGTCACACGTCATGCCTGAAATACCATCTCACGAGATGCCAAAGACATACATTAACGAGATGGGTTCGTGTGTTGAACCCTTCCGAACATATAAATCAACATTTGAAATAGACGACTTTTAAAACAAATCGACATTAAACGCAAATTATCTTTAAGTCAAATATTTATTTCGAAGCTAGTTGAAAAATGTTTAATAGAGGGAGAAATGTCTCATTATGAGCAATACTTTTAAACGGGTAGCAGGGCCTTTCCACCTTTGGTGTTCAGGGTTGGGGTAAGCATTACGACTGACTATCTTCTGTCAGAATAAATGAACAAGTAGTACTGATAGTTTACCAAGGAAACGCCGTGATATATCTGACAAAGCGGCATGAAACACCATCGAAATAAACAAACGCACTCATAGTCAGTCGTTATGCTAACCCCGAAACACTGAACGCCCAGGAGGGCAGTCATTACTACCATTTATAAAGTATTTGGTATGACCCGACCGGGGATCGAACCAGTGACCTCCCACACCGAGGCCGACGCTCTAATACTACACCACCGATGCAGTTGTTGTATGCAGCGGACGACTTTAAAGAACCCACAGACAGAAGAAATGAGAAATATCACCTTTTGTCACAGTTTTTCAAAAGTCGTCTGCTGCAAAAGGCGTCTACACCTAGAAGGGTTAATATAGTTTTACATAAATTTATATGCTAAACAAAAAATATGTTAAGGAGCCCAATGGATTGATTATTTATTTCGAGTTTAGCACCGTTCCAACCATTGTTCAGCTAATAACGGTGGCCACTTCACCCTAATAATGTGACTCTTGGCGTTCTCCAATAAAAAGTGTTTAAACACAGCAACTGGCTGCTTTTCGACATAAACTGTTATCCCATTGATAGAAGACGAATGACGCTTTCCGCATTGACCTTCGCCTAACGTAGAATCTAATGTCGGCCGAACTGGGCTTCTAACTCAAAACCCCTGGATTGACAATCTTCTCTGCTAAGGGGGCTCTGCAACCGAAATGGAAATACAATCCCTGTGTGTGTGTGTTATTCTTAACATATAATAAGTATTTGTATGTGAATGAAAGATGTGCATTAATAAAGCGTCAGCCTCTCATACCAAATGTCCAAGATTTGAATCCTGTGATGAGCGGTTTCAACCTTTAGGAATTTTCCATACAAACGGCGCGAGTACTGGTTAAGTGTCTAGGAAGTAGACGTCGAGCGTGATTAATACAAGCTGAAATATCGTTTTGCAATCGTTGTAAAATAAATAGCTTGAACAGATAGTCTAACTACGGAGTAATTGGGAGCCTCCACATATTGACATAATGACTTCCTATCTAACGGTACACAGACAACTGGCATTTGAACATGTAATATCTTGCACTGCACCTGTTGAGTGTGGAGTGCCTAAGGGCAGTGTACTATTCTACCGAATAGCAATTACCTCCCAGAATACATAGTGAACCAATCGTCAGTCCGATTAATAGCTGACGACCACCTTTTGTACAAGACCGTCAACAAACCCGAGGATGTAGTACTAATCCAGAATGACCTGGTGGTGCTACAATAATCGTAAATACACTGGCTTATGCAATTCCACCTGTATCAGGTCCTACCCATCACCAAGAAGAAAATGTCGATTAGTGTGCCATTTAAATCCATTGCAATATCTACGGGATTGTAGAATCAGCAACATATATACTAGTAGTATCCTATTAACTGAGCTGGCACGTCAACCAGGTAGTGAAAGGATGAGAAGATATGCTTTTCAGTTTTACTTAGCGCTAAGTAAGGTTTGTGAAATCGGACCCAGCATCATAAATGACCGCATTCCAACATCCTGGAGATGGTACAACGCAGAGCCGACACATTCGTCTCAGGTGACATATATGGAACCAGAAACGCTAGAAGCATGTTATTACAACTGACTTGGTCAATTCTGCAAGAGAGAGGTGATGCTATTAAGGTTATCCTGATCAGAACATAAGAAATGATTCATCTCGAGACGATTTAATGTCACCTGCTTGAACAGTGACGTCACATGGTCACAATGGCATGACGATACGTACTCACACAAACAACTTGGTACAAACTAAATCAAACATGTATTCGATGGTGTAGCCAGGAGATAAAATATAATTGCACATAGTATTCATCGAAATTGTATTGTATTCTAATAAATAATTTGTATTTGCTTACCTGAGCATGAATTGATCGCTCTTTGACTGGCGTCCGTCAACCGCCATCCGTACGTAAACATCATCTCCTCTGTCACATGTTGTTCATTTAGGCTGAAACTTCACAGCAACTACCAAGCATAAAAGTTTCCAGGGAAAACGCCAGAATATACCCGGATGTACAGTGTACATGTATATGCCCGATTTGCAAATCAATTTGTAGAACTTATCCTTTGGTGACCCTCTATCAAATTCCATCCAGTCATGTTGATTAGTCGGGAAAAAACGGCCGTCATGGGTGGGCTTTTTTGCCTTATACTGCTATAGAGAAAACTTTAAAAATCTTCTCAGATTGATATTCGAATAGTTTTAAAGACACTTTCCTTGGGTTACCATAATCGTTTAAGCCATGTTAAATGGTCAAAGGGCATGGCCAACAGGGACTGTGGTTGTTTTAGCCTCTATGCCAAGAGTTTACCATTTATAACACTATTTCATAAAAATGAAACAATTCTGATTTTGAAATAATAACTTGTAAAATCAAAGCACTGAAAGTGCTCACAGCAAGGGGCTAACTGCAGATAACATTTGGACATGGATTTAAGGATCCCAAAAGACTAACTTGAACACTTTACACTAGCACTTTGTTAGTTAGCACTTTATATCCATAAATTAAATGATAAAGGAGTAAAGCAAAATACTGTACACACAGTATGATGGTCTATCGATATACTAAACGTTGGCATACACATGCGCATCTGCTATCTGGATAGTTTCTGCTTAGCACACCTCCTGGTTTACAATGGATCTTTAGCCGTTTTTAATGCAATTAACACATATACATTTCATATCAAAATCAAAATATACAAACAAAACAGTTATTGCATGAATATGGGAAACTAGTTTGTTAGGACTCGTTCCTTCGGCTGAGTTCTGCCCTCGCAAGCTTGGGCAACTATGTCGAAGGAACTCGTCAAACACGATTAATTCGTTCATTTCTGTAAACAGGCTACCAAATGTAACTTCCATATAGACTGTTTATCCCCGCAAGGTTCTATAGATAACTTTTACATATATTTCTTTATGTAGCACAACTGGCGCCATTCGTTTTAACGTAACTTTTATCATCCGGGATAGTTTCAGATAAGACGGTATAATTGTTCAATTTGTCAAAATGTTCACAATTCACCGGACATCAGTAAGGCCTTTTTAATTAGATTGCAAAAGGTCAACATCTGGACCAGACTGTTTGGATGTACAGGCTCGTCTGGTTCAATACTGATCGCTCTGAATAGTACAGTTTTGCATAGAAAGACGCATGTCGTATTAAGGATAAGCTGGGTTTTACATGGCGAGTCTGTAAAACTCTTTGCTATTACCTTCCATTTTTGATGAACGACATTCAAACATTTTATTGAGTAAAGGTACACGAATAATTAGGTGCAATTATTGCGGATTGCCTCTATTCAAACATACATGTATAGTATTCATCAATCCAAATTAAAGTTCACCTTGCTATACCAAAAATCCAGTGGTATGCAGAAGATATTTTCTGATCTCAAACAAGCTTTGCTACTTTTTCAATATCGCCATAAACACATGTTAGTTTACCTACTTTGCGAAAGTACATTATGTATAGATACAGAATCAAACACCCAACGGTACACAACGTTAGGCTATATTGATGTTACATTGACCGTTATATCCAAAGGTAAGTTTGCATATACGCACAAAGCCATGGCGCCATTTCATTTAGTAATTTCGATCAGTTGTTTTTTTGTATGAGATGTGATGATAATGGCGTGCGATATTTACCACGAGTTTTACTGTTTCACTCATTAATCACATCGCTAGAGTCGTTATCCTTTCTTTTAATATCAACGCCTACACTTATATAACGAGAATTTGTTCATAGGTCAAATTACGCCAAATGCATCCGCGGCGATGCTGATCTACAAACCTTTTTTGCGTAGAAATGAGTATATCCCTTCACTAGAATGAATTAAATATATGACATTGAGTTTAAATGCAATGTTTATATGTATGAGAACCACTGGAATTTATTGATTTGATACTATTTAGTATGTTGACCTTGATTGAAGGTAGAAGTATAGATTGTGAAGACCTAGTTTCGTCTAATCCCGAAGTGTAGTACATGACAATCCCCCCTAAATTATAATACTTATATATATTCTGTATAAGTTCATTGTATGACGATGATGCTGTGGTCAATGTTATGACTGCAAAAGTAAGCTCGACTTTACAAAGGGAATTAATATTCGTCTTGTTTATTCTAATTTGGTATTTTAATGGTCTGCTTGCGTTTAGGTGAGGATATACGTTTGTGAATATCAAATGTTTATAATATTGTATTGTATTGCTTTGCTGTGTAGAATATTAAGGGGACCATCTAAACAATGTTCTGATGGTTATGCTACGCTTGTTGTCCTTGTGCACAATTCTTTCCTAAAGTGACCTCAATAAGTCAAATGCATCTAATTGCAAAAAAAAAAAAACACCCAACATCTGGTTCCATAGGTCAATCATGCTGAGTATTTTGAAATCTCTGAACCTTTGATATATTAGGTAGAAACATATTTGACCATCACAGCCTCTATGACCTTGACTTTTAACTCCAATATGGGTCATCGACGCAAGGAGTTCAACTCTCCTTTGAAGTGTGCTGAGTGTGTAACAAAGGGTTCTAGATGTATTGAGCGGAAACGAATTTGACATATACGACCCCTGTTGCCTTGACCTTTGCCCTAACACCAAGATTGTCTACACAATTACACGAACCAACCCATGTAGTTTGGAGACTCTCGGTTTCTATGGAACTCATGATATAGCTCGGAAACAAAGTGTGACAGACGGCTGTCTAACCGGGCTTAAACAGTATGTCTCCCCTTCGAAGAGGGGGGCGGCATAATTTCGTAGTTGCTACAATGGCATTTCAAGAATGAAGGGGCAATTCCAATTTGCTTTATTTTACATATTATAGATACCTGCACTTTCTCGGGCAAGACATTGAACCACAACAGGCAGTTAATCTGTCATTAAACAGTCTGAATATGTTTCTCGGAGACATGGTACATAATGTTATGGTGTCCAGAAAAGTACGGATGATCATTACATTGTCAGTACGGATTTAATTTTCTTCCGTTTCCTTTGACAATATTCAATCAACCACCGTTATAGAACAGAATATATATACATGCCTTTATATACCATTTATACCCTTCATTCTCTTTACAGGGAGTGCCTAGATAAAGAGCAGCACATTGGTCATTACTCTTGTATAAATTCACAAGGATGTTATATAGAGGATATTTCATGAGTGTTTATTTATTGACGCCGCGTGGAAGCATGGCGTCAGTATGGGATAGGTTTTAATTTTGTACCATGGGGTGACGTTATCGAAAAGGGAGCAACCAACATTATTATTGTTAAGAAAAACTTTGTTATATGTTTGTAAAAACCAACCTTTATGAATGAATAAATGATTTAAGAAATAACACAATACGAAATACGTATGTCTTCTATCGTTATTACAACATTTTAGTCACATTTAATTTGTATTTAATAACTGTTCCCCAACTTCCTAGGCTACGCTTGTTTTATAGGTTGGTTTACAGAGTTCACTTTTCCCCAACTTCCTAGGCTACGCCTTTTTAATCGTTTGGTTAACTCGATTGACGACCTGATTGATCAAAGCTTAGATAAAAGTTTTGGGGAATTTGGCCGTCTTGTTCAAAATATTTACACAGGTTTGCACAGATTATTTAAAATGTACTAAACTGTATCGGCTTCCCTTAAGTCATGCTTCAAAATCATGTGCGGCGTATTTGATGCTTTGCTTTGATATGCCGCGAGCCTTGACGAGCGTCATATTCAGCTTAGCTAACGAGGTTATTAAAGGTGATGATAAGTAAACACGTATGAGATATTCTATTTATCACACAAAGGGATTTATGAGGCGTATTTCCAAAAAGAATGTACATGAAATTTGACGGTTTGGGCGCCAAAGTGACTAACGCTATAACGTCAAACCGTTGGCGTGACGTCATTTACATTGTTTGGTTTCCGCGTTGTAACAAAGACTTGAGCGTAAGACTGAAAACCAAACTAGTAATGTCATATGATATCTATGTAATGTGATTTTGACACTCCCAGGGAGGGCTTTATGTGAGAAATTGAGGAAATGACATGCGTTTCTTATCCAAGCATACACATACGATATGTTATAATAAATGATTTCATGTAAAACATACATTGGAAAAAGATAAAATGAAATATAAGGCAATAAGAAAATTCGTATGATATCAATTAACGCGACATCACTTACATTGCAATGCACTTTGAGTCATGAAAACGCCACAAACACAGCTATTTTTGTGTCACCCTGCGTAGCATGGTAGGCACTTAGGTATTACTTTTTTTTGTCCGGCGTCTGTCTGCCGTCACACTTTTTCATCATCGCCACACTTTTTCGTCACACTTTCAATGAGCAGGTGCAGGTGACACACGTGCTCCGCGGAGCACTCCATTCTAGTTATCAAATATTACTTCAAAATCGAGAAAGTCAAACGAGTTGCCATTGATCGTACATGTAATACATGTATTGTACATTTGGATACTACCATTCCCACTCTTGCTTTTCTACCAGCTAATATAACAAAACTCGTGTCGATATCCTCGAACGCATATATAATTGAGAAATGATAGTTCAGATATATCTACAGTTAACACCACTTGTAATGATATACAACTTCACAGGATGTCAATCTTCTTGAGGTTTTAACCGACATTTGTTTTGAATGCGTATTACAGTATTTTCCAGTATAAAATGTTTTTATTTATTTATTTATTTTTAGAGCCTTTCCCTGCTTTCATTCTCCAGTATCAAATGTATCAATTTTCTAATTATTTATTTTTATTTAGACCCTTACCCTGCTTGCATTCTCCAGTATACAATGTTTCAACATTTTATTTATTTATTTCTATTTCGAGCATTCCCTGCTTGTAATCTCCAGTATAAAATGTTTCAACATTCTAATTATTTATTTCTATTTTGAGCATTCCCTGCTTGTAATCGCCAGTATAAAATGTTTCAACATTCTAATTATTTATTTCTATTTAGACCCTTACCCTGCTTGTATTATCCAGTATAAAATGTTTCAACATTCTATTTATTTATTTCTATTTCGAGCATTCCCTGCTTGTAATCTCCAGTATATCATTCTAATTATTTATTTCTATTTTGAGCATTACCGTGCTTGTAATCTCCAGTATAAAATGTATCAACATTCTAATTATTTATTTCTATTTACAGCATTCCCTGCTTGTATTTTCCAGTATAGAATGTTTCAACATTCTAATTATTTAGTTCAGCTTTTGGTATCATTAGCATTGAATCAACAAAAATCATTGCATTAGTATGGTTGTTAATACATATTGCCTCATAAGTAACGAACAATGTTTACCAGGATTAGAAGTAGTGAATTGATAAAATGCATAACCGTTAAGCTTTTAAATTTGTCCAATACTGAACTGTTACAGTCGTCAGTAGCGTGACCAGTATTCGACATGTTACATTTTCCGAGTAAAATTTTCAGGATTTATCAGATCGCATATAACGATATTAATAAACAGGTCTCCTTAATATAGTTATTAGCAGGGTTTACTGCTGTTCTATAACGAGGAATAAGTTTGGGTTTTATCAGAATTAGAAATTTTATATTTTCTTGTACGCATTTTTGCAAGATTGATACACGAAATAACATCATATTCACGTCACATGCTTTAAGAATGCAGTCAACCTAATGGCATTGTTATCGATGTTGAACAAATGTAACTGTGTACAATTAGTTTTTTCGAATAACACACGCAAAGCATATAATTATAACTTAATGTACAGTAGGTATTCGTGTTACGTCACATTTTACGTATGCGGTTGTTTAATCACGCGTGTGTTAGATCTGGATTACCGATGCAAAAAACAGCTCAAGCTGAAAAGGGTGTCTTGAAATGAAACAACTCTGTTTTTGAAGTAATGAACAGTTCTAAATAAATATAAGAAAAATGATGTTAGTGTGTGCAATAAACAATTCGTTTAATCCCCTGCTCGACCATATTACTGCGAGATATTCTCGCGTTTTATAATTGAATGTTCTTGCACACACGGCATTCGTGCATAATCCCTAATTAATTACGTTTGGATTATGTTTTTCAACCGTCGTACTGACAGCCATGTTTAAGAATAAACTGATTTATTAAATAGTGTAACAAAGTGCATCTGATATTTTAGGAGTGTTACTGTGTCCTATGTATTAATGGTAATTCTAATATCACATTTTTCCGAAACTCGTCCTGGCCTGTTTGGAGATATTATTTTTCCGTTATCGAGACATGTAAAACACTGATATTTTGTCAGGTGTTCTATTAACATTATAAGCCTAGTCTATATATGCCCCAGTCTTATTATCCCCCGCTTTTTCGAAGAAAAAAAGGGGGTTTATTAATTTCGGTTCGTCCGTCTGTCTGTCTGTCCGTCTGTCCGTCTGTCTGTTTGTCTGTCTGTCTGTCTGTCTGTCTGTCTGTCACACTTCGATTCCGTGCAATAACTGCCACAGATGTGAACCGTTTTTAACTTGGTAACAAGGTTAAATGCCTTAAGGGCTAGGCCAAGTTCGATCGTCACTTTCGGCGGATTTTATTTAGTGGAGTTATGGCCCCTTATTTAACACAAAATGTCGTTTCATGCTGTTTCCGTGCAATAACTGCCACAAATGGGAATTTTTTTTTTTCAAACTTGGTAACAAGGTTAAATGCCTTAAGGGCTAGGCCAAGTTCGATCGTCACTTTCGGCGGACTTTATTTAGTGGAGTTATGGCCCCTTATTTAACACAAAATGTCGTTTCATGCTGTTTCCGTGCAATAACTGCCACAAATGTGAATATTTCTTTTTCAAACTTGGTAACAAGGTTAAATGCCTTAAGGGCTAGGCCAAGTTCGATCGTCACTTTCGGCGGACTATATTTGGTGGAGTTATGGCCCCTTATTTAACAAAAAATGTAGTTTCTTGCTGTTTCCGTGCAATAACTGCCACAAATGTGAACCGTTTTCTTTCAAACTTAGTAACAAGGTTAAATGCCTTATGGGCTAGGCCAAGTTTGATCGTCACTTTCGGCGGACTTTATTTGGTGGAGTTATGGCCCTTTATTTAACAAAAAAAGTCGTTTTTTGCTGTTTCCGTGCAATAACTGCCACAAATGTGAACCGGTTTTTTTCAAACTTGGTAACAAGGTTAGGTGCCTTAAGGTCTAGGCCAAGTTTGATCGTCACTTTCGGGGGACTTTATTCGGTGGAGTTATGGACCCTTATTCAACAAAAAATTTTGTTTCTTGCTGTTTTCGTACAATAACTGCCACAAATGTGAACCGTTTTTTTTCAAAATTGGTTACAAGGTTAAATGCCTTAAGGGCTAGGCCAAGTTCGATCGTCACTTTCGGCGGACTATATTTGGTGGAGTTATGGCCCCTTATTTACGAAAAATGTCGTTTCTTGCTGTTTCCATGCAATAACTGCCACAAATCTGAACCGTTTTTATTCAAACTTGGTAACCAGGTTAAATGCCTTAAAGGCTAGACCAAGTTCGATCGTCACTTTCGGCGGACTTTATTCGGTGGAGTTATGGCCCTTTATTTAACAAAAAATGTTGTTTCTTGTTGTTTCTGTGCAATAACTGCCACAAATGTGAATATTTTTTTTTCAAACTTAGTAACAAGGTTAAATGCCTTAAGGGCTAGGCCAAGTTCGATCGTCACTTTCGGCGGACTATATTTGGTGGAGTTATGGCCCCTTATTTACGAAAATCGTCGTTTCTTGCTGTTTCCATGCAATAACTGCCACAAATGTGAACCGGTTTTTTTTTCAAACTTGGTAACCAGGTTAAATGCCTTAAAGGCTAGACCAAGTTCGATCGTCACTTTCGGCGGACTTTATTCGGTGGAGTTATGGCTCTTTATTTAACAAAAAATGTTGTTTCTTGTTGTTTCTGTGCAATAACTGCCACAAATGTGAACCGGTTTTTTTCAAACTTGGTAACAAGGTTAAATGCCTTAAGGGCTAGGCCTAGTTCAATCGTCACTTTCGGTGGACTTTTTTCGGTGGAGTTTTGGTCCCTTAATTAACAAAAACAGTCGTTTCTTGCTGTTTTCGTGCAATAACTGCCACAAACTTGGTAACAACCTAGGCCAAGTTCGTTTAATTTACCCTGTAATACATGTTCCATAAAAAGTCTACTGACATGTTTAAACCAAACCTCAACATTTTCCTACAATATTTCCTGCAAGCGGGGGATATAAATTTCATGAATTTGCTTGTTTATAACTTTTTTCTTTAAAATTCTCATAATGAACAAATCTAAGTTTTACAATATTAATTACACTTTTCTCAAATATTCATGTCAAATATTTAAAGTCTATTATATGTCTTATTGTATAATGATGATTATGTTGCAAGAACATGTAAACTGTTAAATATAAAAATAAAGAAATTGAAATTTAATGTTTTATGACAAATATGTGTGTATACACTGTATATCTTACTTGCGTCTATCTTAAATGTAGTGTTTGTGAAAGCCAAATTTTAGATGTTCTGGTTCATTGCTTATCTAGAAAGACTATATAGTATTACGCCTTAAAAACCCGATGATTGTAGAAAAAATAAAAAAAAATATCAATATTGTGCGGCCTATAATAAATACGATGGAGCGCAAAAGTATTTGATCATTCAAATAAATCGGTGGACTACAACCAATATCAACTGATCTGTATTTTGTACACAGCGAAACAGCATTTCTGATTGTTCAAACGAGCAATAAACATTGCTGTTGGTCGGCTTTCCTGATATGGTTTTATAAATGTTTATCAGAAAACACATTTAAGTATAAACGAATTGCGAAGCTAAGAATACATAACATATAGATAAATTCTGCATAAATAGAACACACGTCGATGACTCTCGAGGTAATGGGTGGGTCTCTTTTGCCTTCGATTTATTTAGAATCAGGTGTGATTGCATCAGTCACACTCGTTATCAATTTAGTTTACATCTAATGATTAGTTAAAAATATTATTTTGACTTCCCTGTTAAGACTTATTCTAATAGTTCCACGTGGTTGTACTAGTATGCTTCTTACATAGACATTTTGTCATGCATAAATGAATTATTGCACACATTTTTATATGTAAGAAAGTTAATAATAGGATAGTTATTTGCACGTGATCATTTTCCTGTATTTACTCTGTTGATTATAAGGAAGGGATCTATTTCAACAAGAACACAATGGGAAATCGTACTTACATGTAAACGACAATAAACGACTACTTCAGAAGTTTTATCATCAAATATAAGCTTACACGTTTTTCATCTGTATCGAAATAAGGAAGTCCTGGAAATAAAAGACATTCATTGTACCATAAAACAGTCTAGCCTTAATCCTTGTGACATCTTCCAAAATCCAAATAATTTCTGTGGAAGAACAAATTGAACAGCGTTAGAGGAAAACCGATCAAAATATATAAGAAACCATTGTAAAACCAGTTCACAATGCGCTTCCAATCTGGATCAACACTGTTCTTTAAAATGTTGATGAACACGTTCAATAAGTCTCATTGATGGTGCACGTTTAGATGAAAAAGTAAAGATGTTCAATTGTTTTTTTACAAATGTTTAAATAATGGTGTTTTAAGCCTCTTTAAGGAGTATTTCAATTATTTAAAGTGTTTCGGTGATTAACCAATACAAACGGTACTACAATGTAGTTATACTGTCGCCGATTAATCCATCGCAATACTATCTTGCAAACACTGATCGCCAAGGTGGGAAGCCATCACTAACGTTTTCATGTTATCGGAGTTGGAATGGAGCCCTGGTATCTGGCTCGCAAGGCGGCCTATCTAACCATAAGAACACGAATAGGTTCTTATATCGTTTCGTGTAGTGCATGATTCAATTGCGAATTAACATCCAGTATGCGTGTGGGAATCCACCGTGGCCTACAGGTTGACGTCTGGGATTTGGAATCGGACGTCCTGCGTTCGATCCAAAGTCGCGGCGGTCATAGTAGATTGCCCTTAGACAAGGTACATTTCCTAGCCTAGTACTGGTTTGTCTACACAGGGATCATGAAGAAGTGATCTGTCGCCATGATAAACTGTTAAAACGGCTTAAACCCCCAATAAATTATATCAAATTGTGCGTCTGGTTTACTGTACGTCTGTAACTGTACGTCATGCATGTTAATCTGACCATTCGATTCATTGTTTTACACAGAGTTATGCTATGTTTAACATCCTAAGGTAGACAGCATCAATTGTATCCATGTCCTTCTTTTGCAATCTATGCGTCTTATTGAATCTGCGAACATTGAAGGATCTTATGCGGACGGCCCTACGTTTCCACATCCGAACACCGGTAGTTCAGTCGGTAGGGACGTCTACATTATTTCCAACATTTGATAAAAAGTAAAGTCAATGCGAGTCAAGCCAAGTCAAAGGTTTTCATTTACGAAAAGCATTACAACTGTTTTATAGTCCTTACAGTCGGACAAACAAAATACATATCATATAACATGAGAGAGATATAATAATTTGTATTACAATTCTATTACAGTAGTGTGTTATTCTTGTGCCAGAGCTGCATACATAAAAGACTCGGGCTAGCCTGTGCCTCCAACCAGTCTGGACATAATCGCCATCTTCCCCAAATATGTTAAAACTACCAAAGCCTATCTTCTGACAAAATAGACCACTGTGTTTGCATAAGAACGTTCTGCCGATTGTAAACTTTCGCATAAACAATTGTATCTTCCTGTGCATATTAGAAGCTTTTTCTTTTGTTTGAAAACGCATGGTACTGGTAGATATATTTCTAAAACAGCGCCTGAAAGAAGCATTTGCTGGGGCAGTTTTACTACTGCAAAAACAGTTTTGTAGCATGAAATGAAAGCACAACTTTTGTTTTATCCTCAGAACAATCAACCAGGCTTACAATCTCATTTGACGTGGATTCGATTCAATTTAGACAAAATTAGATTTTGATTAAGAACAAGAATCAGGAAAAGGAATCACATTGTTTTCTCAAAGGCATCAAATGATATAAATCCCCAAAAAACTGTTTCATGCATTTGTTTTCACTAAACATCTATACTTCTGCGTTCCTGCAAATGGTATCGTTAACTATAAGTTTTGACTCGTTTATAAATACATGAAGATATTCAGGGTTTAGTCTTATTCAAATCAATTCAATATTGAAATTGTGACTACATTACCGAGTCTACGGTTCAAAAATATCGGTCGAGGTCACACTAGAGTAATCTTTCTTGTCCGTTGCGGGAAAATATTCTAAGTGTGGAGACAACGCGATTTACCGCTAAAATTCATTATTTCCTACTAGCCACATTGTTAACACTTTCCCACAAACAGACGTTTTCTGATGCCTCTACAAGCGACATTTGAGAATAGTTTGGTAAAATTAGAATTACAATTTGTCTTCATTATGAGCAATTTCTCCTTTTGTCACAATATTTACAACTCTATTCAATAATTGTTCTTTCACAGATAGAGAGCCTCAACATGTTAAACTAAGCCTCTTTTAAGTCGTCTGTTGCAGATTGCTTATATATTCACACGAAAAAGAAAGTGTGCACTTTTAAATTGGGCATAACTTTTTTGTTAAAAAGTTTAGATATACGGATTTATCATCATGAGTGAAGAAAATAACCCTTAACACATTGCACCCATTTACCCACAGGAGGAGGCCACAACCGATAATGATAAATTGTCACGTAACTTGACAATTATCCGATGACAAAAAAGCAGTTACAAAACATTACAAATAAACTTTTCAATTAAAAGTAAAACATCGTATAGCCAATACATTTTTGCACATTTTGATACCAAATTTGCCTATATTTTGCTTCTATAATTATAAAAAAAATCCTTCTAACCAAGTGCACACTTTCTATTTCGTCTGAGTATATGTGGGAAAGGGTTAATACTAGAAATATCAATCTTTGAATGCTTTTCTCATTTCTAATACGAGGCACCGTGACCTCAATTTGTATTAATCTTACCATGAACAAACACTGATTTATAGATTATGTCAATAGTAATACATACCGAGGGCTTGGCATGAAACGGTTGTAACTAAAATTGGTAATTTTTACCAAGGTTACTCACTTCGCCATAAAGTCTTTATAAGGGTTAAATCATTTTTCTTGGTAAACAATGGAAATTTAGGTGCCATTGCTCGTTCTGAGCAATGGCACCTAAATTTGCATTGTTTACAAAATGGGTCAAAATTGCCCCTAAACCAGGGTTTCCAAAAAGGTTTTTAGTTACAACTGTTTCACGGCAAGCCCTCGATACGTTATACCGAACCCTATCGTATCTGATTTCTTTAATTCATATTGGGACTCTCCTTCGACAACTTGTTCTTTGTACTATAGAACATCCGGCATCAAAGGTTAACCCTTTCCCACATACAGACGCGTTCTCATGCCTCTGCATTAGATGACTTTTGAAAACTAAGTTGCAAAAGGAGAAAACATTTTTTGTAAAATGAGAATATACTCATTATGAGCAATTACTTCATTTATCCCAATGTTTTGAAATTGATTAAATAATTGTTCTTTCATTTCTAGAAAGATTCTATATGTTTGCAAATATGTTTTCACTGTCATCTGCTGCAGATTTGTGGTATGTGGGAAAGGGATAACCCTAGTAATACCGTTAGTTGAATGCCTTTTCATTTCTAGTACAAGTTACAGTGACCTTAATTAGTAATAATTCTGCCATCAAAAAACATTGATTTATAGATAATGTCAATACTTGTACATAAGCCATAAAACATACCGAACCATATTGTTCCAGATTGATTTACTTTATATAGAAACTATCCTGCAATAACTTGTACTTTGTGCTATAGAACACCGACAGCAAAGGTTAATAATCATGGTTTTTCTAATCAATTTAATGTCATCAAAAAAATACAACCATATCAATAACAATGATCAGCCTATTCAATTGACTTTTTGGTGTATTACGCCGCTTTCAAAATGTTTTCAGTTATATCATGGCCATCCTCGGTACCCAGGCTATTCATAACATATATGATATCATATATGTTATGAATAGCCTGGGTACCGAGGACGTATGATGGCGTGTCCTAGGAAATTTTAAAACCAGTACTACTGGTGCGTTTATCCTGACAGCAGCCAGTCAGTCGTAATGCTTACACTGCAGCCCTGAGCGCCAATAATAATCTTCTATGATGTATTACAAAAAATATACAATCGTATTAAAGACACTGAATGATATATATCGTTTATATCGTAACATACCAGAAAAAAACACCCGTCTGAAACAGAATGAACACACGATGAACCAAAAGTCGTGACATATTTACTGTGATTTTAATGTTCTGTACCAGTAAACGGATTATCTATTTATAGGTTTTTCGTATTGTAGATGAGGATTGAATTAGAATAGAGAAGAATACTTCTCAGACTAGTATCACTTCCAGTTTATTTTTTAACGTAGGTGGAATGGTACTTTAAGTCCACGGAAATAAACAGTAAAATGCTTTCTAAACAAACAAATATTGCTTCCTTAAAAGCCATTTGTCCTCGATAAAATGATAAGGTTCGACAACACATAAAACAATCATTAGATACAGATATTTTTCTATTTAAATGCAAATGAATCGTATACGACACATGTAAACTACCCATTGATTTGATAAGTATAAAAGGAGAATATTTGTCATATCTAATAAATAAGAACATTCATTACAGTTTATCCTTTTAGGAAATAAAGGTTCCTTTAGAATTCGAACTGAAAACTGTAAAAAATTGTATTGATAACGAAACCTGATTAAGCCTATACCATTACCGAACTACTCCCGAGGCGTATTTTCGGATGTAGCGTATTAATCAAGTTTCAAAAAGCTTTTTCAACAGCTTCAGCGTCCCACAGCTTTTTACTCAAATGACAAAAAGATGTAAAACAATCTTAAACTATTTTACTGTATAGTGTGTGTTCAGTTTAGTCTCTGATTTTTATTCAAATTTTCGAAACTATAAACACGAGTTGGCATGTGTTTAATGGATCGAACAATTTAATCAAATTCCAGATTTACCAAATTTCACGAGTGAAAACATTTCCTCGTAAAACAAGATGAAATAATTTAGATCGAATATTTGTGGTACTATGTAAGATCCCAAGCGAATTTTGATTTCTTTTTTCGGCAACTTTCATATATACAAATCAATCCAGTCCTTGTTATCCAATACATGTATCATTTCCACTTGTACGATATCAATTAACACCGTACGTGAATAAGCGTAGGGTGCAATGAACCAAAATCCCATTACTGGACTCGGTCAATCAACTTGTCTGATCGAAAAACAAAGGCCGAAGCTGGTTGTTATTTAGTAATGTGCTCTTTAGAGCCAATTGCTATATTAGTATCGTAGGCGAATTCAAAAGAAATTCATCGAACTCGAAACTGGACTCAGTCCCCAATGTTAAAGTCTTATTACAATATCGGCAATGAATTGCTTCAAATATATCGTCCTACTGTAGTTCTCCATTACTGAATTCCATTTCGGGTCCAGAGAGATGTCTTGTTCTTCGTAAATAATATAGACTGGCATCAAAAGGTCATGCATTTGTGGAATATCTTTTTAAAAAATATGAACTGGTTCCAGTTTAGTCATGTCTACAATATGGTACTGCCAATAAGTTGGTCATTAAATAAACAAAATGCGGTAATTTGTTTGGATATCAACAGGAAAATTGTTTCGATTTGACATCACTTTCGCAAAAGAAAGAACTCCAAAGCAATATGCAGTTGAAATATAGGAACAGAGAATTGAAAATAAAAATGTATTTCTACACTATCTACAAAGAAAATCATGGAAACACTGCATTTATCTTCTCAACTATTTTATCTGGAAATCCTCTTGTAAAAGAATGTGTTCGGTTGTTTAGAGACATCTGTGACGTTTTATATAACCATGCTAGACGGACCCATATGTTGAAGAAGGTAACTGTAAAAAAACCTCTAGGAACTGTCCATTTTTTTTTTATGCTATTATAAGTTAGACAAAATGGCACAATCTTATTGTTCCTTTGTTAACAAATAAATGTGTTAATTTAAACCCATGATATAATTCATTTCGAATTAGGCATGACAATGATGCCATCAAATTTTCGTATTTGTGTTGTTAAAAATAACCAGAAATGAAGCTACAGATAAGTTTTTTGCTTTGGTGTTAGTATTTGACTCTCATCATTGATGGTCTGAGTCGATTTGTACATTTTCTCTGTCAAACGCATGCAGTTTTGGCCACTCGCAGTAACATTGATAACACTGCTAATACATTTGGGGGGAAACTGTTATCTTTGTGCATGTAAAATGAATTGTCTACTGTGAATGGTCAGCTAGAAAAAGGAGACTACACATATCATGGTGTGTATAGGGGTTGATCTGTAAATAGTGCAGTTCATTATTTAATCACAATTTATTACAATTTTGACTTTATAAATGATTTTTGTGTTCATTCATTATCATAATTTAGTGACCATAGTGCTTTGACATTTAATTTAAAGTGCAAG
The DNA here is from genome assembly GCA_031761405.1 of Serripes groenlandicus. Taxonomy (NCBI): domain Eukaryota; kingdom Metazoa; phylum Mollusca; class Bivalvia; order Cardiida; family Cardiidae; genus Serripes; species Serripes groenlandicus. Next base: position 26,022,277 of record JASEVX010000011.1, read on the forward strand.
TTGCAAAATATACAAAGTACAAATAATAATACTTATTTAGACAAAATAGTGTGGAATAATAATGTAAAGGATGATCTATCAAATTGTTTAGAAGACAAAGGGCATTTATTTCAATGCATGATAGATCGTTTATCTGTAAACGAGATTAACATAAATGAATGTATGAGCCAGTTCTCAACCCTAGTATTTGATATTTCCTTCTCGTTTTGCGGTAAAACAGTATATACTGGTTCGCGTGAACCCTTAAAATATAATATACCTTGGTTTGAAAGAACCTGTAAGCAGGCAAAATCAACATTTTGTTCTGCAAAACGGACATTTACAGTTGAGCCTAATTTAAGAAGTAGATCAATTTTTCCTACGCGCTAGGTCAGAATATAACAAAACGAAACGTACTGCTAAAAGAAGATTTAACAGTAAAGATAAAAGGGTTTTTAAATTATCTAAAGAGTCATCTCGCACATTTTGTAAACATGTAAATAAATCTAATAGATCTTCGCAAATACAGTCGGAATTATTCGTTGATGATTTCGCGCAGTATTTTTCGAAAATTCCCAATGAAAGTAGATCTCCGAATGATACATTTATTATAATTATGAAAATATTGAATTTATTAACGAACTGGATAGTTATAACGTCTATGAATAGAAATAAAAGTTGTGATGCATATAATAATGTAGCTGATTCTTCATTGAGTGTACATATTTTATTTCGACATACCGTTGCTGTATTTTCAATACTATTTATGATTCGTCTATTTATCCCGATGCTTAGACAAAGGGTGTTATTCTTCCTTTGTTTTAGAAGGGTGACAAAAATAAACCTGAATGTTATAGAAGTATAACATTGATTAATATAACTGCTAAAATATTTTCTTTAGTGTTTAGAAATAGGTTGAATGTAAGGTGTGAGTTCAATAACATTTTCTCTGATTGTCAATTTGGCTTTCGAGATGTACACTCCACAACTGATGCAGTTTTTTTTATTTTACATTCTATCATTAAAAGCATTCTAGCACATATTAAGAAACTGGTGTATAATATGCATAGATTATAATAGGTGTTTGGCGCAATTAATAGTGACGTGCTTTGGCATAAACTTATACAAACTGTATCAGTTGTCAAATGACAAAAATGATAAAAACGATGTATGCAGAGTTTCCAGTCATGTGTTAAATTAGATAATAGTTCTGATTTATCTGGTTTGTTCAATATTACAATTAGTTTGAAGCGGGTCGAGCTCCTTTCCCCTCTATTGGTTTTGGTTTTCATAAATGATATAATAGAACACATTAAATTTTGATGCATCAAAGGACTCTGATATACAACTGCTGTCAAAGTACCTTATTTTATTTGCAGATGATATTGTTCTATATACAACCGGTCCCGAGTCTTCAAAACCAGGTTGATTGCTTAAAAGATTATTCTTGTAAATGGAGTCTTTAAATTACATAGATAAGACTAAAATGTTTGGTTTTGAAAAGAAGAACAATCTTACAAAGATCAATTGTTTCATTTATCTTGAAATTGTCGATAGTCTTACATATCTTGCTATTGTCTTCAATCACAGAGGCAAGTTTAGTTAAGCAATACAAGCATTAAAAGGTCAAGCTTTATGAGCTTATGGTAATTTGTTAAAAATATTTGATAAAAATCCATTATATATCAAAACAAAGATTTCTCTGTTCGATGCTATGGTTGTTCTTTTTTTATTATATGATGCAAACATTTGGGGTGTCTAGACTTTCAAAGATGTTGATAATTTGCATTAACGTTTTCAGATATATATGTTAGGTGTTAACAAACAAACGTCAAACAACGCAGTTGTTGGTGAATTTGGAAGACTGCCTCTATCTTTTATCTGTAAACAACGTTCTTTGAAGTTTTGGTGCAAGATAATGTCAAACATAAACTCTTATTTATATGACTCTTATTGGGATGAATGTGATACTATTAATACTAATTGTTGGGCAAAGGAGATTAACTCAATAATTGATCATCTGGGCCTTTTCATTATGAGATTGAATTTTGCCAGAAATTTTAATTCTTTTTTAACTTTTAAAACTAGACCATATGGCCAATATATTCAAAGTTGGAATGTGTCAATCAATAACTCGCCAAAGTTGGAATATTAGTGTAAGTTCACAAAAAAACCATTCTCTTTTGAAAAATATCATGATAAGGTTTCGAATAACAAATGGCTTAAATTATTTGCTTGTTTGAGATTAAGCTATCATAAGTTATAAATTGAATCTGGTCGTTTTAATGGTATTCCAAGAGAACAGAGGCATTGTAAAGTTTGCTTTATCAACCTAAACGAAATAAATATCATTTTGTTTTATGTTGTCCAAATTATTCAGTTATCAAACAAAATCAGCTTGGTAATATGCAATAGCTTAATATATGTATAAATGTAATAATTAATTATTGTCAAGTTCAAAACAGAAAATATTAATAAATCTATTTAGATATATTTCGGAAGGTTATTATATTTGTGATGACGTAATAAAGCTTGTTGCTGTTCCCACACCTACATGTATTCTTACTGTGTACCTTTTTCATTTTATATACCAACTATTATTTATCTGACACAATGTATAGTTTATATTTATTTACTTATGTCTAAGTCAATTGTTTCCACTTTGTAATGGCCATAGACAAATGTTGTCGATTTTTGCCAATAATTTAAATGAATGAATTGAATTGACCCCCATTTCATAATTACAATATTGAGCTTTTAACTCCAATATTATTCAAAATAAGGCAATATCAAAGTGTTGTTGTGAAGTGTATATAATTAACTTTTGTGATCGGTAAATCCTTATCCAAATGTAATCCGTGATCTGCAGTAAGTCCATTGATGGCAGCACTATCACTGTTTTGATGTTTATCAAGTTATCACGTTTGTATCGCGCCCGTCATGAACGGGTCTGCCTGAAGGATGTTTCCACACACACGGTGTGAATACTGGTTATGTCTTTATGAAACAGATTAACGTGATTAGTATAAGCTTAAAGCTTGCTTCGCAAACGATGTAAAATAAATAAGTGGTAAATATTCCGTAATGAATCATTCTAGATAGTCAACATAAATATATGTTAATGCTAACCCCGGCAACCCTGAGCGCATATATGGAAATTAATATCACTATTAACGTATTTGGTATGACCCGATCGGGGATCGAATTCGCGACCTCCCGGAACACATCCTAGGCGGA
>JASEVX010000011.1:26027992-26120000 GCA_031761405.1 Serripes groenlandicus
AATACTTCGATTGTCACGTTCACAACGAGTACAAATACATAGTGTGCATAAAACGAATTCATTGAGTTTTCATCGTATATATATGTAGCTCGAACTATCTCATTACAAACACATTTAGGATGAGAAATAATCTGGTACCATGTTCCCCTAATCTGTTTTTGTGTGGACAAATCATGTCATAGAAATGAACCGTGGAAGCTGATTAGAGCATTTGCATACCGTCTCCTTACTTCGACACTATGGAAACTATTTAGCTACCATTGTGTTTTACCATTTGAACACATTACATACAGAGAAAACTGGGATGAGTTCTTGATAACACACAAATAATTCACGCTTTCGGTCTAAATGTACTTTAGCCATATAAATGTCTTATGTCACACATATTATAAGACTTGTGTATATTGTTTTAACTAATGAACTCATGAATTAAAGGGTATTCACTCCAAGCCACACCTCTTAGCAAATGTATCATATTTATATATGACCCATGTATTTCATGTTAATCGTTGTAGTAAAGATGCTGCTAAGCTATACGGTTGTTCCTTCATTCTGTATTATACTTATACACAACAAGTCTTGCCAAACTAGCACTATCGCCATGAATTCATCTTGCAATGATGCTACAATGCTTCATTTACATGTATCTTGACATGTCGCAAAATGCATGTCCACTATGCCAATATTATAAAGACGTTCAATATTCAGAATTATTAACTTCTTCAATTGTACTAAATTTAACCACAATCATATCCATACAAAGTCACGAGAGACGAAAATTACACCCAAACAAATAAGCGTAATAAAGATGCAGCTCTGATTGGAATTTGATTACACATTCCCTTTCTACCATCCAGGAATCTATGGGTCGGTTCTTGTTACACAAAAGATGAGCCTACAGACATTGAATGCAGTGAAAATCAGATAAATCGGATAAGCATGCGTGCTTATTGGTATCTTTACCATTCTCCATCTGGTCGAACAAATATTCCGAAACGGTTTTCACCGAATTCCGTCTTAACAAGATGGAAACCGTTTCAATTTGACAAGCAGACATTAATTTCTATACCTTCGACGTTCGACTTTCGACTTTCGCGTAATGAGGCTAAATTAGCAATGCTTCCGGAAAAGGGTTTGGGAAACCGGGGCAATGTGAAAATATACATATATACCTCATTATTACATGAATATGAGTCTCTCACGATATCTTGAAGTCGAAAATGGACCCATAAATACATGTAACATCGATGCATCGACATGTTTAAGGGATCGCTAGATTTATACAAGTTCATGTATGTTGTGTCAGCTACCTAATTTATATGTACTCAATTATGTCTTATGAAAAGCTAGCCAGTAATTAAATCATATCAGAAAAAAATGGACACAAGCAGTTCTGACTTAGTGTATGAGTTATCCAACGCTCAACGATATATTCGCGTTCGAGTTACATCATTACTGATCTGTAAACATTACACGTGATTCGTTAATTTGAAGTCAAAGCAAACATGTGTGTGTCGCAATAACACGTGTTAAGAAGTACATCGAGACGAAGGTCATGAGATCATTAACTTATAAAAAGGTTTTTATATAAGTATAATGTATACAGCCACATAGATTACGGCTGAAGAAGCAACGTTTATTTTCTTTCTCTCACCACATGCGGATACATAGGTCAATACTTCTTCAAACTCATTGCAGTTGTTGATATTTAGAATAACAGTTTATTATTATTTTACTAAACATTCGCGTAAATACGAAGATATTGTTGTAATTATGTGACCCCATATGAATCGCGTTGGAAATTTTGATAACTTGACGAGAACGCAATGGTAGGATTTGTTTCTTGGTAGGATATCGCCGTGACCGAGAAGTAAACGTGGATATTCTAGCTCGAGAAGGTAATGGTAGAGTGCTAGCCTAGGTGCTTATTACCCCTGGATTATGGCTACGTTTTATATTGCTTTCTCCAGTAAAGTTTACGGGATTTGATATCAATTTGTTATACGTATTCTTGTTTTTTGTGATTTCAGTATAATTCTGCTAGTTTGGTTCTCCTAAAATAGTTCTGAATTCTAACATGACAAAGCCAGGATATCATTTTGGTTTTATGTCTCAAAACGTACACATCTAACAACATATATTTAGTATCATTATAAACAGAGGGAGATTATTGGTTGATATATTTTCGCATACTATTTATTGTGCCCTTTGATAGACATAATTAGCATACGAACGTTTCAAATGTAGATATACCCTAGACATAAATGTGCAGTTTGTTATGAGAAACGTCATTCATATCTGCAGTGTTGTGTATCTTTAACTACTGGTACTAAACTTGATATATTTTAGAGATGAATTCCAAAACTAATTCCGTGGTCTGATCATGTGGCGTTTTCATTTAAACAAAAATAAAGGAAATATCTTTTCGTCACACGACCGTTTATGAACCAATCACAATGAGCGATACAAACTTCATTCGAACTGACTGCATACGAAATGAAAGTCAGTCGTTAAAAAATTGTATACATAGATACAATATATATATATGTATAAAGTATACATTTTTCTAATAAGTGCCTTTAAACTTTTAGTGCCATATAAACCAAATGAGTAGATCCGAGTTTTCTAAATTTACACGCGATCATTATTGCCCTTAATCGTGTTTTATGGAGCACGGATAATATAGGTTATTGACCCTGTACTGTGAAATCATCGTTGGACCGAGTTCTTTGGTTGACGTTGCCGAGCTTGCGAGGCTACGTTCGCCAAAGAACGAGGTCCAACGATGATTTCACAGTACAGGGTCAATAACCTTTTTATTGCATACTTTCATATTGTAAACTATTTAGTTTACACTGTTGATTTTTGTTTACATCTAGAGTTGAAAAATCTGTATCGAAAATCGAAACAAACTGATTGTTTACATATGTAGTCATTTTGTTGAAAATGCCGTTTTGAAAAGTTGGATTATAACGGTGACGTAATTTTTTTAAATGACGTCATGCACGTGCATAACCAACATTTAAGAAGCGCGTTTTAGACTGTTATCATGTCAAAAACGTACTGTTAGCATGAGACAGTAAGAAATTGTCCATGATCAATATATAAGAATTTAACATTACAAAGTCCCGTGAGGTTTAACAATGATATTTAGATCAGCTATGTTTGTTTACATAACAAAAGTAGTCCCTAGCATGTTAATTATGCAGAATGTTCGCACGTCCTTATCTACGGTCATGATCACTCCTTGACAGCGGTCATGATCGAAGAATCATGACCACTTTATTCAATGCAAAGTGAACGGGACAATATGAAAGTATGCAATAATGGATTATATGCGATTGTTACCGCCTCGATTATGTAGTGGTAGAACGTCTGCCTCGGGTGCGGGAGATCGCTGGATCGATCCCCGGTGGGTTCATATCACAGACTTTAAAAATTGTAAAAATGGTAGTTATGGTTGCCCTCCTTGGCGCTCAGGATTTGGGGTTTGTATAACGACTGACTGACTGGCTTCAGGATAAACGGACCAGTAGTACTGGTAAATTAACCATAACAAATGCCGTGATATGACTAAAAAATGTTTAAAGCCGCGTTAAACACCAAACAATAGGTGCAGTAATTGCAATCGTGATGATAAGTTTCATTCGGCAATTATTTAGTTAATTAATGTGATTTTTTTTTTAATATTTATAAAGAACGTTCTTACAATGCAGGATGCCAAGTAACTGCATGAGATTTACACGACGTGATTAGCGCTGAACTGCGGACCGCTGTCTCCCAAGAGCATATAGAGCGGCTAAAGCACTCATGACAATCTTAATGTTACCTCCAGGATGCCAAGTAACTGTATGTCATTTACACAAACAAATGAGCTGCTTCTCGTATTCGTGTGTCTTATTACGTCTCCCTAAAGGATACGTGTACATGGCATTGATAGAAAAAAAACATGGAATGGCAGTCCAATCTGTTGCTAGAATTTACATCAGGGTGTATACTATATGCAAGCAGACCATGACTATTGTGATACAGTTGGTGGTCTCAGGCTAACAAGAGTCTTCCCTGTAGGACAAGTAATAAACCACCAAATTGTCTGGCGCGGTTCATTAGTTTAAATGACAGGAAAGCCTGGAGTCTCACATTTGCCCCCCATCCATCAATTGTGTAGTAATTTAAAATGGAAATGCAATACTCTCTGATCTAACGTAATGCATTATTTCAAATAACCCGAGTAGCAAAATATATATCTTCCATTTTGACATAATATACAGCTTTATTTGCTTAATACCCATGGTGTTTTTTGTCATAACTTGGACCCATTTGTGCAAGCATATTAATCTTTTCTAAATCATAAGACCGCCCCGGTGTCGTAGTGGTATGACCAATATGATGACTGAATGTACATAAGGTTAACATATTTTGAAAGAAACGAAACTTAAAACCTCTCTGAAATTTGTTTTTGCCTCGGCCTATTATTTATTCCCCCGGCAACGATGTCGTGATTTCAGATCTTAAATACTTTCCTTTAAGCATACTATATTTGAAGCGGACGACATTTGTAAGCATTGATGGAAGAGGTGAATAAGCACATTATAAGCATGTCTTTACTTTTCTCGCCATGGCTTGAACCCTGTATCAACACAATACTTAACAAATTCCGGATGTTTTACGGGTGTAGCAACGTCTTCCGTGCATGCTTCTAAAGCAAACGACTCTTAAAATGAGACAAATTCCAATATATAACGGGTTAATTAATAGTTCTGCCAAGAACGTTAAAGTGAAAGTTATTCGTAATGGATTCCGATTAAGTAAGATTTAAAAATGAAACTGTCCATTATCGCTGAACTCAATACAGAATCAATACGTATAAACCTTTGATAAATAAACCAAAGACAAAGCATATATATATAGGATCTGATTTCATATAAAGTTTTATTAAACGAGTTCAAGATTTTTTGTTATTAAGCGAGCCTGTGGCGAGCATAATAACAAATATCTTGGACGAGTTTAATAAAAACTGTTCATGAAATGACAACGAATGTCAGATTCTTTTTATCACATGACGAAACACACAAAGAAAATCGGGTTTTCCAAAGCTATTTTAATTTCGTCAGTAAACCGTATAACAATGCCACAAATAATTATGCCGAGGTCATATTCAGCTTAGTTTATTAAAAGTAATTATAAATATCACTCATGAGATATTATAGCTATCACATAAAGTGACTTATGGGGCGTATTTCGATAAATAACGTGACGTCATTTGTTCCTAGTATTAGGTCATGTTATATTACACACGTTGTATATATAAAGAAATACGTAATGGGTATATTACTCGGATACAAGCATTGTCATGTGATAAACAATAATACTATATAGTATATACTCCTCTGGTCTGCAAACTTTTTCCCACATATAGACGCTTCCAGACGACTTTTGAAAACATTGTAACAAGTGGAGAAATTGCTCAAAACGAGCAATTGCCTTTAGCACATATTTTCAACCTTTTTTCAGTAAATATACCATAATTTATAGAGAGTTTCCGTGTTTTGCGTACATGTTTTCAAAGCCGTCTGATACACATTTCTTATAAGTGGGTTAAAGTTAATGTACAGTATTCCTTTGAGATGTAATTCGAATAATTGATTCTTATAAATATATCCCTGTTGTTAGATTTGTAATCCAGAAACCGGATAAACGTTTTACAAGAAATTGCAATTTGTTTTACCATTTGGGAATGGAAAGAATCCTTTGCTATCGAAACCCTTAGCCTCAAGCAACTACGATTGAGCACAATGTTGACGTATGCACACCAAGAACATCTTGACCATACATTTATACAGTGGTGTCTTGGTATATAGTTCTCGCTACACGCGCACGGTACTGTGTCGGCCAGGATTAGCCTGCGCGGACTGAGCAGGCTGATCTGGGTCGATCCGTTACGCAGAGTCCATAATGTTGGTTTTCTCCTGGAACGGCTCACTTGTCTAAATATTGTTTACACACGTATCAAGCTCCTGATTATTTCTGACGAATAGGACATTCTAGTTATACATTTGTCAATAGTTTAGATTATCATCTTGACCTTTAACATAGACATAAATCAAGAACTATGAAATCGGATTTGAAACCATGTATTTCATGTTTGAGTAACCCCAGTCATGCTAGTCTAACTCGTGCTATAAGCTCCTCATGGTGTCTGTGTTTGGCAATCTCTTAACATATATATTGGTATGGACCAGAGCTGTAGATAATAAGAGTATTTGAAATCTCAAATATCTTTTTTGACTCTCAAACCCTATGCTGTGGGTACTCAAAATGATCGTCTCAGTGAGACGATTCCATTGAATACCTATAACATATTATGGATTAGTTGTGTCATAAGAAAGATATTGTCGGGAACAGAGCAGCTGACTCCCCCTTATGTAGTCATCTGGACTATGGATTAACAATTTACGGCTGGGTCCAAATATGTATAGCCTGTGATACCAGATTAGAGCCAGGCCATTTGGTGCAAGCATTCTATTCGACTAGTTCTGGCTTGAACTCCAGATCCTGACTACACAAACAGGTTGTGGGTTTTTTCAGGGTTTGTTTTACATTTTCTTTACGTTTTATATATATATATGTATAAAGTATACATTTTTCTAATAAGTGCCTATAAACTTTTAGTGCCATATAAACCAAATGAGTAGATCCGAGTTTTCTAAATTTACACGCGATCATTATTGCCCTTAATTGTGTTTTATGGAGCACGACGGATAATGGATTATATGCGATTGTTACCGCCTCGATTGTGTAGTGGTAGAACGACTGCCTCGGGTGCGGGAGATCGCTGGATCGATCCCCGGCGGGTTCATATCACAGACTTTAAAAATTGTAAAAATGGTAGTTATGGTTGCCCTCCTTGGCGCTCAGGATTTGGGGTTTGTATAACGACTGACTGACTGGCTTCATGATAAACGAACCAGTAGTACTGGTAAATTAACCATAACAAATGCCGTGATATGACTAAAAAATGTTTAAAGCCGCGTTAAACACCAAACAATAGGTGCAGTAATTGCAATCGTGATGATAAGTTTCATTCGGCAATTATTTAGTTAATTAATGTGATTTTTTTTTTAATATTTATGAAGAACGTTCTTACAATGTATACAATTATAGTTGCGATCTTACTGATTGATTTCTATCGGCAATTCATAAACTTGAATAAACCACGGGAGCTTTGGGTTCAATTACAAGACCAGTTGTACTACTGAGAAGCCACCGTCTTCCAAGAGCATGTGGAGAGGCTAAAGCACTCATGGCCATCTTAATGTTAAACTAGGATGCCATGTCACTGCTTGTCATTTACACGACGGGACGAGTGCTGTATTGCTGAGCAGCCATTCTCTCACAAGAGTATGAATAGATGCTAAAGCACGCATTACACGCTTAATGTTTCATTCAGGATGCCAAGTAACTGCATGTCATTTAAACGACGTGACCAGCGCTGTATTGCTGAGCAGCCATTGTCTCCCGAGAGCATGTAGAGCTGCTAAAGCACTCATGTCCATTTGAATGTAAAATGCAGGATGCCAAGTAACTGCATGAGATTTACACGACGTGATTAGCGCTGAACTGCGGACCGTTGTCTCCCAAGAGCATATAGAGCGGCTAAAGCACTCATGACAATCTTAATGTTACCTCCAGGATGCCAAGTGACTGTATGTCATTTACACAAACAAATGAGCTGCTTCTCGCATTCGTGTGTCTTATTACGTCTCCCTAAAGGATACGTGTACATGGCATTGATATAAAAAAAAACATGGAATGGCAGTCCAATCTGTTGCTAGAATTTACATCAGGGTGTATACTATATGCAAGCAGACCATGACTCTTGTGATACAGTTGGTGGTCTCAGGCTAACACGAGTCTTCCCTGTAGGACAAGTAATAAACCACCAAATTGTCTGGCGCGGTTCATTAGTTTAAATGAAAGGAAAGCCTGGAGTCTCACATTTGCCCCCCATCCATCAATTGTGTAGTAATTTAAAATGGAAATGCAATACTCTCTGATCTAACGTAATGCATTCTTTCAAATAACCCGAGTAGCAAAATATATATCCTCCATTTTGACATAATATACAGTTTTATTTGCTTAATACCCATGGTGTTTTTTGTCATAACTTGGACCCATTTGTGCAAGCATATTACTCTTTTCTAAATCATAAGACCGCCCCGGTGTCGTAGTGGTATGACCAATATGATGACTGAATGTACATAAGGTTAACATATTTTGAAAGAAACGAAACTTAAAACCTCGCTGAAATTTGTTTTTGCCTCGGCCTATTATTTATTCCCCCGGCAACGATGTCGTGATTTCAGATCTTAAATACTTTCCTTTAAGCATACTATATTTGAAGCGGACGACATTTGTAAGCATTGATGGAAGAGGTGAATAAGCACATTATAAGCATGTCTTTACTTTTCTCGCCATGGCTTGAACCCTGTATCAACACAATACTTAACAAATTCCGGATGTTTTACGGGTGTAGCAACGTCTTCCGTGCATGTTTCTAAAGCAAACGACTCTTAAAATGAGACAAATTCCAATATATAACGGGTTAATTATTAGTTCTGCCAAGAACGTTAAAGTGAAAGTGATTCGTAATGGATTCCGATTAAGTAAGATTTAAAAATGAAACTGTTCATTATCGCTGAACTCAATACAGAATCAATACGTATAAACCTTTGATAAATAAAACCAAAGACAAAGCATATATATATCTGATTTCATATAAAGTTTTATTAAACGAGTTCAAGATTTTTTGTTATTAAGCGAGCCTGTGGCGAGCATAATAACAAATATCTTGGACGAGTTTAATAAAACTGTTTATGAAATGACAACGAATGTCAGATTCTTTTTATCACATGACGAAACACACAAAGAAAATCGGGTTTTCCAAAGCTATTTTAATTTCGTCAGTAAACCGTATAACAATGCCACAAATAATTATGCCGAGGTCATATTCAGCTTAGTTTATTAAAAGTAATAATAAATATCACTCATGAGATATTATAGATATCACATAAAGTGACTTATGGGGCGTATTTCGATAAATAACGTGACGTCATTTGTTCCTAGTATTAGGTCATGTTATATTACACACGTTGTATATATATAAAGAAATACGTAATAGGTATATTACATCGGATACAAGCATTGTCATGTGATAAACAATAATACTATACAGTATATACTCCTCTGGTCTGCAAACTCTTTCCCACATATAGACGCTTCCAGACGACTTTTGAAAACATTGTGACAAGTGGAGAAATTGCTCAAAACGAGCAATTGCCTTTAGCACATATTTTCAACCTTTTTTCAGTAAATATACCATAATTTATAGAGAGTTTCCGTGTTTTGCGTACATGTTTTAAAAGCCGTCTGATACACATTTCTTATAAGTGGGTTAAAGTTAATGTACAGTATTCCTTTGAGATGTAATTCGAATAATTGATTCTTATAAATATATCCCTGTTGTTAGATTTGTAATCCAGAAACCGGATAAACGTTTTACAAGAAATTGCAATTTGTTTTACCATTTGGGAATGGAAAGAATGCTTTGCTATCGAAACCCTTAGCCTCAAGCAACTACGATTGAGCACAATGTTGACGTATGCACACCAAGAACATCTTGAACATTTATACAGTGGTGTCTTGGTATATAGTTCTCGCTACACGCGCACGGTACTGTGTCGGTCAGGATTAGCCTGTGCGGACTGAGCAGGCTGATCTGGGTCGATCCGTTACGCAGAGTCCATAATGTTGGTTTTCTCCTGGAACGGCTCACTTGTCTAAATATTGTTTACACACGTATCAAGCTCCTGATTATTTCTGACGAATAGGACATTCTAGTTATACATTTGTCAATAGTTTAGATTATCATCTTGACCTTTAACATAGACATAAATCAAGAACTATGAAATCGAATTTGAAATCATGTATTTCATGTTTGAGTAACCCCAGTCATGCTAGTCTAACTCGTGCTATAAGCTCCTCATGGTGTCTGTGTTTGGCAATCCCTTAACATATATATTGGTATGGACCAGAGCTGTAGATAATAAGAGTATTTGAAATCTCAAATATCTTTTTGGACTCTCAAACCCTATGCTGTGGGTACTCAAAATGATCGTCTCAGTGAGACGATTCCATTGAATACCTATAACATATTATGGTGTAGTTGTGTCATAAGAAAGATATTGTCGGGAACAGAGCAGCTGACTCCCCCTTATGTAGTCATCTGGACTATGGATTAACAATTTACAGCTGGGTCCAAATATGTATAGCCTGTGATACCAGATTAGAGCCAGGCCATTTGGTGCAAGCATTCTATTCGACTAGTTCTGGCTTGAACTCCGGATCCTGACTACACAAACAGGTTGTGGTTTTTTTCAGGGTTTGTTTTACATTTTCTTTACGATTGAGACCCATATATACCAGGAGGTCCAGTGGGGGATTTCATAAAAGTTACAATTTTGTTTGTAATTGGCAATTTCTGTCCGATTTGGATTTTACCTATACAACCTAGTGATACATTTAGCTGCTCAGCTCGACATATTCTATTTTGGTATTACTAGAAATGGCTCTTGGTCTTTTTGCGATACAAGTCTGGACAAGTCAATTTTAAAAAGATACAATATTGAAAGAGTTATATTATTATGTGGCGGTGTGCTGGGATTGTTTGAATGATGTTTCTGCCGTACCGAACAGTATTTCATTCGTATCATGGAATTTCCTGGACAAATGACCATCCTCAGCGCCATTATGTACTGGAATACTCACAAGAAATAAAAAAGTGTTCACGTGTTCTTCAAAAGCTATTGTCTCTCGAAATATTCTGGCCATCGTTCACTTACTTTGAATTGTCTCTCATACGTACCAACGTGCGTTTTTGTATTGGCCTTTAAATTCGATATTTGAAGGGAACGACTTGTTTAACTTTATAAAAAAATAAATCAACAATTACACCCAGAAATTTCTTCCGGGTAAAAACATCTATACGTTTTTACCAGACTTTCAGACGCTTTTAAAGGTGCAAAACAATCAGCTAAATGAACACGAATAGCAATGATAAACAACACTGTTTTCTAGACATTGATATGAAGAACCACCGACCAGGTGTTAAACGAGTTTGTTCCCGCTAAAAAGCTTCACGCCACCAATCACATTAATGATTTATTCACAGTTAGATGTCCAGATAAGGATAAATACATTTCTTTTTCCCACAAGATCTCACTTATTATCCAATGACATCTTATGTTGTGGGTACTCAAAAGAATCGTCTCATTGAGACGATTCGTTTGAGTACCCACATCATAAGTTTAGCTGATAAAATAAGGATTTCAGAACAAGCAAAACGAGTTTTGGTACTCACAACCACCTGTAGTGATTTTCGGATTTGATTAGTTGTAGTTTAACGCCGTTTTCATCAATAGTTCACGTATATGGCAGGACAAATCGGCGCACCAGGCTCACTATTTTCGTCTTGATTTTCCTAGAATTGGTTATTGAATCAATGAAAGTCCATTTAAACAACCCCGCTTTAAAAGAGTTAAAGGCAATGAATGTTTGTTCATAGGCCTGTAGACGAAACATGGTTATTAAATACCGTCATGTGATCCATGTAGTTTTTCACATGTCTTTGTAAACTTATTCTTTTCAAGGCTGAAGTTTTCAAAAAATAGATGTGACCAGTTAAAAGTTTAGAAGAGTCCATAGCTTATTTTAGAGAATATTAAGATCAAATTGTTGAGTTAGGCAGTGACCAATCAGATGTCACATAATCGGTTCCAGAAGTCAAAAGGTTAAATAATTTACAACGCATAATGAATCGAGATTCAACACACGTCTGTTACTTACGTATACATATATACAAGATCCAAACAAAAGGTTTTGCCAGTACTTATGTAGACAAAGATAATTTGCATCTGTTATTTCAATGCTAAAGTTTTTTATTCACGTTTAAAAATCTGCAGCAGACAAAATTGCGATCATCTAGGCCAAATAATTTACAACGCATAATGAATCGAGATTCAACACACGTCTGTTACTTACGTATACATATATACAAGATCCAAACAAAAGGTTTTGCCAGTACTTATGTAGACAAAGATAATTTGCATCTGTTATTTCAATGCTAAAGTTTTTCTCACGTTTATAAATCTGCAGCAGACAAAATTGCGATCATCTAGGCCAAATATGGAAAACAATGTTTAACTGAAAGCATATTTATTGATTATTGATTATTGATTAATATTGAAATTAAAGAGGGAAAAGTATCCTTTTTGTGTCATTGCTCTAAGCAAATCGTGTGATGTCGAAGAAAGCGTCTTTTTATAGATGTTGAGACCAAAAACCATGATATTGGAATGATTGGATGGATCAGCACAAAATTGCTATGAAAATAACGTAAGTTGGTGGAATTAACTATTTTGAGCATTTCCTCGATTTCCCACAATGTTTTTAAAATTCGTGTTTATTTGCAAAAAGTCATGTGCAAAATTACGCTATTTACGCTAATTTTGTAATTAAGAAGTCATATTTAAGATAACAATGAGTATACATGAATAATACTTCAACTAACATATTGTTAAAGCTGTTAAGAGCACAACAGCATGGAAATCCAAAATTAATTCATTTCCTTCTTTTCGCATTAAGTTTCGTCAATGTAATCACACTAATTGCGTTGCGAAAATAACCTTATTTGGAATCAATGCAAATTTTAATTAGAAAAGCCTTAACGTAACTAGTCTTAAATATAACTCTTTCAGCGCCAAAGGCAATATTGGGGTTTTTGCAAACAATACAGATTCAGGTGAGTCAGCTCGTAACGAGCTATCTCACCTGAAATCCGTATTGTTTGCCTTTTAGTTATAAAAATATTTCAAACTCTTATTACATGAGAAATGGAGGCGCCCGATTTTGAACATGGAAGAGTCTACTTTAAACAATTTGGCGCTGAAAGAGATATGACACAAAAACGATTCACCACTGATTGCAATCAAACTATTAGGATGCTTAAGCACGGATTCTCTTGTATGTCTCTTTCCAAACGTGTAATTATTACGATAAAGTTGTCTTTACTTGAGCACCGCTCACATTTTGCATACAACTGCCCTGTGTTCCATAGTCACCTGTTTTGGGTTTGGTGACTATGGAACACAGGGCTGATATCTTTTGTTTAAATAGTTTAAACGGTGTTATTATACATGTTGATTAAAACAATCTGTCGGTATATATTTATTATTCAAGCTCGATGTCTGCATCCTAAAGCTTTGACCAGTACTCGCACCGTTTGTGTGGAAGAGAATCCTTTACACTGTTCATCCGAGTAACTTACTTGTTTTTGCTCTGTTCTCTCATTGATATACAGTGTAGAGTTTGATCATGTAGAATAGGGAACGCAATTCAAAACAACATTTTATAAAGATGCTGAGTTTGTATATAATACATAAAAGACAGTTCCGCAATAAATTATACATCGTGATCAAGGAAGAAAAACACATTTGTATCCACATTTGTATACAAATTCATAGAATCGGTTTTCCTGGGGATCGGTTCTATCGGCTGTTGTGTGATGACAGACATATAAACAACATTTATATCCTATTCATAGTATCCAGTATAATCAGCAATCTTCTGTAAATTCAATGAAATAAGGATCAAAAGAAACTTTGAAATATGATTCCAATTTAATCCCGTAACTAATTCTATACAGCTTTGTGCCCTTTCTAGATAACCAATCGCTATTGCTGTCACGATTTATACAAACAAGGGGTCAGTCTGACTTGTCGATATTTTATGTGAACCCAATTTGTTCCAGCTTGGCGTATTTTCCAATAGGCTACATGGTAATAATGGAAGGCAAGAAATGTCAGACAGAACTACTTAACAGAGATAAATAAATATGTTGACGTATGTGTTTGTGTTCGAAATAGATCATATATATCTATTTCATTATAAGAGTTAATTCATTTGGCCTTTGTGGCACGGCATATATGACGATAATAATTACAGGAGAAGTCAAAGGAAAGCTCAAGTAAACACAATACAGTAACATTTATGTTAATTTACAATTTTATAAAATTAATATAATTAGTTGTATAACTCATTGGCTATATATTAGCAATATTCTGTCCATATACACCACGTATTGGTTTCTATTTGTTTTGAAATCATAACAATTGAAATAACAAAGCAGATATTACAATACAAGTTACACAACGTAGCCTTATGGCAAAGGGGCGTTATTCAGATCGGCCTTCAGGGCAGACAGTTGTGTCAGAGGAATTTCAAATGACAACAAGACGGATGTTTGATGCAAAGAGAAGCCGCAATATTTCGTTTCACATGAAAAAATAAGAAAAACAATCATCTAAATCCACAAACATTAGAACAATTTAATCTGTAGTCAGTAATGCTGATATCGACATATAATACTAAAGATAAATGGACAGGAGGTTATGATAAATTGAAATAAGTACCAAAAACAATCAACTATTTGTATTGAACACACGCCCTGTTATATGATAATGTTTTATCAAATTATGCTGACACACAGAAAATCTGTTTTTCGTTTGTATCGGTAAGTCATGATAGTGGATAAGGGTTTCCCACAAAAAAGAATCTGCAGTAGACGACTTTGAAATTATCAAGTAAAAAATATAAACAATCTCCATAAATGATCGTATGAATTGTAAAGTGTTGAAATTATTGTGGCAAATGCAGATATTGCTCATTATGAGCAATTTCTCCCTTTGCCACAATGATTTCTATGATGTTTACCCTGACAGATTTTAAAATCGTCAAGTACAAAACATAGAACATCTCTATATTAGATCTATAGTAAGATAATTGAAAAGAGTGGAAATTATTGTGGCAAATTGAGCAATTGAAAATCAAAGCTGTCGGATTACAAACGAACAATCTCGAGTTGACGAAACTGATGTGAACTCGTGTCGTGATTAGCATTCAGAAAATCAAGGAAACGTATTTCAAGACTGACAAGAGCTGCAGCGACTTTTGAAAACATTGTGACAAAAAGAGAAATTGATCACGAGGAATTTATCCTTTTGCCATAATGTTTTCTACTTTATGTCCATAAATTTATACCTTCATTTAGCAAGATGTTCCAATTTTTACTTAATGTGCTACATATCTGTTGTACGTGGGAAAGGCTTAACATAGGAACTAGTTTCATTTTTTTAGAAAACGTTAAACCAGTGCATGAAAATTTACTTGAATTTATTTCTGAAACTGTAAATTTACCAGTTGATATAAGAATTGAAATGCTGTCTACATTTACAGTGATAAGTTAAATACAGTTCAGTAAATCCGATCACACTTTGTTTGTAAGAACCAGAAGATTTCATTTCATTTAAGTTGTCTGGATGTTCACATCGCATCCGTGATAAAACATATTGTCGGCTAGGCAAAATACACCGATATCGTGTTTACCGCGACATTCATGATTGTGAAACTGCAACAGCGACAAGAACGAAATTGATCTTGAAACAGATATTTCTGCGGTTTAAATCTTTTCATGTCTGCATTTTGCGATGACAATTGTACTCAAAGTTATTTTTGAATCAAGTATGTACTGAACATGAAAGTCAGATTATTAAAGGGATGTTTTAAACGTCATTACCTTAAATTAATGAACTTAGTAAGGACAAAGAGAAATTAAGATATGTGGTCACGCTGGCAGGTCTAAATATTTTCCTTGTCCGAGATTTCTAACGCCTCCTGGTGGCTTCCAATTTTGTTAAAACATGAGTGTTTTATATTTTGTTGAATAACAGCCTCTGACTGATTTGTAATCAAGACATTGTTTGCTTTTAGCTGTATTGAGCCATTTTCAAAACAAGATGTTTTTTTCTGATTTTGAAAGTAAGATTCACTGCGGGATATGGGTGATCTTCATAGCTTAAAAAGGGAAGGACAACATACGAGTTTGTTTGTGCTAGTTTTGGTAGTTATAAAAATGATTTAAATGAATGTAGGTTTCCGGGTTATTTGAATTGTTCGGAAAGAGCCCTAATCTAAACGCTATAACGGTCGCACATGGAAAATATTTGCTGCCATTTTGGTTAATCTAACTTCATTGTTTATTGTTTCATTTATTAGATAGTTACATAACATATTTTAAAAAGGCATTCAAGAGGCTTTGTCAATTCCCATGGAGCTTTTGGTGGAATGTTGGGAGAAAGATAATGTATAAAGTTGACCTCCTTTGGCTAAACAATGTATAAACTAAAACTGCCTATGCTTTAATGGCGTTCTATACACATTGATTATATTTAAAAGATGACACGTCATGTAAATTATTTTATAATTATGTTATGACAAAAAACTGGATAAACTGTGTAGAATATTATTTTTTTCCCAAAATCACATTCTTAGCAGGTCTGTGTAGGATGTGTTCATAGTCTTTACATGTCGAAGCTTTGATGTATGTGTGTCTGTCCATCATTGGGGTTGACATGAGAACCACATTCTTCCCACGACATATTAAAGATCACATTGCGTCAAATGAGATAATAATCTTCACATCGGTATCAATTATGATCATATTATTCACGCCTGTGTCAAATGTGATCATATTCTTTACACATTTTAATGTAATTCTATCGAAAAGGAAATAAATGAAGTCACGAGTATTATGAATGCCTTCGCTGAACACGGGATCGCCACTTGCGCTGAGTTTGAGATAACCTATGACACCGATTCCGGAATTAATATTGGCACAGAGCCTAATATCATAAATGACAGAGAGGATCGCTGAAATCGACCTAGACATCCACTGACGCCGAATACCAGATGATAACTGAGGCCGGGCCAAAGAGATCCACTGACGCCGAACTCGAGATGATTACTGAAGCCGAGCCAAAGAGATCCACTGGCGCCGAACTCGAGATGATTACTGAAGCCGAGCCAAAGAGATCCAATGACACCGAACTCGAGATGATTACTGAAGCCGAGCCAAAGAGATCCAATGACGCCGAACAACAATTGATTTCAGAAGCCGATCTAAAGACACCTATTGGCGTCAAAACCGAGTAGACCATCGACTCAACGCCGAAGATAACTACTGGATCCTGTAGAAATCGAAAAGTGTCTAGTTTCGACGTCTGATCGGGTAATACTAAATACATCCACTGGCGCCCAACCCGAGATGACCATCGACTCCAAACCCAAGATAACAGCTGAACCAAGGTTAATCACCTCGCCATAAAGTCTTTATAAGCGTTCAATCATTTTTTCTTGGTAAACAATGGACATTTGGGTGCCATTGCTCGTTCTGAGCAATGGAACCTAACTTTGCATTGCTTACAAAGGGGTCAAAATTGCCCCTAAACCAGGGTTTTCAAAATAGGTTTTTAGTTACAACCGTTTCACGCTAAGCCCT
Source organism: Serripes groenlandicus (assembly GCA_031761405.1). NCBI lineage: Eukaryota > Metazoa > Mollusca > Bivalvia > Cardiida > Cardiidae > Serripes > Serripes groenlandicus. The sequence goes on from JASEVX010000011.1 coordinate 26,045,445, forward strand.
CGATATGGAACAAGATGTCCTCTCGTCTTCCACGGGTCAATCATTTATGGAAATGCTTTAGAAAGTGTTTTAAAAACTTAAAAGTCTAATTGACGAACAATTAACAACCAGATCGTGCTGCACGGATCCACATAAAGGATGAGTTTAGCAGGTTTTCCCTTATTTCAGTTAACAGAGCTCTAACAAAGGGGCGTTTTGCATGTTCTAAAATCCTTATTTGATCCTATAACCCTACGATTTTTTTAGTACCCACAACATATAGTTCGCTTTAATATTAAGATAGAAATTGTGGGGGAAAGAACTGAATACATATTCTTACCTGGACCTGGTATAACATTTTTAACTACATTTATAATCATTTTAGGTAAATTTCAACGAGTACAGTCTAAGTTTAGTCTAATATCTGAGCTTCATTTTACCGATATTAATGTGAAGTCAAATGATGTTCGTTAAACACTTTTACCGTTTATTTCTTCTCTGTAATGTTAACTGCTCTTAATAATTAGTTTCGATTATTGGATGTTGCAATAGATGCAACAAGATAATTGTTTCTTTAGTACATTACATTTCTCATTATAGCTGTACAACTAAACGGCGTGCAACAAATAAGAACAAAATACTCTTTTTTTTTAAGATTTCCAACGTGATGTTACTCGTTTTTTCTACGAAGTCTACCCTATTATATTGAATGTGTAAACAACCCTTTAGAAAACATCTACATGTAAAGAAAGGTAATTTTAATCTAGAAAGTTTAATTTAGAGTTCAACACACTGTGAACAAAGGAGAAACTACTCGTCGTTTCTAACAAATTCTCGTTTTAAACTCCACCGGCTTTGGATGGTTGAGCTATTTTTCCTGTTCATGCCTATACTGTTATCTCAGAAAAAAAAATTTTTATAAGAAATTAGTTTGCACAAATATTATATTGGTGACGTTATATAGATTTCCTCATGTCATATTAAGTTGCTTAAATACTTTGGCAACATAGAGTAGGGTTATTTCGCCTTCTAACAGTGGAGCGATACTGGCTCTCTTTGGATCGCAGTGTAATACATGGTATCAAAATGGTATGGTTCAATATCGCGACGGTACAACATAGGTCGTAATGGTATGATACGAGATAGCAACGGTACAACATTGATCGTAATGGTATGACACGAGATCGCGACGGTACAACATAGGTCGTAATGGTAAGATACGAGATCGCTACGGTACAACATAGGTCGTAATGGTATGATACGAGATCGCTACGGTACAACATAGGTCGTAATGGTATGATACGAGATCGCTACGGTACAACATTGATCGTAATGGTATGATACGAGATCGCGACGGTACAACATTGATATTAATCGTATGATACGAGATCGCGACGGTACAACATTGATATTAATGGTATGATACGAGATTGCGACGGTACAACATTGATCGTAATGGTATGCTACGAGATGGCAACGGTACAACATTGATCGTAATGGTATGATACGAGATCGCGACCGTACAACATTGATCGTAATGGTATGCTACGAGATTGCAACGGTACAACATTTGATCGTAATGATATGATACGAGATCGCGACGGTACAACATTGATCGTAATGGTATGATACGAGATCGCGACGGTACAACATTGATCGTAATGATATGATACGAAATCGCGACGGTACAACATTGATCGTAATGGTATGATACGAGATCGCGACCGTACAACATTGATCGTAATGGTATGCTACGAGATTGCAACGGTACAACATTTAATCGTAATGATATGATACGAGATCGCGACGGTACAACATTGATCGTAATGGTATGATACGAGATCGCGACGGTACAACATTGATCGTAATGGTATGGTTCGAGATCATGACGGTACAACATTAATCGTAATGGTATGATACGAGATCGCGACGGTACAACATTGATATTAATGGTATGATACGCTATCGCGACGGTACAACATTGATCGTAATGGTATGATACGAGATCGCGACGGTACAACATTGATTGTAATGGTCTGATACGAGATTGCGATCATAAAACACTGGGTCGCAATGGTATGAATCGAGACATGGGATCAAATGGTATGGTTCGAGATCGCAACGTTACAACATAGACCGAAAATGATATTATACGAGATCGATACGGTACCATGTGAAGAGTCGACTTTTAAATGGCTCAAACCAGATTCCGTATAAACCAGATGGCATAGGCAGTTTGACCTACCGAGTAATTGAATGACAATCATTTCTATTACAAACCGGAAATAGACAGGTTTATTACGAGTTTGGCATCTTTGTGGATCAAACAGACATGGTACAAATTCAATTCAATCTTAGATCCCTTTGTCTTCAGTTGAATTTTACTACAGCTTACCTACTTCTCGGAAATATTACGGACGTGCTTATCGAATTACGTTATTGATACAGTTAAAGGATTAAGCTTTCATTTTTATTGTCCACTTATTCATGATGATTTGATAATTTCTTCATCGTCAAGAGTCTTATATTTTAATTACACTTAAATACATGGAGGTATATAAATATATCTTCTACTTATATATCTTGGGTTTGATTGCTCTATATTGTTTGTGTCGAGTCCCGGTAGCTCAGTCGGTAAGGACGCGGACTGTCAATCCAGGGGTTGTGAGTTCGAATCCCGGCTCGGCCAACTTTCTTTCCGACGCTTGACAAAAGTCATTGCGACATGCGTCGTTCGTCTTCCTCCAATGGGCTATCAGTCTATGCGGAAAAGCAGCCAGTTGCTTGGGAAGATTGTTGTGTGGAGTACTGGTGTGAGAAAACCAGGAAACATATGAGTAGCTGAACTGGCCGCCGTGATATGACTGAGAAATTGTTAAAAACGGCGTTAAACCCCAATCAATCAATCAATATATTGTTTGTTGTTTTGTTGCGTATGTTAAATTGATGACATCTTGCCATGTGCAGTTTTTGCCCCACAGGGTTATTGTCCGTACCCCATCTAAAATGTGTGTGTAATGTTCTAGACTTATGAAGATGTATGTGCTTTTCTCTTCAATGACTATGTATATGTGTTCATTTATTAAACTGTAATATAAATATGTTTGCGGCGATGTAAAATAACTTTATATGACGAATAAATTGACTTGGAACCTGAAATTTGAAAATTGATTACTGTATATCTACTTGACACCGGAAACATTAAGAAATCAGCTACATGTATTAACAAGATTCTCGATGCAGGTACACCTTTTAAAGTAGGTTTTGAAGGCGTTCGTTAAATGTTTAACTACTTCTTTAACTTAAATATACAAGTACACATATCACAATAGTAAAATGTAACCTACTCAAGATGTAAAACATAAACAATGAAGTTGCCATTTGAAGGAAAGAAAGGGAGAGTATTTTGATTTTAATTCGATACGGGAATCGAACCCGCGAACTGCCGCACCCGAGGCGGACCCTATTCCACTACACCACCGAGGCGCGGTCTCTAAATGGATATTAGTAAAGTTGTTAATGTGAGCCTTCCCGCGAGAAAACCAACATTGCGGACTCTGCGTAATGTATCGACCCGGATCAGCCTTAGCTTGCCGCGCAGGCATACCCGGATATACACTTTTCGCCTCCTGTGGATTTTCTGTTTCGGGAATTATTACTCTATACCTCTATCGCCCTGAGACGGAATATGTCGGGCCGGATCAGTCTGCGCGGACTGCGCAGGCTGGTCTGGGTCGTCACATTACGTAGAGGCCATAATGCTGTTTTTCTCGCTGAACAGCTCATGTGAGTATATCAAGCAAACGTTCAAGGCGAGTATTATTCAAAAGCATACCGAGGGCTTGGTGTGAAACGGTTGTAACTAAAATCGATATTTTGTTACCAAGGTTAATCACCTCGCCATAAAGTCTTTATAAGCGTTAAATCATTTTTCTTGGTAAACAATGGAAATTTAGGTGCCATTGCTCGTTCTGAGCAATGGCACCTAAATTTGCATTGTTTACAAAGGGGTCAAAATTGCCCCTAAACTAGGGTTTTCAAAATAGGTTTTTAGTTACAACCGTTTCACACCAAGCCCTCGATACGTATAATAATTATGAAGTGACCTCCTAATCATGTATTTGGTGTTAATGTTACATGGAACTCGTAGATCAACCTTGAAATGTTTTTACTCGTAGACCAACCTAGAAATGTTTTTGTCGACATGTTGAGAACTACAAATTACTCTTTCCAAAGAAACAAATTATTCTATTTATTTATTTAACTTTAAATTGTAATTGTAAACAAGGGTTACTATAAGGCCGGAAACAGTCCCTTTAAATTACATGTATCATCACAAATTTTGTCTTTATAATGTTTTTTTTATTTTATTACTAATGTAAAACGGAAAAAAAGATAAATCATTTGCATAATGACTGTTATTATGCTAATATAACATCCCATTTTCTTCTCTTTAACATAGGGAAATTGCCAAAAAAAATGCCACATTATTTCTAAACGAACGATGTACTTTTAAAAATTGTCACGACTTCGTGTATGAGGATAATGAATTTTCCGTTGCACATAACTTAATGTGTTAATTCATAGTTTAAGAGGTCAAGGAGTTGGTTCGGATATGCGACCTGTGGTACAATGTATGTTACATGTAGCTGAGCAAGTTATCCGGACAGTTTGTTCGTAGCGAGTGTTTTAATTTCGCATTTACTACATGACATTGAACATATTGTTCGGTGACTGAAAAGCAAGCATTTAAAAGATCTCAAGAATGCACACTGCCTGCTCTTCCACATATACGGCTAGCCCAGTGGTATAAGGACGAATGCCGCGTGTAGCATTGACTTTTTTAGTCAAGAAATAGAAAGTTGTATAGATATGTTAGAGGAGGGTATGATATATTACCGTCTATCTTAAGACATAATGGTATATGTCTTTTATAAATTCAGATATTTCCGACAAATATCTAGCAAATTATGGATGTAGGCTCTGCTAACAATAAGTAGAACAGTAGCGAGCCGTCCCACGAGAAAACCAACACTATGGACTCTGCGTAAAGTATCGACCCGGATCAGGCTAAGCATGCCGCACAGGCTAACCCGAACAGATACTTTTCGCCTCCTGTGGGTTTTCTGTTTCAGGAATCATTACTCTATACATCTATCCACCTAAGACGGAATGTGTCAGCCCAGATTAGCCTGTGCGGATTGCGCAAACTGATCTGGGTCGATACATAAGGCAGAGTCCATAATGTTGGTGTTCTCGTGGGACTGATGAAATGTGTTCACGGGAGGTGTTTAAAGTCGTTTCAATGTTGATATATCGTATTTATGACGTACAGCGGAAAAAGAGTAAACTATTATATCGCATGCATAATCTGCATCAAGCATGTTATAAACTCTTGATAAATGGGTTATCAACCTACGCGACTTTTAATAGCGTTATTACTGTCAAATCGCGAAATGGTTCTATCGGGAACGTATAATAGCTCTCGCATTGCCTTTATTTCCTCGATACAATGAAGAGTAAATAAAACTGCAATCGACTGATTGATTGGGGGACGCCGTTTTCAACAATTGTTCAGTCATATCACGGCGGCCAGTTCACAGACCCATGTATTTCCGTGCTACAGTATCTCACACCAGCTCCCATCTCAACATTTTTTCCCACATAGACTGTTACATGTAGTCCATCTCAACCCGTGGATCGACTGAGCTACCGGGACTCGGCGAATACAGCAATATCGAACTATTAAAATCATTGACGTCGGGTGTGTTTGGAAGACTTCATATATAAATATATCCCTTTCAAATTTCATTCCTTTCTCGCATTCGTTATACTTTCTTCGGGGGCGGAATGAGGATTTAAGGATAACCTTACTTTCAATAATTTGTGAATTATATAAATGAACTGGCCGGGAATTTAATGCTACGCATTTGTGAACCTCACTAACATGGCAATGTTCCTTTGGGTTTAGAACAGTTTTCTTTTCATTAAGGAATGTCTTCCCGGTCTTCAAAAAACCATTTGTTTCTACTGCTAAGTAAAATTCTCTATTTTTAACTGGTTTTAACCAAACCACCAACAGAAAGATTGAATTTTATGAAATAAAGACGCATTTCGGGCAAATAAGAAAAAGTTTGCTTTGAAAAAATACCCTTTCCTTGGCAAGTTTTTCGTTATTCGTAGGCTACTTTGACGAAACAACATGTATACCTTAAGATGCCTTCCACACGTTATCCTTCTAAAACACCGTATTGATAATATTCAAATAGAAATCCATTCATTTGACGATCCTATTTAGTAAGGAAACATGTTTACGTAAAATACTTAATCCTCTCTTTCATACAGACGCTTTCTGACGCCTCTGCAATAGGATATTGTAAAACACAATGTGACAAAAGGAGAAATTGCACTTAATGAGAAATTTCTCCTTTTGTCACATCGTTTTCAACTGTAGTTAATTATTATACTTTCATTTAAAGATATTTTTCAAGATTTTGTCAAAGTCGATTACTGTAGATTTGTTTTATATTTGGAAAAGGGGTAATACAAAAAAGATAGCGTGATTCTCTGACGAATTTATCTCTGATTCTACAGTGTTTTTCTTCTCTCATAACAAATTAATGATCACTGTCTGATTATAGGCATCGCGTCAGTCGAGAACGAATCATTCTGATATGTTATTCTTAAATATTTCAAAGCATATATGATCCGTACCGCGAGAAAACCAATATTATGGCCTCTGCGTAATGTATCAAACAAGATCAGCCTGCGTAGTCCGCGCAGAATGATCTGGGCCGACACATTCCGTCTTAGAGGGAAGAGGTTTAGAGTAATGATTCCTTAAACAGAAAATCCACAGGAGGCGAAAAGTGTCTATCCGGGTAAGCCTGCGCGGCATGCTTAGGCTGATCCGGGTCGATACTTTCCGCAGAGTCCACACTGTTGGTTTTCTCGCGGGACGGTTCATATATTATCATTTATGCTTCCCTTATAACAATGCCTAACAATTTTTTTTCATAACTCTTTCAATGCCGAATTAAAAAAAATCGACTCTTTCATGATGAAAATTAGACCACTCCATTTATCGTCCAACCGGGAAATTTGGTAAAATTTCGCAAACAATGCAGATTTCAGGAGAGACGGCTCGTTACGATCTGTCTCACTTGAATATGAATTGCTTGTAAAAAGCCTTAAATTGTCTTTGGAAGCGAAAGAGTTAAGAACTAAGTACTGCTAGTCAACGCGGTAAATGTTTACTTAAATATTTTGTAAAACAAGAATGGTGGAATGTGTTCCAATCTTATTTAATGTTTTAAGTATGACCTAGCGCAAAGTATGGTGTATATCATCTGCGTAATGTATCGACCAGATCAGCCTGCGCTGTCCGCGCAGACTGATCCGGCCGACACATTCCGTCTTAGGGGGAAAGATGTATAGGGTAGTGATTCCTGAAACAGAAAATCCACAGGAGGCGAAAAGTGTCTATCCGGGTAAGCCTGCGCGGCATGCTTAGGCTGATCCGCGTCGATACTTTACGCAGAGTCAACAATGTTGGTTTTCTCGCGCTACGGCTCATATCATCTGCGTAATGTATCGACCAGATCAGCCTGCGCTGTCCGCGCAGACTGATCCGGCCGACACATTCCGTCTTAGGGGGAAAGATGTATAGAGTAGCGCAAAGTATGGTTGGTGGAATTGTATTCTGATCTGTGCACACATAGATCCTCGGTAAATGAGAATAACTACATTGATTGAGTGCTTGGTGTTTGACGCCGCTTTCAGCAATGTTTCAATTTTATCACGGTCGTATCCTCTTGGCACGTTTCCGGTTATACTGGTCCAGTTATTCTGACACCAGCCAGTCAGTCGTAATGCTAACCCAGCAACCCTGAGCGCCCAAGGAGGGCAGACATTACTATCATTTTTAAAGTATTTAGTATAACCCGACTGGGGATCAAACCTGCGACATCCCGCACCCGAGGCAGACGCTCTACCACTACACCACCGCGGCGGTTTTGAATAGCATCATGAAACTCAGTTGAATGTGGCTACAAGTGTAAAGCGTTTTGATCTAGTTCAGAATCGTCGGCTCTGAAAGGATAGTGTCGAAACTTTAGCATAGCTTGAAGAGGACTAGATAAAGAGGAGTAAGCTATGAAGAGGACAAGATAAAGAGGAGTAAGCTGGTCTTTTCCAAACAATATCTATCTTCAAATTCGACTAAACCATATGTTATGGGTACTCTAAAGGATCGTCTCATATAAGGAGGTGAGGGGTGTGAAATACTCCTCTTATCTAGAGCTCAGAGAACTAGATAAGGAGGATTAAGTCGGTACGTTAACCCTGTGCTATGGGTACTCAAAAGATACATTTCAATGAGACGAATCATTTGAGTACCCATAGCATAGGGATTGGGGTCATATAAGGATTTAGGGATTTTGGAATGTGAAATACTCTTCTTATCTAGAACTCAGAGGACTATGGAGGGGTTTACTGTTAGTTTCCAAACAACATCTATCTTATGATTCAACTAAACCATATGTTGTGGCATCCTCGGTACCTAGGCTATTCATAAAATATATGATACCCTGGGCAAATTGGCTGTACAATTCTCGTACTTATAAATAAGTTATGAGGTGAAATGCAGCCGCTTGATTAGCCGCATGACATAAACCTCATGTGTACACAGTTACGGAGGAAATCGTGATGCATGCTTTACGAAGTTTCGCTAGCCAATTTGCCCAGGGTATCATATATTGTATGAATAGCCTGGGTACCGAAGATCATATAATTTATGAATAGCCTGGGTACCGAGGATGATGTTGTGGGTACTCAAAGCAATCGTCTCAAAGAGAAGATTCTTTTGATCACCAACAACATACTAGGGTTTGAGGATCATATAAGGATTTGGTGATGTGAAATACTCAAATTGATTGAACAATCTTTGTTACAAAGTCAAAAATAACAGACAACACTATCCCTTTGTACACCCGGCCGGGTAGCTCAATTGGTAGCGTATCTGACTCGTGATCTGGAGGTCACGGGATCGATACCCGGTTGCGGCGACATTCTTTCGGGCGATGTTTTCCATTGCCTCTCACCTCTGATCTATGTGAGAAAGTAGTCAGTGGCTTCGAAAGAATGTTGTTTATGTACTGGTGTGGGAAAGCCAGGAAAACATGGGTAGGTGCACTGACCGCCGTGATATGACCAAAGCTGTTGAAAGCGGCGTTAAACTCCAAACAAACAAACAAACAAACAAACAAAATCCCTTTGTACAAGACGCGGCTCATCGCCATTAGTGCTCTCTCATTTCTGTTTTGATTTATCTAAATAATGAATTTTGAATGATGATATCTCTTTGGTTGGAAGAGCCGTTTCATTACAGAAAGTAGTTCATATATGACGGGTTATTAATCCTATGATATATCGTGTGTTGTTCGTGAATAGTTTAGTTGGTTTGGTCTGATTCAATATTCCATGTCCTCTATATGTTGTGTTTGTTCGTGTAGTTGTGTGTGTTAAATTGATGGCTTTGACACCTTGCCATGTGTTTGTATTTGAGCCGAATTACGAAAAAAAGAAAAAATGTTGACTCTGCGTAAAGTATCGCCCCGGATCAGCATATTAGCATGCAGCAAAGGCTAACGCGGACAGACACTTTTCGCCTTCTGTGGATTTTCTGTTTCAGGAATCATTACTCTATACCTCAACCCCCCTGAAAAGGATTGTGTCGGCCCAGATTAGCCTCCGCGGACTGCGTAGCTTGATCTGGGTCGATACATTACGCAGATTCAATAATGATGGTTTTCTGACGGAACATCTCATTCGTTAATTGTTTGTGTAATGATGTAATTGTGAGACCTAACTAATGCGAATGTATAGGTTTTTTCCTCTTCGAGGTATATTTTTATATGTATTTGTGTTTGTCAATGACTATGTACTTTGTATAGGTCAAACGTTCTGTTCTGTTCTATTCTGTATACATGTTCCTTTGTTAAACAGTCATATAAATATGTTTACGGCGATGTAATATAACTTTAACCCTTTCCCTCATATAGACGCTATCTGACGCCTCTGCAGCAGACGGCTTTTTGAAAACATAGTAACAAAAGAAGAAATTGCACAAAACGTGCAATTTCTCCTTTTGTCACAATATTTTCCACTTTTTGTCATAGGTTATCCATTTAATTAAAGAGATTTTCCAAGTTTTGACAAAATATGTTTAAAGTCGTCTGCTGCAGAATTGTCGCATGAGGAAAAGGGTTAAATGCCGAATAAATACACTTGAAACATGATAAGTTGTGGATGTGAGGTGAACGTGTAGATGGCCTCCTACTGCCTCGACTACTGAGATCGCTTTAGACCATCGAACATATCTTTTAAGTTATCATATTGATAAAAAAGCTAGTATGTTCAAAACTTCATAAATCGGTCATACTACATGTTATACATGTGGTTACTAGAAAATCTATATTTTAATACTGGCAGAAAACCCCTATAACGAAATTTGCCTTTAAAGCCACACTCCGCCCGGTTTTTATTGGGGTAGCCAGATTGGTCATACTATATGTAAGTGGATACTTGGAAATCAATATTTCAATGTTGGCAGAAAACCACCTATACGGAAAATTACCTTTAATGGTGCTGAACTCCAGATGGAGATCAAAATTCTGAAATGTTGAAACTTCTGCAAATATTGCCAATAGTGAAAACAATGTAAGTAATAAATAGTACAAAACTGTTTTGGCAGTAAGTGTTGAAAAACAGGGAGTTGAAGGTCCAGGAAATGGACACAATTTGGCTTACTGGGTATGTCTAACCAGTAAAAATGAAGCATAAAAGATAATTATTTGGATATTTATTGTACTGGAAAGTGAATTTTTCACTCTAATTTTATCCTAAAATTATGATTCTAATATTCTAATATTTCAAGACAACTTTTGAACAGTTTTAAAACTTGACTGTTCTATATATAATCTGGAGTCCAGCACACTCCGTCCTCGAGGTAAGTATCAAAAACATGCAAAAGGTGACTCTTAACAGTATTTATGTAATACATTTTCAGAGGAGAATAAATAGAGAGGCATACATTAATCCTGACTTCATAATGCAGACCCAACAACATAAATTATGAGAAGAAAACACAAGTATGAGGAGGCTTCAAGAGCACAGGATAATGTGTACATTTGATGTTATTAAATATGTATCTAAATATTAACCCTTTCCCTCATACAGACGCTTTCTGACGCCTCTGCAGCAGACGGCTTTTTGAAAACATAGTGACAAAAGAAGAAATAGCTCAAAACGAGCAATTTCTCCTTTTGCCACGATGTTTTCCACTTTAAGTCATAGGTTATCCATTCAGTTATAGAGAGTATCTATTTTTTCACAAAATATGTTCAAAGTCGTCTGCTGCAGAATTGTTGTATGAGTGAAAGGGTTAACCCACATGTTGTGGGTACTCAAAAAAATCTCACGTAGACGATTATGTTTCATTACACGCTCCAGATGGTTTACTTTGAAAGTAAAAGAGATATTGTGGGGAAAATACCATTTTACTCCACTAGACCTCAGATAAGCAACTATAAATAACCGTTTACGCTCCCTCATCACAGACATACAATGTACTTCACATACTATGGTTCTGGTTTTGCACTTTCTGCTTCATTCGAATGCTTTCCGTGATAGTGTACATTATTTTGTCGACAAACGCAGTTGAAAATAGATCAATGAATCAAAATGAACTACCGGTGTTTATCTCCTGACATCAGGGGAGATAAATCTTTATTACGCAAAAAGGAAGGTCCCATTTTGATATTTTTGTCATGCAAGTACGCCCTCGGTATTTCGTACTCTGTGATTTTCATATTGAGATACTTATGCGTTCGCATTCATAAACGTAACTATGCTTTTGAACCATTTCCAACTTGTAGACGTGTCCTTACGCATCTGCAGCAGACAACTGTTGAAGACAGTGTAGCAAAAGGAGAAATTTGCTCATCATGAGCAATTGTCCTTTTGCCACTATATTATCAACTTTATTAAATACATGTAATTGTTCATTAATGTATAGACCAGTTCATACCATAGACCTTAACTACGACAGTAATGACTTGCCCTCCATGTCGCCCAGGGATGCGCGATTAGCATTACGACTGACTTGATGGTGTCAGGATAAATGGATCAGTAGTGCTGGTAACTTCTGAACAATCGTTAAAAGCGGCGCAAAACACCAAACAATAAATCAATCATTTATAGAGCTTTTCTATATTTGTGAATATATCTTTTCAAAGTCGTCTCCCGTAGATTTGGTGTATGTGGAAAACTGTTAATAAGTAAATTACTTTGCACAAATAAAAAAGTTCACCCTAGTCTCACTGTCCGAATAACCAGCAAGCTGAAACGAATCTACAGCGCCGCGGAACGAAAGCCAACGTTCGTCTGGTGTTTACGAAGTCGAGAAGGGGTCATTACTGAATACTTATTAACACCAGAGTTATGTGACTTGGTATAGACATGCGTATTGTTATCACAATAGCCCAATTCTTTTTTCTTCGAACAACAGATAAGCTAAACATGATTATCATAGTCAAATATCTCCGGCTAAAGGCAAACAATTGCTTTACTGCCATATGCGAACGAACGCAGATGATAGGGTGAACGACTTGTTTTCATTAGTGTATCAAGAATCGCCTTAGACCTATAGAAAACGCGGTAACTAAGTTACGCTATCAATTCGGTCACGCCAAGTAAAGAATCACTTCAATTTATACCTTTCCCACATTACCTTCTACGCCAAATCTACAGCAAACGACATTGGTAACACACAGACAACACCTTGGAAATTCCTTATAAGTAAAATTATAATTATTGAATAGAGTTGAAAACATTGTGGCAAAAGGAGAAATTGCTCATAATGAGCAATTTCTTCCTTTTACCATATTGTTTTCAAAAGTTTTCCACCGCATAGGAGTCTAACATGTATATGTGAGAAAGGGTTAACAATAAATGAATGCGCGTCACAACGCTACTCGCTTCTTTAAGCACCATCTGTGAATCATATTATGCTCGCCGTTTAACTACACCGTTCACTGCTTAGTTACCAATACAAAGCAAAGACAAATCCAAGAATAGTACGGGATACTTGTTGCAGGAATCCATAGGAAATAATCTTATTGTAACTGCAACGGTATCGCATGTGATGATCCATCGTATTGTTAAAGTGTATGATTGATTAGTCTATAATTTAGTTGGATCCTGCAGCAGTCTGCAAATTGTTAATTCCATCAGATGATAAACGTAGTTGCCTGGTTTTTGTTTTGTTTTAAAGTATTATGCCGGATTAAAAACGTACCGTATTGGTGCAATAAGTCTAAGTTGCGAGCTTCATGCAAAACGTTGGTAACTACATCGTGTTACGAAGTATAGTTTGAACCGTTTAGCGTGGAGTAATCTATTTGTTGAGAAATGTGAAATGCCCGTTTTTCTAATGTCACTGTTCGAATACAGTGTATCAATCACATACTTCTTCCCTTGTTAGGCTTATTGAATCTAGACCCTCGCGGTATATAATTTATCACGGTTTATTTCAACTGAAACGCACGAAAATCTGCAGACGGGAATTTGTGCGTTTTTGTTATATCTAATGAGGAATATTTCTTAGTTCAATACGTAGTAACGCGGGCTGTTTTTCCAGAGACATATAAATGATTTTGGTTTCGAAACCAATCTCGGCCAATATTCTTTCCGACGTTTTACAAAAGTCAAATCGACAAACGTACCACCGGGCTAACAGTGGAAATGCGGCCAGTTGCTTGGAGATAATGGTGTATGGAGTACTGATGTGAGAATGCCAGGGAATATATGGGAAGGTGATATGGCCGCCGTCATGTGACTGAAACATTGTTGAAATCGGCGTTTCATTCATTATGTTTTGCCTATCGGTGGATCCGTACCCGTCGGTACCCACATATCTTTACCCTTTCCCACATACAGCAAATATACAGAAGACGGCTTTGGAAAAATATATGCAAAAGTATTGAAACTTTCTATAAATGAAAATATAATTATTGAACAGAGATGAAAATATTGTGACAAAAGGATGAATTGTTCGTTTTGAGCAAGTTCTCCTTGTGTTATAATGTTTCGAGAAGTCGTCTGCTGCAGCGGCGTCAAAAAGTGTCTGTATGTTGAAAATCGCAGTTTTATTCACCCAGTATAATTGTTTTGATCCTAAGTATCTTTAATTGTGATGTCTGTGACTTCTAAAACATCGCCAATTAGAAAAACCTCAAAAAACGTTAGACGGTTACTGTTACATGGTATCGTACATTAATACGATGATCGTTGTGTATATGGAACGCCTTTACTGTCTTATGATGTTATTTTATATTATACGTAGTACATTTTCATGTATATGAGGTACATAATTCATTTGACATGGTACATTGTTAATTATATGCAGTGCCTTTTCCATTATATAGGGTGGTAATTTAATAATATTAAGTGCAAACTTGTGCAGATACAGTAGAATAACCATTATATGGCGTGCAAGCAACTTCATATGCAATACATACAAGATTATATGCAGTACAAATGCCATTATATCCAGTCAGTGTGAACTTTCGATACATGTGGAAGTATTTTGATTATATGCAGTAGTTTGTATGTTGGTTAATAGGTGTGATACATGTTTAAATATTTGAGGTGATTGCGATTAATTATATACGTGGTGAATTATAACTTATGTTCATAAAAAGCAATGTACGCAATGCACTTAGCAATATACTTGGTAGAAACGGCATTTTCATTTTGATTATGTTTGGTCCTTACCAGTATAATATTATACATGGTGTATACAGTTTTATAGTCAGTGCATTTTTGGCTCGACTATTCGGAGAATATGAGAGCTATTCTACTTACCGGCGTCTGCGTCACACCTTGGTGAAGGCTTTGCATGCAAATACATACTACTAGATGTATCGCATTGAAACTTTCTACAATACTTCCGAACTATCACACCTATGTAAATAATCAAGTTTGATAACTCTATCCTGCATTTAATGCAAGTTATGGCCCATATTTTCTTAGAAATTATAGTTAAAGTTTTGCGTGCAACTACACAAAGAGTCTATCTCTCAGTAATTACTTGATGCATTGTATTGAAACTGTATACAACCCTTCCGAACTTTCACACCTATGTAGATTATTAAGAGAGATAGCTCTATCCTGTATTTAGGCAAGTAATGGCCCTATTTTTACTCAGAAATTCTGGTTAAAGTTTTGCGTACAACTACATTAAGAAGTCATAGCTCAGTAATTATTTGATGCATTGTATTGAAACTGTATACAACTCATTCAAACTATCACGCCTTTGGTAATTATTTGTTAAGATAACTCTATTCTGCATGTTATGCAAGTTGTGGCCCTTTTTTTACTTAGGAATTCTGGTTAAGGTTTTGCGTGCAACTATAATAAGAATCCATCTCTCAGTAATTACTTGATGCATTGTATTGAATTTGTATACAACTCTTTCCAAACATCACACATATGTGAATTATTAAATAAGATAACTTTATCCTACATTTAATGCATGTTATGGCCCTTTTTTACTTAGAAATTCTGGTTAACGTTTTACGTGCAACTGCAATAAGAACTCATATCTCAGTAACTACTTGAAGCATTGTATTGAAACTTTATACAACCATTCCAAACCATAACATTTATGTAAATAATTAAGTGACAATACTATATGGAAAATAAATTATGGCCCTTTTTTGGCTTAGAAATTCTGGTAAAAGTTTTGCGTGCAACTACATGGTGGTCCATATCTCAGCAACTACTTGATATATTGCATTGAATCTTTATACAACCATTCCCAACCATCACACCTATGTAAATAATCAAGTGACATAGCTGCATATATTGAACATTATGTACCTTTTTTTTACTTAGAGATTATGGTTTATGTTTTGCGTGCAACAACATTAGAGTCCATATCTCACCAACTACTTGATATATTGCATTGCAACTTTATACAACCATTAGTTTATTATCACTGTTACCTATATGTTTCACACACATCTGTTCTCCTTAAACTTAAAAGTGGTAATATATATTCGAGTGCGCTGTCCTCAGACAGCTCTTGTTCATTGTGGGGATGATTCTTTCCGACATTCTCCGGATTTATTTCCGGAAAATACCGATTAACACCGTCTACGCCAGCGTTGTTTGTAAACGACGACCGTACTGTGACCCCAACAACGACCTAGAATTCATATGAAACTCACTGTAAATAAAGTTAAAACATTGTAGCAAAAGTAGAAATTGTCTCCGATAAGCAATTTCACCATTTTTCAAGATGTTTTCAAATGTCGTCTGCTGCATATGCGCCAAAAATCGTTTCCATCGTCTAATGTCTGTATTATTCTCATGTAAATCATTGAATTGATTCTGCGTATTAAAGAATTTGAATTTGAATTTGAATTTGTTTGTCTGTAAAGCTGAGAGGCACTTATGGATTAATTATCCGTCCGTCCTGCTGGATGTCTGTCTGTCTGCTGTCTTTCTTTCTTTTTTCTTTTTTTCTCTTTCTCTCTATCTCTCTCTCTCTCTCGCTTTCTCTCTCTGTCTCTTTATCATCCTTTCTTTCTGTATTTCTCTCTCTCACTCTCTCTTTCTCCCTCTCTGTCTCTCAATCTCTCTCGGTCTCTTTCTCTTTCTCCCTCTCTGTCTCTCAATCTCTCTCGGTCTCTTTCTCTCTGTCTGTCTCTCTATGTCTCCCTCTATTGGACGAGCCGCTAGGCGAGTCCAATATGATTTTCCAAGCTGTGTACGAGTCCAAATATATTCCGTATTGTACAGAACACTGTTAAATGATCTTTTTATTCTATACCTCGACTTTTTCCCTGTTTTTTATTCCAAGAAGACTATCAGGCTCATAGTTTTCGCCATCCCTTTTTTTAACTGTCAAGTAAAAACTCCGGAGATAACTGTTAAGTTGAACAGCACTTATTTCTTCCAGTTCCCTTGTTTCTGTCGGCACGGCCTGCGCTAACCACCTTTTGAATATTCCTACATCACTTTTAGTTTTTTTCACAGTGTTTTTTGGTTTCTGTTCAATTACAAAGTCATCTATTTCAGAATCGGATAACATTTTAGTTTCAGTGTTACTCCTTGTTTGCAAACGACAATAATGATCCGGTGACAACAGGAGCTTTATCGTAACGCTTTATCTAGAGCGCCTGTCGATTCAGACTTTCATTCGGAACCTTTTCACGCGTTTCGGTCTTTATCATAGGTTTAACATGGGACCTGTGAATCGTACAATACGAAAAAAATACGGGTTATTTTGTACGCGCGTGCGTCCCAATACGGAAATATATTGTACGGTCACATGATTCGAATGAGCGTCTACGATTGGACGTATAAATTAGGTATAGAATAATAATGGTTATTCTACTGTATATACACACTTTTGCACTGCATATTATTACATAACCACCATGTATAACAGAAAAGGCACTGCATATCATGTTAAATGTACCATGTCAAATGAAATATGTACATCGTAGAGATGAACATGTACTCTGTATAATACAATACAACATATTAAAACAGTAAAGGCGTTCCATTTGTGTATACGTCTATGACTGTTTAATCGTGCCCCGAAAGCTCGGTAGCGACGCGGGCTATCAATCCAGGGATTGTGAGTTCGAACCTGAGCTCGGTCTTTCCGACGTTGACAAGAGTCACTGCATGTCGTCATTCGTCTTCCACCAAATGGCTGACAGTCTATGTGGAAATGCAACTGTCAAGTCTGTTGTGTAGAGTACGGATATAAGAAAGCCAGGAAACACATGAGTATGTGAACTGGCCGCCGTCATAGGACTGAATTATTGTGAAAAACGACGTTAAACTCAAATCAAACAATCATTTTTCATGCGTTTGCTAGTCTCGGAGTTAGCGACTGCGTATGCTGAACCGGGCCGACACATTCCGTCTCAGGGGATAAAGGTATAGAGTTATGATTCCTGAAACAGGAAATCCACAGGAGGCGAAAAGTGTCTGCCCGGATTAGCCTGCGCAGCATGCCTAGGCTGATCCGTGTCGATACTTTACGCATAATGCTGGTTTTCTTCTCATTTATGGATGGCAAGGATGTACGACGAGTTGTCGAACAGTACATGATCAGACTGTTTGAGGTGCAGGCCGATCCGAAAATGATTGTTTGATTGATTGTTTGGTGTTTTACGACGCTTTCAACAATGTTTCAGTTATATCTAGGCGCTTCCTGGGTGAGTTACCAGTACTACTGGTCCATCTTTCCTGATACCAGCCTGTCAGTCGTAACGCTAATCACCAAGAAGGTCCAATGAGGGAAAGCCATTCCGAGCCATCCTTTTGAAATGGGGCAACATGTACTTGTATGTACAAGCTGTGGTCTCGTATTTTAAAGTTTAACATCGTTTACCATTACTACCATTTTTAAAGTATTTGATATAATCCGACCGGTGATCGAACCTGCAACTTCCCGTACTCAAGTCGTACACTCTACCACTTCACCACCGATCCGTAAATGAACTTGGTTGCGGAAATTCCCGAAGGTACGTTTTCGTAGGACGGGGCTCACGTTGTATCCGGGGGGAAAAAGACGCCAATCTGTCAGTGACATATGTGATTCCCGTGACCCTGGTAGTGTAAGTTAATAAGATTTGCTAATACGTCGAAAATCCAATTTGGTAATTGCAAATATATGATCCGTCTCACGTGTGTGGACTCTCCGTAAAGTATCGACCGGGATCAGCCTAATCATTCTACGCAGCCTAGCCCGGACAGACACTCTATACATTTACCCCCCTAACGATCCAACAAGTCTTTAAAGGCAACCGGCTACCTTACCACATAGACTATTTAGCCTGTTTGTGGAGAACGTTTTATGATTCTCCCAATACATATTTATTTTCAATCATCGAAAATTATTGATGGCCGAGCCGGAGTTTGAACTCGCGACCCCTCGATCAATAGCCTTCATCGTTACCGAATAACCTATCGCTAAGAATAATTTTGTATACAGTCAAACCTGTGGTAAAAAGACCACATGTGTATAGTTCTTCCTTGTCTATAGCATCCAAACTTCTAATTTCCCAATTAATCATGTTCTTCCTAAATGACACTGCATTTAAAGACAACCTGTGAACAAAGCCAGGTTGTGAACTTCCTAAGGTTGGTCTTTAAACACAGGTTAGACTGTATATATAATATATATATAACGGAAAAATCTGATTCACGTTTGCGTTTAAAATGATATGATTTATTCACTCTCACATTCGTACTTCACTTTCAGATGTCTACAAAAAGAATATAAAGAAAAATACAACTTAAAACCCTTTCAGCGCCGAATTGTTTAAAGTAGACTCTTCCATGTTCAAACTCGGACGACTCTATTTTCATGTTATAGGATTTTTGGAATATATTTCTAACTCACAGCCAAACAATGCAGATTTCAGGTGAGACAGCTCGTTACGAGCTGACTCACCTGAATCTGCATTGTTTGCAAAATGCTCAATATTGCCTTTGGCGCTGAAAGAGTTAAACACGCAATTAGAACAAGGTTGCAAGATAGAATCGCCTTAAAAAGCAATTGATCGTCTTATGAGAGAAAAGCTAATGGGAAAGTTTAAGTCGTTATGGAAAATGTCTTGTTTTATTTTAAGCATGCCAGTATTAATGTGTTTTCACCATTTTTTGTTATCTAATGCATTGCGGTAACACTTTTGGATTGTTCATTTGAATGTGCAATCGTTGGCACATTATTGATTGATTGGAGTTTCATGTGTTTCAGTCTGGCTTTCTTACACCAGTACTCCGTCCAACAGTCTTACCAAGCGATTGGCTGTTTATCAACGTATACCGTTAGCCAATTTTGGGAAGAGGAATGACGCTTGTCGTATATACATTTGACAACGTCGGAAATAATGTTAGCCGAGCTGGGGTTCGAACTGGATTGACAGCCCTGTAGTCGCTACAGATCGATCTACCGGGACTCGGCTATACATAAACCGTGCACTAGGGAAAGAAGCTCAGGCAATTTGGGAGCAGTGCACTACCTGGTCAACAAGGGCAGCTTTGCATATTCATATGATTGATATGTTACTGCTGGCCAAAATGCCACAGGAACTTCTTACACAAAAAGATAGCATGAATGCAAATACATTTCTTTATCTAAAACACGTCATATATGCCCTCAGCCTCCTAAAGCGCTGCGACCGGCTCGGTGGTGTATTGTTAGATTGTCAACTGCGGTGCAGGGGTCTAGCGTTTTGTCCGCGGTCGGGTTAAACAAAAGACTTAAACAATGATAGTAATGCCTGTACCATCCTTATCGCACAGGTTTGCGGGGTTTGCATTACGACTGACTGACCGGCGTCAAGATAAACGAACCAGTAGAACTGGTAACTAACCCAGGAAACAAAGTTATATAATTGGAAAAATGCTGAAAGCGGCGTAAAAAAATAAACAATAAATCAATTAACCTAAAGCACGGCTCTCATATGTTTTTTTAACAAGAAGTGATGACAACCCAAAATCAGAAAAATTGTGTCGAGAAAATATCCGGATTATATTGTGTTTAAGTGCACTGTTGGTCACCTTACCACTCATGAATTCTGGTGTTATCTGAGATATTGACAATTTAAGACAGTGAAAGAATGTCGATTTTATACTGTGGTTTTAAGCCGTTTTCGTAGTCAGGTCGATTGATTGACTGTGGTTCAAAGCCTTTTTCGTAGTCATGTCGATTTTTGACTGTGGTTTAAAGACCTATTCGTAGTCATGTCGATTGATTGACTGTGGTTTAAAGACCTTTTCGTAGCCAATTATATTGATTGACTGTGGTTTAACGCCCCTTTCGTAATCATGTCGATTGTTTGACTGTGGTTTAAAGCCCCATTTGTAGTCATATCGATTGTTTGACTGTGGTTTAAAGACCTTTTCGTAGCCAATTATATTGATTGACTGTGGTTTAAAGTGCTTTTTGTAGTCATGTCCATTCGATTGACTGTGATTTAAAGACCTTTTTGTAGTCATGTCGATTGATTGACTGAGGTTTAAAGACCTTTTCGTTGTCATGTCGATTGATTGACTGAGGTTTAAAGCCCTTTTCGTTGTCATGTCGATTGATTGACTGTGGTTTAAAGCCATTTTTATCGTCAAGTCGATTGTTTGACTGTGGTTTAAAGCCATTTTCATCGTCATGTCGATTGTTTGACTGTGGTTTAAAGCCCTTTTTGCAGTCATGTCGATTGTTTGACTGGAGTTTTAAGCCCTTTTCGTAGTCATGTCGATTGTTTAACTGTGGATTAAAGCCCTTTTCGTAGTCATGTTGATTGTTTTACTGTGGTTTAAAGCCCTTTTCGTAGTCACGTCGACTGTTTGATTTGAATTTAAACCCTTTTCGTAGTCATGTCGATTTGTTGACTGTGGTTTAAAGCCCTTTTCGTGGTCAAGTAAATTGTTTGACTGTGGTTAAAAGCCCTTTTTGTAGTCATGTCGATTGTTTGATTGAGGTTAAAAGCCCTTTTTGTGGTCAAGTCAATTGTTTGACTGTGGTTAAAAGCCCTTTTCGTAGTCATGTCGATTGTTTGATTGAGGTTAAAAGCCCTTTTCGTAGTCATATTGATTTGTTGACTGTGATTTAAAGCCATTTTCGTAGTCATGCCGATTTTTTTTACTTTGGGTTAAAGCCCTTTTCGCTATCATGTTAATTGTTTGACTGTGGTTAAAAGCCCTTTTTGTTGTCATATTGATTGGTTGACTGTTGTTTAAAGCCCTTTTCGTAGTTATGTCAATTGTTTGACTGTGGTTTAAAGACCTTTTCGTAGTCATGTCGATTGTTTGACTGTGGTTTAAAGACCTTTCCGTAGTCATGTCGATTGTTTGACTGTGGTTTAAAGACATTTCCGTAGTCATGTCGATTGTATGACTGTGGTTAAAAGCCCCTTTCGTAGTAATGTTCATTAATTGACTGTGGTTTGAAGGCCTTTCCGTAGTCATGTCGATTGTTTGACTGTGGTTAAAAGCCCCTTTCGTAGTAATGTTGATTGATTGACTGTGGTTTGAAGGCCTTTTCGTGGTCATGTCGATTGATTGACTGTGATTTGAAGCCCTTTTTGTAGTCCTGTCGATTGTGTGACTGGAGTTTTAAGCCCTTTTAGTAATGATTTCAGTTCTATCTTCTAATAAGAAGTGATGACAACCCAAAGTCGGCAAAATTGTGTCGAGAAAATATCCGGATTATCATGTGTTTAAGCGCATAGTTTGCACTGTTCGTCACCTTACCACTCATGAATTCTGGAGTTATCTGAAGCGCAGATATTGACCATTTAAAACAGTGAAAGAATGTTGATTGTTTTACCCTTTGTTGATTGTCTTGTCGATTGTTTGTTTGACTGGAGTTGTAAGCCCTTTTAGTAGTGATTTCAGTTATATCACGGCGGACAGTTCACCTTGTGCGTGGGTGTTACATGGCTTTCTCGCACATATTCTCCACACAGCATCCATCCTAGGTAACTACATACAGTCTTAAAATGATTATTATTGCTGGAAGACGATTGACGCAACTCACAATCACTTGTCAATCATCGGAAAGAAATAATGGCCGAGCCGGGGGTCGATCTCTAGGCTCCCGTAATGATATACACCGTCGTTACCGACTGGGCTTACGCGGCTCGAAAATAAAAATCCTGGTATTTAACTAATATTTACCCTCCATAGATCGATTGTCGCCTCTTGGACTTATATTAACACATGTGTGTTACTCATTGAGATGAATTTTAGTTTAAGGCGCAGACGGCTCATTTATTTGTATGCAGTATATCCTGATATCGCGCGTTGACTCTTTGTTGAATAACCAATTGCTAACTGTGTGGGTATTGGCCCGTTGCAGGTAGTTCGCCCTATAACTGTCCAATGTCCAACTACTAGCTGGCTGGATATTCGTATATAGCAGTAGATTTGCGTTTTGATTCTTTGTTAAATAACCAATTACTAGCCGTGTGGTTATTCGCCTATGGCTATATATTCGATTATATGGCGGACACCCAACTACTAGCTGGCTGTTTATTTGTTTTCTTGCAGTAGATAGAATAACCAACTACCAATTACCAACTGACTTCTAACTTCTCACACCTGATTTAAAAGTGCGCAGACCAATTATCTGAAGATAGTAATCATTTTTAATTTAACCAGTTTGAAGATTTCCTTTTTCCGAAACATTTCTGAAAGATTCTGGAGTCAGGTGTCAGGAGTTGCTATAACCACGATAATTGATTACAGATAACATTCGTATTTGTTTGTGTGTATATGTTGTTTAACGCCGCTTTTAACAATTTTACAGTTATATCTCGGCGTTTCCTGGGTAAGTTACTAGTGCCATCAGTTAATTCATCATGGAGTCAGTCGTAATCCTTAGAGCGAAGGAAGGTAAGCCATTTCCTCGATGTGTAAAGTCTTTCGTATGACCCAGCCGTAGATCGAACCCGCCGTCGGGTCGGACGCTCTACCATTATACCACACTGAGGCGGTGGTTGTCTTGAGACGAATGTGTCGGGAAAACCGACTAAAGGGTATTGGCACACAACTTCAGCCCTCTCATGAGAAAACCAACATTGTGGAATCGACGTAAAGTATCGATCCGGATCAGCCTAAGCATGCCGCGCAGGCTTACCCGGGGAATACACTTTTCGTCTATTGGGGATTTTTTGTTTCAGGAATCATTACTCTATAAATATATTCCCCTGAGAAGGAATGTGTCGGCCCGGGATCAGTCTGCGCGGACTGCGCAGGCTGATCTGAGTCGAAACATTACGCAGAGGCCATAATGTGGGTTTTCCCGCGGCACGGCTCACTTATACCTAATCCAAATTATAAATGATTGTCAGACGCTTCCTGACAGTATCTGTTACTAATTGGCGAATAGCTTTGGTCCAGATTAGACTACGGAGACGTTTAAGTTTATCTGAATTTGCACCAGTCTCACGTTTCTTATGTTTTTGTTTTGGACGAATTTGACCCGCATAGTGTTTCAGCGATTGTCCATATCCTTTCAGAATACGATGAGTCTGAAGCAGACGACTTTTGAAAACATTGTGGAGAAAGAAGGAATTGCTCATGATCAGGTATTTCTCCTTTTGCCATAATGCTTTCATCTTATTTCATTCATTATACTTTCATTTATTCTTACGGTATATCCTATATGGAGATTTCGTAACGGAAATACAGTGAACAAAAACATTTGCGGGAGTTATTTCTGCCTCAATACATGAAAATTGATACTCGGGAGGATCAAGATTAGTCTGTATCTTATTCCATTCTGATCATCTTCCCTGTTGGTTGTCATGTAGTAGTGCAGACAAGCCGGTAACTTATTTGAAACGGTTTTCACCGGTCACGGACTATCGGAGTTTAGCAATAAGATTCCCTGTGTGCATTAACAAATTAAAGACCGTTGCCATATTATTGGATACCCTCAACTTTAAGTAAAACTTTGGAATCTCCTACAGTGGACATTTCTTAAGTGTGAATGTAGATTTGTTGACATTCGCTTTTTGTTTAATATTTCTGTTAAATCATATTTTGTAACAGATAAGAAGATTACGCAACAATATTGACAGATTGGAAGTCTTTATTCAATCTTATATAATCTGTGACAAGACATTCGGCACTCCTCGGCCGACTTCGGTAACCTACATCTAAGATGTAGTATGTCGAGGTGTTCCGATTGGTAACTAGTATATAACATCACCCATATCTTCCGACCTATTACTTTCATATCTAAGCGAGCTATCAGTCGGTTCCACAGTGTTAGTAAATTTCGCTAAGGCCAACATGTTGGTTACATAGGTGTACGGTTCCGAGCTCCAGAAGGGCCAATAATCCGGGTACCCGTTGTAACCATGGAAATCGAGTGGAGCGAGACCCCCAATCCATTTCTTCTTCAGGAGTTGCTGGTACTCCGCTTCTGACACGACACCTTGGAAACCAGCCATGAATTCCTCCTTGTTGGAAATGTTGACGTGTTCACGGTTCATAGGGTACCCTGGCCATGTCTGCAATATTGTAAGATACATTAGTTTAAAATTATTTATTTGTAAACTATTGCGGAACAAGCTTTAAGCTTATATTGATAACTTCGGATGTCTGCTTCCTGGAGAAATAGCCAGTACTCGCGCCGTTTGCGTGGAAAAATCCTAACAGCAGAACCCGCTCATCACGGGTTTCGAACCCGGGACTTTTGGTTCGAGAGGATGACCCTCTACCACTGCATCACTGTCTTCCACAAAGATACGTAAGATATATTGCACAATCGATTTTCTTTTATATTATAATACTATTAACAATCATTAGTAATACTTTTAGTATTGAACTAGAAACATACATGCTTTTTGAGTAATCGAATTTAAAGTTCCTGAAGAAGGCCGTCAGGCCGAAAGCTTGAATATTGAGTGTTATTTTATACATATAATCATAAGTAATATGCATGTTTTACTTTTACTATTTCAGATCTGTTTTTCTAGATATTATAAATGCTTATGGAGGAGAAATTACCATGGGTGCACATATAAATCGGACTTCAAATTGTTGCACATTTTAAAATCTGGGATGACATTGTGTACACCTCGCTTCAAGTTATTTAAGTAGCAAGTTTTAATGTGTCAATGATGCTAATACTGTTGATGATACCAAACCATCTTTTACAATTAGATTGATTCTAAGCAACCTGCCTTGATCAACAAGTTAACCAAACAATGTAATTTACCCTCACCATCGATTTCTCAAAAGAGAGGTATAAAATGCAAAATGCACAACAATCAAATTAAAGTTAACTGATATTTGTATCAAATTACACAACTTAAAGCAAAAAGATGAGGGGACCAACCACAGCCCTCCCCTTGTAAGTAACTCCTCCCCTTTTAGATTAATTGATTGTTTTGTGTTTTACGCCGCTTTCGACAATTGTTCAATTATATCACGGCGTTTCCTTGGTAAGTTACCAGTTCTACTGGTCTATATCTCCTAACACCAGTGAGTCAGTCGTGTTGCTAACCCTGCCATCCTGAGCGCCAAGGAAGGAGGGCAGCAATTACTATCATTTGTAAAGGCTTTGGTATTACCGGCCGGGGAGCCGAGCTCCGGTAGCTCAGTCGGTAGCGACGCGGGATGTGAGTTCGAATCCCGGCTCGGTCAACTTCCTTTCCGACGTTTGACAAAAGTCAATGCGACATGCGTTATTCATCTTCCACCAATGGGCTAAGTCTATTTGGAAAAGCAGCCAGTTGCTTGGGAAGATTGTTGTGTGGAGTACTGGTTTGAGAAAACCAGAAAAAACGTGTGTAGGTGAACTGGCCGCCGTGACATGACTAAGAAATTGTTAAAAACGGCGTTAAACCCAAATCAATCAATCTAGCTACCGGCCGGGGATCGAACACACGTTGTCCCGTACCGAGGGGGACGCTCTACTACTACACCACCATGGCGGTCTCCCTTTTTAGATACTATATGAAAAAAAACGACTTTCTTTGCTTTTTGGATTTGAAATGACAATCCCATCAGATACCATTATTGTCAACCAACACATTCTTCTGATTCTTCCTGGGATATTTGCACATTTTAGCTAAGAAGACACAGATCTGACTATGTGGTAAACACAAGGTCTCATCTAAATTCGCTGGTCGCAAGTCCTGAAACTCATGTTCCCAAAATCGATACAAGAGCTCATCAATATATTCATCTGCATTAAATCCCAGTCAGGTTCATAACTTGGTCAAATGGGTTCAAAATCTTGATAATTTAGAAACAACTCATCAAAGGTCACATGTTCATTCAATATTCATAATTATTCAGCAGAACAAGTATCCCTATCAAATCCAAGTCTGGTTTGAAACGGGGTCATAGTGAGTCTTAAACTTCGTCTCTAGGCAACATTTTAGAAATACTTTGTGATAACCTTTAAGGCCACATTTTGGGTGTGAATCTTGGTCATGTTGGAGACAAAATAAAAGGCCGCCGTGTAAAATTTCAGAAACCCATGTGTCACCTTTTTCTTTCAATCTTTATGATAAATCATCAGAACATTCATTACCATCAAAGCCCATTTAGGTGTGAGGGAAACGTTGCCATGTTGGATTCACAACTAGGCCACTAGGTCTTATTTTACAAAACAATGAACAAAATCGTATTTATCCAATATTTATGAAAAGTCACCAGAACATTCATGTCCATCAACTCCCAGTAAAGTTCGAAACTAAACAAAACTTGGTCACTAGTACACCAAGGTTGGCTCGGTGCTCATTTGCAATTTTCATTTCCCTTGTTTACTTGGAATTCATGTTTAAGTTGATGGTGCTGTTGGATATCCAGTGAACATGTTCATAACTACTTTATGCTGTAGAACATTCATTAACCGTGTTGGAATGAATTATAAACACAGTTAGTGACAGTGGGTGGGGAAGGGATGTCAACGATTTGTTTACATAACGTGAGTTCATTCTTAAAATGTTAAGCCCGGCTTAGTAACGCATGCGTACTAATAAACGTTGTATGACAAATACGCAGTATGGTATTTCAACAGGCAAACATATTTCCGGAAGTTAAGAGTGATACACTGTATTATATATCACGCTCAAATCCCTCTTTGCTCAAATCCCTCTTTGCTCAAATCCCTCTTTGCGTATAGAAGAGAAATTGCCAATAAGGTCAGATAAGGTACGCTCGTACAATATAGCTTTTGTGAACAGTATTCATCCAGATCTTAACTATTCACGTATAACTTACACAAATTATTAGAACATTCTCTAAATGTGTGTAGATTGTGATAAGACTGAGCAGGTGGCCAAGATGATCGGAACCTACACTGGTCGGAAATACCAACTTGTACCTTAGTTCATGCACTGACTCATATATATATCACGCTACGGATCGCACGGTCTATATCATTTGTTATTTAATATACAATGGAACCTGCGTATAAAGACCACCCATGGGAACACAACAATATGGTATTTACTCACAGGTGGTCTCTAAATTGCAGGATCATTTATGCAGAAAAAAGTATGGTTGTTATAGACAGGTAATCGTTATTCCTAAATGGTCTTTAGCACAGGTTTAACTTTAATTTGGGTTTTTCCGCCAAAATCGCCAAATTCACCACACTTTTAAACCGCATATTTTATCCGTCATTCTGTAAAGCCTCACTATAGCGGTATCTGCTATCATTTATTGTTAAAGCTTCTCAATGGACGATCATCCTCTCGGTGGTTCCGTCACAATCAATCGATGATACTGAGATCAAATAGCCGTGAGCCTCCGTCCTTTCTTGTTATAGCCACGTCATGCTGGTATGATATCACTAATTAACTCGGTCCTCATAAAGAAATCCACTTCCATGTTGTTAACCCTTTCCCTCATACGACAATTCGGCAGCAGACGATTTTGAACATATTTTGTCAAAAATAGAAAAATCTCTATAATTAGATGGATGACCTATGACTAAAAGTGGAAAACATTGTGTCAAAAGGAGAAATTGCTCGTTTTGAGCAATTTCTTCTTTTGTCACTATGTTTTCAAAAAGCCGTCTGCTGCAGAGGCGTCAGAAAGCGTCTATATGAGGGAAAGGGTTAATCGACCGGGACATATTGACAAATGAAGGTAGTAAGACACCTTTCTGCTGTTGGTTGGTTAATTGATAATTCACTATCGCATCGCGTTTTCGTACTGTCGACCCTAGGTCGAAACCGCGAAACAACGATGGCCCTAACGGAACACCGTAGTAATGTCATATCTTATTTATTGAAAGCACCTTAAAGGTGGTGAACATCAGATGGAGATAAAAAAAAATCAAATGTTGAAACTTCCGCAAATATTGCTGATAGTGACAACACAGTAAGTAATAAATAGTTAAATACTTTGGCAGTAAATATTGAAAACCGTCAATAGAAAGTAATGAAAATGTACAAAATGTAGCCTACTGGGTATGTCTACCCAGTAAAAATGAAGCATAAACAATCAATATTTAGATGTTTATTGTACTGAAAAGTGAATTTATTACTCTGACTTTATTCCAGAATTAAGATTCTAATATTTCAAGACAACTTTTAAAAAGTTTTAAAACTTTGACTATACTATCTATAATCTGGAGTTCAGCACTTTTTAACATGTTATTTCGACACAGTAATACATGTAATCGGTAATGAGTAATGAAGAGACATTGCTAGTTTTTAGCATTTTCTCCCATTTCCATAATGTTTTGCGGGAAAAACAACAACTTAGTAATTTGTTAGCATGTTCTTGTTTATTCCACAATGTATTTAAATGTCAACTGATGCAAAGTCGTCAATAGGGATATTTTTAAATATCCTAACAGGAAAGTTGTTAGAAGGATGTTAGAATAACACAGTAATTAAATCAACGCTGTGATCAAGCACACGTCCGATAGCTCGGTATATAAGGTAAATATGAGCCGTCCCGCGGGAAAATCAACATTGTTGACTCTGCGTAAAGCATCGACCCGGATCAGCCTAAGCATGCCGCGCAGGCTAACCCGGATAGACACTTTTCGCCTCCTGTGGATTTTCTGTTTCAGGAATCACTACTCTATACATCTTTCCCCCTAAGACGGAATGTGTCGGCCGGATCAGTCTGCGCGGACAGCGCAGGCTGATCTGGTCGATACATTACGCAGATGATATGAGCCGTCCCGCGGGAAAATCAACATTGTGGACTCTGCGTAAAGCATCGACCCGGATCAGCCTAAGCATGCCGCGCAGGCTAACCCGGATAGACACTTTTCGCCTCCTGTGGATTTTCTGTTTCAGGAATCACTACTCTATACATCTTTCCCCCTAAGACGGAATGTGTCGGCCGGATCAGTCTGCGCGGACAGCGCAGGCTGATCTGGTCGATACATTACGCAGATGATATGAGCCGTCCCGCGGGAAAATCAACATTGTGGACTCTGCGTAAAGCAGCGACCCGGATCAGCCTAAGCATGCCGCGCAGGCTAACCCGGATAGACACTTTTCGCCTCCTGTGGATTTTCTGTTTCAGGAATCACTACTCTATACATCTTTCATCCTAAGACGGAATGTGTCGGCCGGATCAGTCTGCGCGGACAGCGCAGGCTGATCTGGTCGATACATTACGCAGATGATATGAGCCGTCCCGCGGGAAAATCAACATTGTGGACTCTGCGTAAAGCAGCGACCCGGATCAGCCTAAGCATGCCGCGCAGGCTAACCCGGATAGACACTTTTCGCCTCCTGTGTATTTTCTGTTTCAGGAATCACTACTCTATACATCTTTCCCCCTAAGACGGAATGTGTCGGCCGGATCAGTCTGCGCGGACAGCGCAGGCTGATCTGGTCGATACATTACGCAGATGATATGAGCCGTCCCGCGGGAAAATCAACATTGTGGACTCTGCGTAAAGCATCGACCCGGATCAGCCTAAGCATGCCGCGCAGGCTAACCCGGATAGACACTTTTCGCCTCCTGTGGATTTTCTGTTTCAGGAATCACTACTCTATACATCTTTCCCCCTAAGACGGAATGTGTCGGCCGGATCAGTCTGCGCGGACAGCGCAGGCTGATCTGGTCGATACATTACGCAGATGATATGAGCCGTCCCGCGGGAAAATCAACATTGTGGACTCTGCGTAAAGCAGCGACCCGGATCAGCCTAAGCATGCCGCGCAGGCTAACCCGGATAGACACTTTTCGCCTCCTGTGGATTTTCTGTTTCAGGAATCACTACTTTATACATCTTTCCCCCTAAGACGGAATGTGTCGGCCGGATCAGTCTGCGCGGACAGCGCAGGCTGATCTGGTCGATACATTACGCAGATGATATGAGCCGTCCCGCGGGAAAATCAACATTGTGGACTCTGCGTAAAGCATCGATCCGGATCAGCCTAAGCATGCCGCGCAGGCTAACCCGGATAGACACTTTTCGCCTCCTGTGGATTTTCTGTTTCAGGAATCACTACTCTGTACATCTTTCATCCTAAGACGGAATGTGTCGGCCGGATCAGTCTGCGCGGATAGCGCAGGCTGATCTGGTCGATACATTACGCAGATGATATGAGCCGTCCCGCGGGAAAATCAACATTGTTGACTCTGCGTAAAGAATCGACGCGGATCAGCCTCTAAGCTTGGCGATTGGGCTAACCCGGACAGACACGTTCGCCTCCTGTGGATTTTCTGTTTCAGGAACAATTAATCTATACCTCTATCCCCTAAGACGGAATGTGTCGGCCCGGTTTAGCCTGCTCGCACTGCGGAAGCTGATTTGGGTCGACACATTACGCAGAGTCCACAATGTTGGTTTTCTCGCGGGACAGCTCAATTATGTACACATCCTAAATTTCTGTATCGGAAAGATGGGTGAAGGAGTAACAAGTCGTTGTCTACAAATTGTGGTTCACTATAATAATACACACATATTTTACTTCCTTAATAATATGTCACAGATTTAACTATTAGCTTTCCTTAGTGTGTTTTAAAAGTCTTTACAAAAGGCTTACATAGGTCATTCACTATTGCCTTAAGTCTCAGACTGTTTCTATAATAGATCAAGTAAAGCATTTCTTTCCTGCAGTAAATCTCATTTTTAGATCAATTTAAGTCGTTCTTTATAATCGTAAATAAAAATAATTGGTAAATTAAAATAGGTCTTCATTGCGTTTAGTTTGTCAAATACATTAAATAATTTGTCTTTGTATTACCGTAGGTGTTTACATTATTACGTTACGTCTCCATATTAGATATACTTAAGTTCCTTATTGCGTCAAGTCTCCATATTAGATTTACTAAAGTGGTTACTGTATTGCGTTAAGTCTCTCGCGAAAGGTTGTGCTCATATCTCAGAGGTCCACTTGACGGTTCCACAGTGTTCGAATACTTCGCTAAAGCCAACATATTTGTTACAAAAGTGTACGGCTCTGAGCTCCAAAAGGGCCAGTAATCCGGGTAACTGTTGTAACCATGGAAATCGAAGTCAGTCACGTGAAATTTCTTCAACATGTCCTGATATTCCTCCTCTGTGACCACGCCTTCCATGCCTCGTAAATATTGGCGGTAACCGGTATGTATTTTTGAGTGACCCTGTTTTTCTGTTTCGCTTACGGAATTCCTGTTTGTTGGATATTCGTAGTGAGTCTGAAGAGATGAAACTCGTCATATAACCTTTTATTATTTACCTGAATATTTTTCGGCGTAAATACATGCAGATGCTCATGCGCAGTTCAAACACGACGGATTCAAATTCCGTATTTAATACGTATAAAATAGGTACCAAATAGGGTAATGGTACATCACTGAAATATGATGTGACGTCATTTAAATATGCTTTGACGTCATTCAAAACGTGGTAGTTATGTGTAATTCAAACGCCAATCATAGATAATTTTTCATGTGTAAATAATGTTATTTCGTCATCTAAAAAAAAAGGAAGTTTGTATAGTTTTTTTCGTTATTGCCTTAAAAGTTATACATGGTTTATAATAAAAGGAAAGTGTTGTTGCATTAGCGATACAGGTTTTTGATATTTCTCTCAATCTTCTGTCTCGCGAGATATCAATTGTTCACGCCCCCTCGTAGAACAATATTACAATTTATATCGCTTTTGCAACATAATATTCCTTATGTATCCATCGCAGGGGACTAGTTTAAATCAACTGGGGACTGCTTAAACTAGAAACAATATGCAACATCTGTATACAGCCACAAATAGCATGATTGCATGTCTTTTTCGAGCAATTCTACATGCGAAAGCCAATATATTCAGGCTAAGCAGAAGTAATAATGTTGGCCAAAGTGGAGAAATTGGTTTAAATATTGAAATCAACGCACTATATAATTCACATTTATAGACATTAAAAATATATATTAACTCAATGAAAGTGCCTAAAATCCACTATTTCGAATTACATACATAAATGTTTTTAGGCTAAATAAAATGTGGACACTGTTGGCAAATGCACATATTTACTCAAACATTGATTATGTTCATATGTAATGCAATATACACCTTAGCCCAGATCCTGCTTGTGTTTTTGCAATCGACCTCATGTTGCTTGATTTGTTGGAGTTCCAGTATTTTTTATATGTAATGGATGAATTACTTGACGAGCTATGTAGACATTGTTTTATACAGTGAACGGTTAATCAATTTATCTTTTCCTAATTTATTTAAACCATTTACCAAAGTGACTTAGGAAAGACTAAACGTCAACAGGGGCGTAGCTCCCTTTAGGCACTGTAGGCACGTACCTACACATCTTTTCTCTAAATGCCCCAAAATGCAGCTTTTGCGTAATGTGTCCGCGCAGACTGATCCGGCCGACACATTCCGTCTTAGGGGGATAGATGTATAGAGTAGTTATTCCTGAAACAGAAAATCCACAGGAGGCAAAAAGTGTCTATCCGGGTAGGCCTGTGCGGCTTGCTTAGGCAGATACGGGTCGATACTTTACGCAGAGTCCACACTGTTGATTTTCTCACGAGACGGCCTACACATTGATTATTGCTACGCCCCTGGTCACAAATATACATGTTACAGGATAGAAATAAACAAATATCAAATATCTTACTGTTTTCCCTTTAACAGATCCAGAGAAGAATGCATTCCATGGTTGATATTTCAGACCCTGTATGTACTTGGTGATGAAAGCTGCTGCTCCCTTCACTGTGTCTTTTACAGTTTGTGGTGTTTCTGAAATATCAAATTTGGCTATCAACGATAATTGCCCGCTTGTGTCGTTGCAATTAGAAGCAATATTTGTGTAAGCATAAGTACCAATGCAAAAGTTAATAGTGGTAGTGCTAGTGGCAGTAGTAGTAATTATTGCATTACAAATGTTTGACCAGTGTACGTACGTATGGTATTACACTGTAACAGTTACATGTGTATGTGCAAGGATTGATAATGAATACTTTATTGACCAAACACAAGCACTGTTTCATTACCATGTTTACGTACGTATTTTATTAAAATGTGATAGTTACATGTATATGTGCAAGGATTGATAATGAATACTATATTGACCAAACACATTGACCTAGTGCATTACCTAGTTTGACCAGTATACGTTACAAGGATTGATAATGAATACTATATTAACCAAACACAAGCACTGTTCCATTACCATGTTTAGGCAGTGTTCATACGTGTATGGCATTATACTATGACAGTTATATGTGCAAGAATTGATAATGTTTAATATTTTGACCAAACACATTGATCTGTTATATTACAAAGTATGGACAGTGTACGTATGCTTATTATTAAGCTGCGACAATCGAGTATTCAATGGGTATATCTCGTTTTTGTAAATAATACGTAAGTGGTCACCATACCATTGTTCCATATCAGTTGTCGAGTTGTTTCATCAAACGTTGTCCATGCACTCAGTAATGCGTTGATTGCCATCCCCGTTGTGAATAAGCGGTCTTGTCCCCGTACCTAAAGATAGAAAATAAGTAAAATCTACAGTCAAACGTCGGTAGCTCGAACTCACAGGGCCAACAATAAATAGTTCGTCCTATCCGTAAATCGAGGCATTCACTTGTGGATGTTACGGACGAAGAAGAAGTGTTTAAACCTGACTATATTCATGTAGTTTGTGTTATGGAAACGCATACGTAATAATACTAGTGTGCTTTGATCGCAGACACAATTATGTCGTAGAGCTGTATTATCTAAAAAGTAAAAATAAAAATCCACAGTTTCATTTCGGTATTCTAATTTAATACATGTTGTACATGTACCACTCAACATAACACATACAATGAGAAATTAACTCTTTCAGCGCCGTATTGTTAAAAGTAGACTATTCTATGTTCAAAATCGGGCGTCTTCATTTCTCATGTAATGAAAGTTTGGAATATGTTGATAACTAAAAGGCAAACAATGCTGATTTCAGGTGAGACAGCTCGTTACGAGCTGACTCACCTGAATCAGTATTGTTTGCAAAAACCTCAATATTGCCTTTGGCGCTAAAAGAGTTAATATCGTTTACCTCCATGCTGCTTATATCATTGCATAACTAGAAAAAAAATACAGTCCTTTAAGAGGAACTTCCCTTTTCACCATCTTGCCTGGAATAGTTATGACCGAAACCCGACTATTCACGTGTTAAATTTAATCCAGTTGTTACACGTGATGTTTCATCAAGGAAATATATCCCGGTTTTGTGATTAACGATCCATTTATTGTTTTCATAAAGGTCTCATAACATCGGCTTAGTTCATCTTACTAACGCTAGTTGATTATTTTCATCAATATCTCCATAAAACCAGTTTATTTTTCATTTTGACTTGGGATATATATATGTATTTGATTAAGGTCTTACGAAATAAGCTAATATCACATATAACTTACGACAGTTTTATTGTTTTCATCTAGATCCCCGTCGCCAACAAAGTCATCAAAGTATATATTGCCTTCTGTGTCCTTCTTCGTCTGGTTCAGAACTGACCATGTCATATCATTGTGAAGGACTTTCTCCAATCTGGCCTTCACTGTATTAAGGACCTGTGGAAAAGGTTCAATAATGTAATACTAACAATTCGCTTTAACCCACCACCTCTGGTCATACCAAAGACTTTAACAATTGTAGCAATAGCTGTGCCCTCCTTTGTGCTCAGAGATGCGGGGTTATCATTACGACTGACTGACTGGCTGGTGCCAGGATAAATTAAACCGTGACTACTTGTTACTTACCCAGAGAACGCGGTGATATAACTTTAAAAGTGTTGAAAGCGGCGTAAAACACGAGAAAATCAATCAAAACCGTTCCAGTACTCAGTTATTGTAGGACGGTAGTTAAGGGAGATAAATTCATATACTTGCAAGAAATGACACCCATGAATAGCCTCCCTTCCAATAACGGTAATCATAACACATGCACATGTACAGAGGCTTTCTAGTGCCTCTGCAGCAGAATTTTGAAAACATTGTGGCAAAAGAAAAAATTGCTCATATTTACGTTTTTATAATTATACTTCTATTTATAAAGATTTACTGAATTCTAAAAAAACGTCTACTGCAGATGTTATTGTATGTGTGAAAGGGTTCATGCGTTTTCAAGGGAGACAAACATTGGGCTGTTTGTGGAAGGTGAAGATTAATCCCTATGCATACACGCCATTCAAATTAAGTTAACTATGGGCATATGCACATGCTGATCCGACTCTGCAGTTATTCATCTTCCTGGAGCATACATGTAGCTCATGCAATATAACTGATAGTAGAATTGATCACAGTAGACATGGGATTTTTAATATCATTCTGGTAGTGATTTTTGCCCTCCATGACGCTCAGGGTTGCGCGGTTAGCATCACGACTGACTGGCTGATGTCAGGATGGATGGACCAGTAGTACTGGTAACTTACCCAGGAAATGCCATGATATAACTGAACAATTGTTGAAAGCGGCGTAAAATACCAAACAATCGATCAATCAATATTTTTCCTGGAGCATAGCTCATGCAATGTAACATACAGTAGAATGGATCTCCGTTAACACGAGGATTTTAATATAATTCTGGATAAACTGTTACATTTTGAACGATAAAGCATTAATAGTTTGTGACCAGATAATTGCATTATCAACATGTTGCTTCGAACTATCTCCCCTTACTCCATAAGGGTATCTTACTAATACTATGAAATCGTCAGTAATATAGTAAAAGAAAGATACATGTACATATACGAACACTAATAGTAGGTCAATCACATTGTATTACTCTATCGTCACCTTTATGTCTAATTATCTGTGGGGAATTGTTTTTACCTAATGGTAACAATACATCAATTAAATTCCTTCTTTGTTTCCATGTAAATCAACCAGTGTCAACACTTTACAGGTATAACACCACATTTCATTGGAAAGAGTTACCTCTAAGCTTTTAAACAATCCAAATAAAATGTGGATCTTGTATTATGCAAGGGTTGGAACGAAATTGGTTTTTTCCACATACTCTTCTTTCACTTTCAAACAATGTCAAACTACTAAAAGTGATCAAATCAAGCATCCTATACATATGTATAATGAATTTAAACTCAATCTCCTTCTGGTGAAGGTATACACTCATTTCTACGTAAACAAAGGTAAATGATAAAAGGGAAATTATGTGGGAGCAGCGTTACAGGTTTTAGTATTGTCTACGCGGAGCGTGGATTATTTGACTTCTCTTTCGACCTTCTGTCTCGCAATATATCATTGTTCACGCCCCTCGTAGAACAATACTAAAACCGGTATCGCTACTGCAACATTATATTCCATATATATATAGGCACACATTGCACGATCAAAATTCTTCCCACAGACAACAAATTTGCAGGCGCCGACCATAAAACATTCAGGAAAAATCCATTGACACTCTCGATCATTGAAAATATGATAATTGTCAAATATTGAAACCTCTGTGACAACAAAGATCATTGTTAATTGTTAGCACTTTTTTCTTTATTCCCAAAGTGTTAATACCTCACCTACCTTCTGCGTTGAGAAATGTGTATGCATGTGTGAAAGAGGGTATTACGGATATCAACTCACCGTCGAGCACCCACGGTTGTTGACTCTACTATGTTCCAATTTTACACTGTCGTTTCGCCGTTTTGACTAAACAGAATAGATTACACATACACCAATCGAAATGAAGCTTACATTTCCAATACTCTCCAAAGTGGAAAATATAGATATATGATTGGCTGTTTGGCGTAATACAGCATTGTACTGCATCCAATCAGACACAATATTGGCTATCTGTCAAAACGGCGAAACGGCAGTTTAAAATCCCACGGGTGATATTCGAGCATTGCTGAGTCAACAACCGTGGGTGTCCGACGATGACATAAACTGAGTTTTCTACGGTTCTACATACAGGGTGAGGTAGTGGTCCATGTCGAGATTTCCTCTCTAGTTCACTGAATGTCCTGGCCACGAACCAGTAGAACTCGATTTCGGACGGGTAGTATAACAAAGCCAGGTCATGTCGAGAACTGAAGTTTGTCTCAATCATAAAGGCGATAAGATTCGAGGTGTTCAAGTAGACTTGCTGAAAATAAAGATATGTGTTGAAGGATTAACCGTTTAGCTGAGGTATGTACGGATTAACCTAAACAGTATATGAGCCGTTCCACGAGAAAACCAACATTATGGGCTCTGCGTAATGTATCGATCCAGATCAGCCTGCGAAGTCTGCACAGCCTAATCCGGGCTGACACATTCCGTCACACGGGAATAAAGGTATAGAGTAATTATTCCCGAATCAGAAAATCCACAGGAGGCGAAAAGTATATGTACGGGTAAGCCTGCGCGGCATGCTATGGCTGATCCGGGTCGATACATTACGCATAGTCCACAATGTCCACAAACTACTTTTTGAATCCCGTTCTATAAATAGATAAACCCTTTAGTCCCTTCGGGCATTAATTGTCGAGCACTTTGGCAATTGTTTGTTATACTCGTATAACTGCAACAAAACATTTTTTCAACCCTCAATATAATATATTAAATATGTAGAATGTGTCACGACAAAAATTCAAAATGCTTTCCAAGTAATTGCCAATACGGTATTACACTTGAACTAGTATATGACTTACCCTGATAAGCGGGTCATCCAGAACTGTAGCCTCGACCAGACCATTTAGTATAGCAGCAGTCATACCAAACACGCTGTTGGCGGCCACTGTAACATCAATGTTGTTTATATTGAACGGCATGTCTACACCCTTTGGTCCCCATGTCTTTACTTCATCTGTATCTTGTACCTAGGAAATATTAAAGATGTATTTGACCATGTTACTAGACTATAAATGTGTTTAACTCGTCCTTAAAATTTCATTTTTTTAAAACATAGACAACAATAAACCTTCCACTTCAGGATTGAATGGTTAGTATTACGTCTGACAATCTGGTGCCTGGATGAATGGACCAGACGTACTGGAAACGACGTGATATAACACATGGATGAAAGCGTTTAGGCATCATACAAACGAACAAACGCAGCAAAGGTAAACGGTTAAATTAGAGCAAGTCTTACCCACGTGGGAACTAAAGCAATGCTCTCGTTCTTATTAGCAGACTTTTCTAGGAAGTATCGGAGATAAAAGTAGGTCCTGCAATCGATGGTGTTTACGGCGTCGTTGTTAGACATCGGTCTGTATGCGTACTTTTTGACTGCGTCGAAAACGGAAGTGATGTTGGTATTCTGGGAATCCCACTGAGCTTGGGATTGTGGGAATTCGGCCTTCATTTCCGCCAGTAGAGATCCCAGTCCTAGGTTCACGAAGGTATCGTCAAAGTCTGGTGGAATCATGAATGCATGTAGATATCCATTTCTGAAACATGAAATACAGTCAAACCTGTGCTAAAGACCATTTTTGTATAGCAGTTCCCTGTCTATAGTAAACACACATTTAATGTCTTAATTACTCATTTGTTCCTGCATAAATGACCCTGCAATTAAATACCACCTGTGAGCATAGATCATATTGTTATATTCCCATGGGTTGTCCTTAAACACAGATTTGACTGCATAGGGTGTATTTTATGAAAGAAGATTTGATGGTTAATTCAGACTTGCGAATTTCATATCTATAGCCTTAGTTCAACGATTAGTACTGGATCTATAGTCTTAGTTTAACGATTAGTACTTAATCTATAGTCTTAGTTTAACGATTAGTACTAAATATACAGTTTTAGTTTAACGATTAGTACTGCATATATAGTCTTAGTTTAACGATTAGTACTATATCTATAGTCTTAGTTAAACAATTAGATCTGCATCTATTGTCTTGTTTAACGATTTGTACTGCATCTATATAATTTGTTACGATAAGAACTGCATTTATATTCTTAGTTCAACGATTAGTACTGGATATATCGTCTTAGTTTAACGATTAGTACTGGATCTACAGTCTTAGTTTAACGATTAGTACTGCATCTTTAGCCTAAGATTAACGATTAGTACTGCATCTATAGTCTTAGTTTAACAATTAGTACTGCATATTTAGCCTACGTTTAACTATTAGTACTGCACATATAGTCTTAATGTAACAATTGGTACTGCATATATAGCCTTAGTTTAACAATTAGTACAGCATATTTAGCCCTAGTGTAACGATTAGTACTGCATCTATAGTCTTAGTTTAACAATAAGTACTGCATCTTGATTTCAAAGTCGTCTGCTGCAGATTTGTTGTATCTGGGAAAGGATTTATATATGTTTCACTGTTATCTTACGTAAAACAGCGAAAACAGTCGAGAAAGGCCGGTGACGTTGTGAACTTGTTAATAATCTCTATTTATATATTCTTTCATAACGGTCAGGATCCGGTTAATATATGTACTTAAATATCTACATTACAAGAATAATTTCTGCATTAAAAGAATATTATCTGCATTAAAAAATAATATCTGCATTAAAAGAATAATATCTGCATTAAAAGAATAACATCAAAGTTGAAGGAATAAAATATGCATTTAATTTCTCATTTTTTCCAAAATACAGTCATGACGTTTATATTTAAAAAATATATATAATGTACAGTCGAACGTATCACGGTCGATATCAAGACAAAGATTTCAATGAAGTAGAAATTAGCACAGGCGTCTGAATTTCTATTACAGAAGAAAATGGGGGAAAACACACAATACTTCGTTGCCGTACTCAAAAATCCTCTCTATATTGTTATTATACTATAAGTAAGTAAGTAAGTAAATATTTTATTATAGTGACATGGGCATATTTTACAAGCAATACAAACAATACAACACAATAAATAGTACCCGGCCCCTTGGGTCTATTAGTCACCTTTATATAAGTACAAGTGTCCATTTCGTTCATTATATATCAAATATAAATGTGTTAAGTTGAAATAATTTAACTATATGGACCGTATAGAGGGGCTATTTATAGTAACACGGGAGGGATTCCCCAAGTTATCATTACCATCATTTTTATCATAGCGTATGGACAATATAGAGAGACATTTTTTAGTATTTTAACGAGGTATTGTGTGTTTAGAAATTCGGACGCCTGTGAAAACAGTGTGCATTCGGCTTTTGAAAACATTTTGAGAAAAGAACAATCAAGTTTTCCTTTAGCCTAACATTTTAAGACGACTCTAGAATGTCACGTAAATGTTTATAAAGTAAACGGTTAACCGAAGAATTACAACACCAATTTATCGTGCACAAGTACAGTTTAGGGTTCAACACTATATTTGGATGGATATCAGTTATCAGTGTCTTACTGATATCATTGATAAATAATTATCTTCATGTATGAGTATACAGTCAAACCACAGGGACTTGCTCCTCTAAAAATAGATATTACCCAATATATGCATAGATATTAACAAGGGTGGACACAGTTTTCTGGGTCGCCTCGCTTCAACTCACTTTTTTTCGAACAAATATATGAATTTGAAGTACGGAATCGATCAATAATGCTTTTCTCTGTCGAACTATACCAAAATAACGTGAATTTGTTCTCTCTACGTATGTTAATTTCTTTGAAATATTCGCGAATTCGCAAAAAGGACAACAACCTGGACCAAAAACGAAAGTACCTTCTATCGACATTTCGGAATATTTCGTTTTTTTTCGTTGCGGTAATTGTCAGTATATTGCGTTTATTTTCTGTCACATTAACACTTAGCAGCGAAAAAAACCGAATCATTCCGAAATGTTTCCTGGAAAAATAATCGCGATAGAAGGTACTT
This sequence comes from Serripes groenlandicus, assembly GCA_031761405.1. Lineage (NCBI taxonomy): Eukaryota > Metazoa > Mollusca > Bivalvia > Cardiida > Cardiidae > Serripes > Serripes groenlandicus. The sequence goes on from JASEVX010000011.1 coordinate 26,087,214, forward strand.
TCGTTTTTGGTCCAGGTTGTTGTCCTATTGGCGAATTCGCAAATATTTCATAGGAATTAATTGGTATCGTTCGATAGAGAAAAGCATTATTGATTGAGTCCGTAGTTTAAATTTATATTTTTGTTCGAATACTTTGAAAAAAATGAGTTGAAGCGAGGCGACCCAGAAAACTGTGTCCACCCTTGTTAATATCTATGCATATATAGGGTAATATCTATTTTTAGAGTAGCAAGTCCCTGTGGTCAAACCAGTGCTAAATACCACCTTTGTGTGTTAATGCCTTGTCTATAGCAATCACACTTTCATTTCCCTATTACTCACTTTCTTCACAAATGACCGTGTATTTAAATACCATCTGTGAACAAAGACCAGATTGGTCTCTTCCCACGGGTGGTCTTTAAACACAGATTGGACTGTAAATGGAGTCAGAGGCCTACGTGTATAAGTATGAGTAATACATTCTGTGTTCGAGGATATCTCTCTAATTAAGCAAGTAAACCCTCCCCTCGCCAGATCAATTGACAACCGATCGTCTGTCGTCTTAGGTTATTACAGATCAAACCTTTTAAAACTGTTGGCAATTATTCGACAAAATGTTTTAAGATCGGTTGATGATAGGGGGCTAATGTTCGATATTCAGTCGTACAACTAATCGCCGACTTAATTTATATGGGTAACGTTGATGCCCAAAGTTTGTCGATGGTCGCCGAAATCCGTGCATGTTCACAGGTCGAGAGTAGATCATTGACTACGAGTGACTGAGACTTAGCCTTATCGGGGATGTGGATGAGTCAGTTAAATGGTTTTGAAAATAATGCTATGCGAGTTTTATGGTGGGTTTTTTTCTTCAATATTCTGATAATATACGTGACCTATTATCGAAGTATTATATAGGTAAACGCATCATGGTAGCAAGCAAACGACGTGTTTCTTTTAAGAAGTATCATGAGAAAGTTTACAAAAGTAATTATTTACTTACTCGGTACGTAATAATCGAGTCATTATATCAGCGACATCCTTTAGACCAAGATCATCCAAAATCTTCTCGAATTCTGTTAAATTCACGGACGCGGCAAGGGCAAAGAAATGGTGTAGATTGAGGGGATAACTCGTCCACGTTTGATAGGTGGCGTTAAACTCCTGGGGCCAAAACGTCATCAGGGAGTTCGAATAATTCACGTTCTTGTTGTGGTATTCCCGTATCGACAATACAGCATCGGTGATCATTTCTTCGGAAGGCTTCGGACCGTTGCCATAGCGGAATGTCTCCAGGAGACATTGCGTAATCCAAGCAGTTGCGAACATGTTGTCATCGTAGATGCTAAACGCTTCCCGCAAGAGAAAGAGCTCGTGGGCGCCCATGGAAATAAAACCGGACGTCACTTTCCCACATACCACTTGTGTTTTTGCCAGGACGTTGGTGGTTTATACGGGACATCTTCTTTTGCCTGAACCGACTGCACTTTACGGAATAAACTTTCTATGGTAGATTTTATATCCCTGATTTCTGCTCGCGGAGCCATTTCAGTTGGAGTGGCGGTAACTCCAATGAGTACCACTTAAGGTCAATATAAAACTATTAAATCCAGCCATCCCTCTTGTTTGACCACTCGATGTAAACTGGTTGGTGATCGTAACAAAGGTACATTGTATATCTTACTGATAAAGTCATTGAGATATGAGCCGTTCCGCGAGAAAACCAACCAACATTGTGGATTCTGCGTAAAGTATCAAGCCGGATCAGGGATCAGCCTAAGCATGCCGTGCATGCTTATCCGGTTAGACACCTTTCGCCTCATGTGGATTTACTGTTACAGGAATCATTACTCTATACCCTCTATCCCCCAGAGACGGAATGTGTCGGCCCGGATCAGTCTGAGCGGGCTGATCCGGGTCGATATATAACTCGGAGGCCATACTGTTGGGACGGCTCGTATCTTACTGATAAAGTCATTGAGGTACGTCACGCGAATACAGACATTCGGAAAGTTTGACATCAGAATTTATTCGCTGGTCGCAAAAATCCCAAGTGTAAGTTATGTTGAATGACATGCCAATATAAGCCAGTGCATCAGAAAATGTACAAGATGGTATTTCAGAACAGTGTAGGTTCAGATCATCGTGTCTACCACCTGCTCTGTATTGCGAGAATCTACGAAAGTTGACAGAATCATCTAACAAGGTTGTGTAAATAATATGTGAACATGTAGATCTTGGTCAATCTGTGCCGATGTACAGTCGGATCTGGGAAGGGGGTTGGAGAGACTATACTTTTATAAAAGAAAACTGAAATAGATACATGAAGGATAATCATGACAAAATATGGTGACAAGTATCAGTGTTATCCGGGTACTGATAACTTCACACCCTTTACCACAAACGAAAATCTGCGCCACACGACTTTTTGAAACGTTCCGGCAATAATGTGAAGATTCTCCACATTTATTATTATTAAAGAGATTTGAAGACATTATGTCAAAGGGAGAAAAAAGCTCATTTTGAGCAATTTATCCTTTTGTAACAATGCTTTCGAAAGACGTCTGCTGCAGGAGCATCAAAATGCGTCTACAGGTGGATAGAGTTAATTAATAATTGTAACCTTTAATGTGGGTTGAAAAGCGTGATCTAAATTACATTACATACGATAAATAGAGGATATTTCATGAGTGTTTATTTATTATCACTTTTATTAATCGAGTTACTAAGATACATGTAATATGCCGCAAGCCTTGGCTTTTCCTCCATTCCTACTTTGTTCATAGATTGACATTTACTCTCTCTCTCTCACTCTCTCTCTCTCTCTCTCTCTCTCTCCTCATCTCCTCTCTCTCTCTCTCTCTCTCTCTCTCTCTCTCTCTCGTCTCTGCTCTCTCTCTCTCTCTCTCTCTCTCTCTCTCTCTCTCTCCTCTCTCTCTCTCTCTCTCTCTTCTCTCTCTATCTCTTCTCTCTCATCTCTCTCTCCTCTATCTCTCTCTCTCGTCTCTCTTCCTCTCTTCTCATCTCTCCTCTCTCTCTCTCTCTCTCTCTCTCTCTCTCTCTCACTTTCTGTACCTTATCTTATTAATACATTGTAATTTTGTTCATTATGTTCATGTAACTCTCCCTTGTAATTTGAACGAAATAAAGATAAGAATGAATGAATGTACCACCTTCAACATGTTTTCAGTTATATCACGGCGTTTCCTGATAAGTTGTACCAGTGCTACTGGTCTATTATCCTGACACCAGCCAGTCAGTCGTAATGATTACCTCGGAACTCCGAGCGCCAATGAGGAGAAGGCAGCCATCACTGCCGTTTCTAAGTCTCTAAACAAAGTAATATGTGTTTGTCTGATGTATTAAGACTAATATTCTTGCTCGAACCTTTGTACAAAATTGTTCAAAACTATCAATGAATGTTGTCAAAAGTAACGAATACATGAAAAGCACAAAGAAAACCTATCGATTACATCAACATTTTGACCTCGATTCCGACTAATAAGGCCTATATTTTAATGACCTCGATAAAATTCTATGTAAGGCAACAGCTTGGATATTTAATTATTTAACACTGTATAGATATGTAAGGAGTATCGGGTGACAACTAGATAACCTACGTCATAGATACAATAAAAATGAACTACATTATTATAGCTATTGACACATTATACTTCATATTATATTTATGTCATACTTCTTTATTCTGTTAATGTGACAAATAAACAAACCGTTTGCGACATGCACATATTGATAAAAAGACTTCTGTAATAACTTCCTAACACACTGTACCGTGTGGTACAAAAGCGTTCGCTAATATCTTAGAAACTTATCGGAGAATCTCTAAAAAGCACGATACATTTGAATAAGATGGTACAGATATAATCGCGACAATAATGGGCATCGTACGGCACACGTTGAAAATATTGACTCTAATATTTGGCATCATTTGAGTCGTCCCGCGAGAAAACCAACAATGTGTAAAGTATCGCGCGGATCAGCCTAAGCATGCCGCGAAGGCTAACTCGAACACACACTTTGCGCCTCCTGTGGATTTTCTGTCACAATAATAATTACTCTATACCTCTAAACCCCTGATACGGATTGTGTCGGCCCGGATTAGCCTGTGCGGACTGCGCAGGCTTATCTGGATCGATACATTACGCAGTCTATAATGTTGTTTTTTTCTCGTTATTCGGTTCATTTTATAGTTTATAATTTTCAAAATGTGGAAGTTGTGCGTGGTTCCCACGCCAATCATAAATTATATTGTATGTGTAAATTATATTACTTCTTTATTTAGAATATAGAAATTTGTATTTTGTTTTCATTAGTCGGTCTTAAAAGTATAACATGGTATATATAATAAAAGGAAAATGATGTTGCAGTAGTACAATACTAAATATCGTATCGCTACCGCAACATTATATTCCCTATGTATGTAACATATAAGCGGACATGAATTCATTGTTTTTGTTTATGAAATTCTGAGGTTTAAAATGTCTGATGATGATGTGTAAAATGAATTGTAACTTTTTTTCAGAATTTTCGTTTACGTCTTTGGTTAATATGTACATGTATACTTTAAAAGTTTTCCTAGACTCATCTCCATTAAAAACTTTAAAATATGCTTAACCCATGGCTGACGCGTGTTAAGTAGTTGCATTAGACCGATAAGCAGCATTTTGGCATGACGCATAACGGTTATGAAACAAGTATGTACTTATATACGCGGTGTTTCAGTGTGACACACTTTTTAAACTTTCTAAAAACCTCCTAGGTCAAATCATGCAATAGCCACATGTGATAATGAGTATCTGAGCCGTCTCACGAGAAAATCAACATCACGGTCTCCGCGCATTGTATCGACCCAGATCAGCTGGCGCAGTCCACGGAGGCTAATCAGGGCCGATACATACCGTCTCAGGGGGGGATTATTCCTGAAACCGAAAATCCACAGGAGGCGAAAAGTGTCTGTTCGGGTTTGCCTGCGCGGCATGTCATGCTAAGGCTGATCCGGGTCGATACTTTACGCAAAGTCAACAATGTTAGTTTTCTCTAGGAACGGCTCATTTATGAATCTCTATGTAAACTTATACTCGTACAGACACAATTTCCTTTGCCGACCCGTAGTTGTTTTGAGTAATGAAACAGGGTAGTTTATGACTTTTCCCCAGTTAATAACCGCATACTAAATTGAATCTAATCTACCTTCTACTCCTAACCTTCTACTCCTAACCTTCTACTCCTAACCTTCTACTCCTATTGTCATCCTATATTCCGTTCATACACTCGGTCCACAATGAGACAATACACAAAGGAAACATCTATGCAAATGAATACAATGTTTACTAAGTGATTACGTATGTCAATTTAAAGTCATATATCATGAAAGACCACTTCATTTAACGACCGCTTTTCCTTGATAATGCATTGTGCGACCGCTTTTAATACTTCAACTAGTCGTCTGTCTAACACGACCAGGTGCTTCGGGAGTAAGACCGGGGTCACGGGATCTCTCTTCAACGATTGGTCCATTAAAGCACTCAGTTTCTCGGGACCTCTGTATAACTTGACCAGTTTTAGTAGAGTGGACTTTTTAATTTGACAGCACTGCCACACTGGTGTTAGAATAGATAGATAGTCAATATCGGTCCTACCGAATCTGTAATAGATTGATAGATAGAGATAGATATCTTTATTTGACAAGCTCTTAAGTACATAGTCACATTTTAATATTTATAATACATATACGATACAGAAGAATCAAGTATTAAACATATTGTATCAATTATTGTATTTTATTGAAAAATAAACAAACAAAACCAAGAAAGAGAAAATACAAACAAAGTTCTTATACATTTTTGCGTACACAGAATGTGAATGAACTAATTACCAATTCCATTAGTATTGTGGGATAGAGATGTTTATATATGACCCGTCACGCGAGAAAACCAACATTGTGAACTCTGCGTAAATTATCGATCCGCCGTATCAGCCTAAGCATGCCGTGCCAGGCTAATCCGGATAGACACTTTTCGCCTCCTGTTGATTTTCTGTTTCAGGAATCATTACTCTACACACCTATTCCTCTGAGACGGAATGTGTCGGCCCGGATCAGTCTGCACAGGCTGATATGGGTCGATACATTACGCAGAGGCCACAATGTTGGTTTTCTCGAGGGACGGCTCATATATATATAACATAATTCTAACCACGCCACACGATAACCGGCCTTAAACGCTTTGCGTCCAGCGAAAAAAATGAGCAAGAGCAAGCCTTGCCTTATCGCATTCGTAAACCGATCTTACCTGTTAGCCAGCTTGACGTACAAGCATCAATGAAATAAATTACGACCGAATCCGACAATTATTTCTTTTTATAAGTAAGTGTTATTGTCATTAGTTGTGTCCCTTCCTAATTTTGGGTGTCGTGTTTTGTTGAAAAGACATTGTGGCGAAAGGAGAAATTGCTAATAAAGAGCTAGTTCTCTTTTTACCACAGTTTTTTCTCAACCCTTTCAAACAATTGAACTCTCATGTATGTGGATTTTTCCCATATTTTCAAAGACGCTTTTGAAGTCGACTACTCTGCTCCAGATTTGCTGAATTTGGGTTTGATTTTGTTTGTTTGGTGTTTTACACCGTTTGCAATCATTTTCCAGTTATATCACAGACTTGTTGGGGTAAGTTACCAGAACCTCTGGTCCATTTATCCTTACACCAGCCAGTCATTCGTCATGTTTACCCGGCAACCCTGAGCGCCAAGGAGCGCAGTCATTAATACCATTTTTAAAGTCTTTGTCATGACACTTGCTGAATGTGGAAAAAAAAAATCTTAGTGCGGAAAAGGGTTGATAACAAAATCTGAATGTGGAAAGGATTGTTAAAAAAATCTGGGGAAAAAAATCTGAATGTGGAAAAGGATTGTAAAAAAAAATCTGAATGTGGGAAATGATTGTAAAAGAAACACCTGAATGTGAGAAAGTCTTGATAAAAAAATCTGAATGTGGGAAAGGGTAAATAAATCAAATCTGAATGTTGGAAAGGATTATAAAAAAGAGTTGAATGTGGGAAAGAGTGATAACATATTCACAATTTGGAAAATTGTTTATTTAAAAACGTCTGAATGTTCGAAAAGTGGGAAAAGGTTGTTAATAAAATCTGATTTTTAAAAAGGATTAAAAATAATTAGAATGTGGAAAGGATTTGTTAATAAAAATCTGAATGAGGGAAAGGATTGTAAACAAAACAAATCTGAATGAAGGAAAGTGTTGATAATATAATTCTGAATATGGGAAGATTTGTTAAAAAATCTGAATATGGGGAAAAGGGTTGATAAAAACAAGAGGCTCAAGAGGGCCAGTATCGCTCCACTGTCATTAGGCACAATTAAATCTTCAAATAGCCCCGCCCCCTGGTGGCCATTTTTTTTACCAATCACCATGGTTTGATGGAATCTCGTAGAGTTTCACCCAAGGAACATTTCTGCAAAATTATTTGAAAATCGGCCAAATAGTTAAGAAGGATAGTAAAGTTTTCACTAAAGCCAATATAAGGTCCCCGCCCGAGGCAGTTATATGTTAAGACCATTCAACATGGCTTGGCGGAATCTGATAGAGAATCACCCAAGGAAAATTATTTTAAAAAATCGGCCAGATATTTTCTTCGGAGAATCCTTTTTAAGTTTTCACTACAGCCATGTTTTTCGACCAATCAACATGGCTTGAAGGAATCTGATAGAAGGTCACCCAAGGAACATATCTACACAATTATTTGAAAATCGGCTCAACACTTTCGGAGAAGAAGATTTTTTAAGTTTTCACTATAGCCATATAAGGCAAAATAGCCCCGCACCCTGGCGGGTCACCCAAGGAACATTTCTACAAAATCATTTGAAAATCGACACGACACTTTCGGAGGATGATGTTTTAAGTTTTCACTATTTTTTTCACAGAATTGTGTATTGATCCAAAAAATTGAGAGGATGCTTCCTATGAAGTTTAATCCCAATTGGCCAAGTGCTTTGGGAGGAGAAGTCGTTTGAAGTAAAATGTTGACGCACGCACGCACGGACGCAAGCACGCACGCACGACGGACAATTCGCCATGACATAAATTCGAGCTAAAATGCAATGTGGGAAGGGAATGATAAAACAAATTTGAATTTTGGAAAGGGTTTATAAAAAATCATGAATTATGAATTTTTAGATTACCCTCGACCGTTATCGTAAAGAATGGGGTTGGACGTATCGCCGAACTTGTTAAAGCGGGTAATGTCATGTCTGTCGCGATTTCCTGAAATAGGAAACAAATATCATTAACCTTTTTCCACATATAACTAATTTACAGCAGACGCCTTTGAAATGATGTGTGAAAACTACCTAGATCTTCAGTCTCGCGAGATGTCATTGTGTTCATTCTCCTCGTAGTAAAATACAATCCCAGGTATCGGTACTGCAACTTAACTCTTTGTACGCTTCTGTGGCAGACGACTTTTAAGAAACATTGTCACAAAACAAGACATTGTTTATAACTGATCGCAATTTTTTTAACTATACGCAATGATTAATATATTAGTTACATTCCTATAAATTTGCTCGGATTAGTTCATAGTCGTCTGCTGCAGATTTTGTGTATGTTTTATCAGTGAGAAAGTCGATATGAGAGACGATCTGAGAAAAGAGGAAAACCGTTAATTATATGCGACCAGTGTTAATCAAGACCAGCCAGGGCATTTGCGCAGAGACCATGATGTTGGATTTCTCGTGGGACGGCTCATTTATGAATGTCAAAAGCATTTATTAAGAAAGGTGGGGACAACCTGTAGTAGTCCGGAGTTACTTCCCCTTATTACTGCGTAAAGGACTATTATAGGAAGTCGGGAAGCAGACAACACATGTAGGGCGAGTTAATATGGGATCCGAGAACAGCCCGAGTGCACTCTTGATACTTTTAACCTTAGTGACGCCATTTTGACCTTTTGACCCGAGTCCTAGTAACCCACCTCAAGATGGCGACCAACGATTTTTACTACTCATTCGGAATACTTCGGTGATGAATGCTTCACCAACGGATGGTGAAGGGTTACGGAATTACCAGAGTAGTACCGAATACTTTACTACTAAGACGAGGAAACACTGTTCAGATGGAAAGCATTAGTGCGCATGTTTTCTGAATTTATATTTAGACATGACGTACAGTTCTCTATCCTAGAGAAGCCCATACGAACTCGCCCGTCGACGCGTATTGACGCATCTGTAAAGGACGACCTTAGTAAACATTCTTGCGAAAGAGTAAACTGCTCTGGAACAATCTTTCCGTTTGCCAAATTGTTTTCAATTTTGGTCAATAATTATACTTCCATTTATAGAAAGTTTCAATATATTAGTGTAAACGCTTTAAATGTTGTCTAATGCAAATGTGTCGTGTGTGACAAAGGGTTTTACCGGTACCTGTGAGAAAGTCAAATATATGGATGTCAATCAGATTAAGTAGTGCCGGTCGCTGATTGTAGGGTTCCGTCTGTTGCATTTCTGTGCAATAATTAGCATTCCAATCCCAATCGGCTTTGTAGAAACGACTGAAATGAATGATATAATGCGTGGTAACGGTCAGTGTATATTAGTACACAAGAAAAACAAAAAACGATTCGATTTTCGTTTTCCCATTTAATCGGCGATAGCTGTTTATCCTCAGTTTTGGCCTAGATGTTAAACAAATGATCTAGATTGTAGACCAATCAAATGAATAATGTCTAAGAAATAAAGGAAATGAAACGTTTTGATTGGTTCATAGTTAAGTTGGCGATCCTACGAGAGGCACTAATAAGGTGACATTTTAAAATGAAATGTTCTGCATACTAACCTTTAATTGTTTTGCTTAAGAAATAAATTTCAGTGAAAAAAATCATTTAAAACGTATGCAATATAATATTTAAGAGCAAAATATTAATTATTTTTGAAACATGATAAGTTTGCAGTTATTTATCGTCAATCAAAACTTATATACAACACCTCTTGGGAGCCTCGCGTAATCTCCAGTCATGTGACGTATTCTCGGCCTTGAATGCGCATATTCAATTTCTTAGTGTTTTCTGATATTGATGGCCGTTTATCTTTTTTAAAGATATGTCTTGTTATCTTGTAGCCGAGCCGCGGTAGCTTAGTCGGTAGCGACGCGGGCTGTGACAAAAGTGACCTGCGTCATTCGTTTTTCACCAATGGGCTGTGTAACAATATATGTGGAAAAGCAGCCAGTTGCTTGGAAGGTATGTTGTGTGGTGTACTGGTGTTGGAAAACCAGGAAACGCACGAGTAGGTGAACTGGTCGCCGTGATATGACTGAACAATTGTTGAAAACGGAGTTAAGCCCCAATCAATCAATCAATCAATGAGGTATAGTCCAATTGGTTTCACTCCCATATTCCGTAGCTCAGTCACTTAATATCTTATTGGGTATATACCTGCACATTTCCGGAGCAAATACATGCAGATTGTCAAGCCCTAAAACAAAACATGACCGATTAAATATTTTCAAATACGGTACCCAAACTATGATGTACGTCCCTAAAATAGGATGTAACGTCATTGGAAAATGAAATCGTGTTAGAAGGGCTTAATTCTCACGCTATTTATACATTTTATTTTATGTGTAAATTGTGTAACGCATTATTTAAAAAAATGAATTGGTAAAGGTTGTTTTGTTATGTTTTAAAAGTTATATATCAAGTATAAATTTAAGAAAACTATAATGCTGTAGCTTTGTATTTTCTATTCGGAGCGTGCGGGGACATTTACATCTCTATTGACCTTCGGTCTCGGTCTCGCGAGATGAATATTTGTGTACGCACCTCGTAGTACAATACAAAGCCAGGAATCACTACTGCAATATCATATTCCCTTTTTACACAACTGTCAGGGGATTGGGTTAATATACTCTATTATCAAGGAATCTTCATGAGATACCGTATGTTCTTTTACAATGAAAATGAATATTCCAACATGATTGATTGATTGATTTTGATTTTTGCCGCGTTTTCAACCGTTTTCAGTCATATAACGGCGACCAGTTCGTATACCCACGTATTTTCTGGCTTTCCAAGTATACACCAGTAGTCCACACAACAGTATATCAAAGCAACTACAGTAGCTGCTTTTTCACATATACTGTTAGCGCACTGGTGGAAGACGAATGACGCTTGACGCAATGACTTTTGTCTAACGTCAGAGCGAATGTCGGCTCAGCTTGAGATTTCATCATGAATTAGTTCCCATTAAATAACAAAATTAATGTAACGTGTATATCGTGTATATGTTACAGGTAAATGGCTGATAAGTTATCTTGACTCCGGCTTACCTTTGCTAAATGTCTTTTAAACATTTATATTGAATTTGAAACCAGAATAATGGTTATCTGTTAGAAATGTGTATTGTTCAATAGTATATAAAGATTAGTATTTAATTAACACTTTCATACATGCATACCCTTTCTGACACCTCTGCAGTCGACGAATTTTGAAAACATTATGGCAAATGGATGACATTGTTCAGAACGAACAATTTCTCCATTAGCAACAACACTTTCAATTCTATAATAAAAAAAAAATTATTTTCAGAGATTTTCTATTTTTTTGCCTAGATGCTTTCAAAGTCGTCTTGGGGCAGATTTGTTTTGGAAAATGGTTCAAGATGTGACTTACGAATAGGATTCTTTGTAGGGATTTTCTCTGGTATAGTATGCATGGCGGCCGTCTAACTGTGGCACGTAGACCATCAGTGAAAACTCCATGGTATCCCCTTCGCCACAAAATGCATATTTTGGACTACAATGTTCTTCACATTCACCGTAGAAACACGTGTTTCCGGCTGTAAATATATATATTGAGGGCGAGTTCGATCATAAACTATAGCGACTATAGTTGGACTTAGGTCGAACTCACTATGGTTAGAGGATATGAAGTCAATTCAGCGTCTACGGTCAGACCCATGAGTGTGCTCTGTTCATTGTAGTTTCTCTGGAAACGGATGCACTTTCTACTATTAAACAGCATGCTTACGAATTCTTCCCATTGTCTCGCAAGTTCAAGGTTAATACCATCATTGAATGCCCCAACAAATAAAAGGAAATAAACCTTCTCGGTCGTTGCCATGACGGTTAACCATTATTCGACTAATAGCCGTTCGCCCAGGTACATGCGCAGTTTGGCTTCCGGTACTAGAACTATGGTTGATAATCGAACTCTCCATTAGTAAAGCTTTGTCAGCTTTATTTAAACTAAATCATGGCCACATGACACAATTTTTGATCATACAGGTCATTTTCATTTCAATTACAAACACTGCAAATAGTTGTGTTTGTTTCTGTGCATTGTGATTTAGCTACTTTCAACAACTGTTCAGTTATATCACAGCGTCTTCTGGGTAAGTAACCTTTACATCTTGTCCATTGTAATGCTACATCCCCAAACTCATGAGCGGCAATTAGGAGGGAAAAGCATTACTGCAATGTTAACATATTTGGCATGACCCGACCGGGGATCGAACAAAGTCAACCTAATACCAATTATACCGCTAGTAAAGAAACTATACCAACCGATTAAATGATAGATTGATTGGGGTTTAACGACGTTATACCACAGACGTCCGAATTTCCGTTACAGCAAAAATGCGGAAATCACACAATACCTCGTTAAAATACACAAAAAGTCTCTCTATATTGTCTATACGCTTTGATAAAAATGATCGTAATGGTAATTTGGGGAATCCCGCACGTGTTATTATAAATAGCCCCTCTATACGTCCATATAGTGTAATAATAATGACATTTTTTGCTGTAATAGAAATTCGGACGCCTGTGATTATACAAGAGAGGTTAGTTCACCTACCAATGTGTTTCCCGGCTTTCTCAAACAGGTAATCCAGACAACAGTATGTGGAAGACCAATGGCGCTTGTCGCATTGACTGTTATGAAATGTCGGAATGAATGTTGGCCGAGTCGGGGTTCGTACCAACGACACTGGATTGACAGTCCGCGTCACTACCGACTGAGCTATCGAGACTCAGCACAACGCCAACCGGTGTAGGGAAGTACCAATAACGGTGGTGTAGCGGTAGAGCGACCTCCTCGAGTGCAAGAGGTCGCTGGTTAGATTCTCAGACGGGTCATTTCGAAGACTTTAAAAATAGAAGTAATGGCTAGCCTGCTTGGCCCTTAGGGTTGCGGAGCTAGTGTAACGATTCACTTGGGCAGGTGTCAGCATACATGGAACAAACATACTGGTAACTTAACCAGATAACGCCGTGATATAACTGAGGAAATGTTGAAAGCGGCGTAAAAAAACAAACATTCAGTTAACAAATTATTAATTGAAAAGATTTTAACCTGGGGATTTGAAGAAAAAGTCTTTCATTTTATCAGGCACGAGCTCCCTGAACTCTGTGAGATTCATACGTCGACCCGTGGTTGGAAGTACTTTACATAAACCTAGTAATCTGGAAAGAAAAGTGATATACAATGTCCTTTACTCTTTCACACATACATACGCTTTCTGACGCCCCTGCATCAGACGACTTTTGAAAACTTTGTGAGAAACGGAGAAATTGCTCAAAACGAGCTCTAACAACTTATGCCACAATGTTTTCAACTTTTTTCCAGCAATTTTTTCCATGTTTGTCATAGATATTTTCAAAGTCCTTTGCAGTTATCTTGTATATTTGAAAGGGTTAATATAGGGTTCATGTTTCTGCCACACAGAATTATTATTATTCGATTATAAATTGTGTCGAAAAGGTTGTTCGATTCAAATGAAGACGATTCTGACGAACATCATCATAATTTAGTAAAACCTGTGTTTAAAGACCGACCATGGGATGTTAACAATCAGGTGTTTGTTCACAGGTGGTCTTTAATTACAGTGTAATTTATACAGAAAATGGGTATTTTGTAAACTAAAAGTAAGGTCGCTTTAGACAGCAATGGGTATTCAAATGTGGTCTTCGGCACAGGTTTGACTGTATACATATTATAACGTGGGTGTCATGTAGCGGCTTTTTATGATGTGACGCTATTGAAAAAGGGAAAAAGGTCGGAATTTCTTATTACTTTGTACTATCTGTACATGTGACCCGTATTATCAGAGTCTACACAAATTGACAGATGTTCTAGCAAGCTTATGTAAGTGGATCGTGAATCTTGATCAGACTGTGCGGATCTACACAAAAGCCATTGACACCAGTACCTTTTCCCATGAACGAGTTCATACGTGGTCAATACAACATTACCCAGTATAAACCCTTTCCCTCATACGACAATTCTGTAGCAGACGACTTTGAACATATTGTGTCAGAAAATAGAAAATCTCTACAATTGAATAGATAACCTATGACTAAAAGTGGAAAACAATGTGGCAAAACAAGAAATTGCTCGTGTTTAGCAATTTCTTCATTTGTCACTATGTTTTCAAAAAGCAGGCTGCTGCAGAGGCGTCAGAAAGCATCTTTATGAGGGAAATGGTTTAAACACAGACGACGGAATTCAGAGGAAACACACAATACCTCGTTAAGATACGCAAATAGTCTCTATATATTGTACATATGCTATAATAATCAAAGCGCTGAAAGCACTGTTTGGTATAGATGAAAAGATAAGACATAGTTTATATAGACAAACATTGTTGAAAACAATGTATCATCGACCTTTAAACAAACCAAACCAAAAATGTTTGAAACAACACAGATTGCCTGCCAATAACAAATACCTAATTTATCAAACTTTGACGCTTTTCTTGTATAAACAAAATAAATCACGAAGGACAAAAGATTGACAAACAAGTATAATATTGCCAGTTCAGTGAACACTAAAGATCCACCCTGTATATTGGAATCATGCTGATAAATGACAGACAATCGAGAGCATGTCATATGCTTCATGTGCACTGCACATCTGTAGGTCATACGTTTCCTATACACCAAGTCTGGAATTGATACATTGAAACATTATTGAGACAATTGCCGATGAAGAAAATATGAAAAAAGGAGTTTACATCTAAAAAACCAGATCAGATTTTTGTTTAAATTATTGTATCGGTCTCCTCATCCCAATGTATAAGTGTGACCACTTTGAAATGAATCTGACAAACAAAAACAACGTGTTGACCAATAAATGCAAACCGTGACGGACGGACGAATGCACATTCACATAGACAGCCGGTCGGACGCCGGATAATGCCTCCAAGCTTTACAGATAGACAACACATACAGTATTGATAACAGAGGACTAGTTTCGATGCGTCAACACACATCAGTGTTTAGGAAAAGGTTAATATGTTATGGTATTTGTAATGTATTTGTTATCACATATATGCCTCACCTAGCGTTTTGCAGTTTAATTGAATCTCCGAAACGGGACCGTACAAGGTTAATTGAAAAGAACACATTTAGACTGCATTCTAGTTTATTTGTCAACATATAAATCTAGGACTAGGTTACATATTGACGGATGTTGAGTCTTCAATTTAGTCAAATGAAAATACATTCAAATTTAAGTCCAACAATCGCTAGAAGCGCCTCACATATAAAATAAATATTGACCTTGAGGTTATAGATGTATAATGTATAATCGTATGTATGCTGAAATTAATCTCTAATTGAAGATTGACTTTTCCTATTTGGGTCGACATACTGACAGATAGTCAAACGGAATGATGGAAAAATATCTTTTCCAGCGACATATGAGAACATTCAACACAAAAAGCGCCTCTATTCCCCCAGTAGCTGCAAGACCGTTAAAGTATCATTCTTTCATGGCACGTATAAACAGTAGGACGCTCTCTCTTTGGACGACTACAGCAATAATGCTGATGTAATAACAAGTGTACATTGTATGATATGTTGTTAATAGTCTTCCTAACCCTTTACCACCTATACTAAATATACTGAAAACAACATTGAACATGGCTAGGCTAAAATAGTGATGAAAACATTGTGGAAAAACCTGCTGATTATCATTCATCTGTTAAGGTTAGTCAAAATGTGTATTATAGTGAAAAAAGTTAAAAGAATAATTGTAGACAAATGTTTTTGTTAAATAGATTATAAAAAAAAACCTGATTCATGTTTCAAAGCATTGTTTGAAAAGAAGGAATTGCTCATTGTTAGCAATTGCTCCGTTTCCAAAAATATTTTCAATATTTGTATGTAACTAAGTTGCTATAACGGAAACGGTTCAACCATGTCCCGCTTACAGTCGCTTTTTGACGCATGTGCAGCAGATGGCATTTGAATACATCATGACAAGAGGAGAAATTGCTTATCGTGAACCATTTGCTCTTTTTCCATAAAGGTTTCAACTATTTTCAATAATTACTGTCCATATTTTTCTCCTAAGGCAAAATTGCTCGTTATCATTCATCTGTTGCATGTTATTCTAAATATGTCTGAAAAGGGGAAAGAGTAAAAGTATGTCTGTAGTAAAACGTTTTAATATATTAAATATGAAAAGAATTAATGTGAAACGGGTTTTAAAGCATTGTGTGAAAAGGAGGATTTTTTCTTTGTCAGCAATAGCTCCATTTTCCATAATATTTTCAATATTCGATTTCTATAGTATCACGAAAAGGGTTTAGCTATCATGTTAACAATGTTATCCTTTCCCGCTTACAGACGCTTTTTGCGGTATGTGCAGCAGACGACATTCGAAAACATCTTGACAAAAGGAGAAATTGCTTAACGTAGGCAATTTCTACTTCTGCCACAATAGTTTCAACTCTTTTCAATAGTTAGAATTTAATTTACAGTGATTTGCATATTTCTCTACATGTATTCTAAGTCGACTGTTGTAGAATTGTTGGGGTCACAGCACGGTCGACGTTAACTTACGAGACTGACATTAAGGTCAATCATAGTTTAGAGTGCATTTCACTCGTTGGAACTCTTTTGACTCATTAATGTTTGTTATTCGATCGAACCAATGAAATCATTGTAAATCAGATGGCAAACCAATCAAAATTCGACTTTCGCGGATTTATACAACTGCGCGGCTTGGTTGCAGCCGTAAGTCGACTTTTCGAAAAGCATGATTGGAATGGGACAGGGGCGTAATGCCCCTAATCCAAAAATGATCGTATTGTTAATTTAGGGAATCCTTCCCGTGTTACTATAAATAGTCTTTCTCTACATATAGTATAATAAATAAAGAGTTTTTAAATACAATACAATAGGGACTCTATTTATAGTAACACGGTCTTGTTTCGGACTCGCCGCATTTTCTCATACAATAACATTACGGCCGTTATTATTATAGCATATAAACCAAATAAAGAATATGTGTAGTAGTTAAACCAGGTATTGTGTTTGTTTATTTTAATTTTCTCAAAAGAAAACTCCAAATGATTCTTCATTGATATCAGACGTTAAACCCATAACAATGAAAGAGCATTTGCAGAAGTGTGAACATGTTATGTTTGAAAGTTTATAGACATCGTTTCAAACGATATTTCAATTATTAAATGCACTAATTTGATTGCACATACACCCAAGAGCTCGCCGTATTTGGACACTCTGAATACATCCCTGAGACTATCAGCCATGACCCGTGCTTCAGTATATATAATACTTTGAAGTCAATTCAAATGCTATATAAATAGATAGTTGATACAGGATATTTGATACTCGATCCTTTTATGTATTCAAATCGATTCAATAGTTATGCATTCGTTTTTTTTAATATTTTGTCTGAATGTTTTCAAAGACATCTTCTGTAGAATATGTGGGAAAGAGTAAGATATGTGAAAATATAATTTGTTGATTATTTGGTGCTTATCTCCGCTTTCAACAGTGTTCAGTTATATCACGGCGTTTCCTAGGTAAGTTATCAGAACACCTAGTCCATTAATTCTAACATCAGACAGTCAGTCGTAATGCTAAACCCGCAACCCTGAGCGCCAAGGAGGGCATCCATGACTTTATATTTGGTATGACCCGGTCGGGGATCAAACACACGACCTCCCGCACCCGAGGCGGACGCTTTACAACAACACCATCGAAGCGGTGAAAATAGAATTGAAGCACGTACCTGTCTAAGTGAAATGCAGCAATTTCTGCAAAGTGTCGTTCAAATTCATCATACACATAATGGTTCGGATCGGTCTCAATTTCTCGTGCATATCTGAAATAAGAGACCCAAGAAGGCCAGCCAGTATCACTCCATTGCATTTGGCAAAATTTAAATTAAATTAAATTTAAAGTCGATTGAACTGAATGTTTACGCACGGACGCCCGGACGCACGGACGCCCGGACGCACGGACGCCCGGACGCACGGACGCACGACGTACAATGCCGTTAGTTCGACTGACGTACAGCAAGTGGAGCTAAAAAGGACAACATAATAATCCCAACACGTGCGTCCTAAACTCCATTCCCTCATCTGTAACAGACGACTTTGAAATCATAAAGGCAGGAATATGTAATATTCTTTTAAATGTTATTGTAATATTCGTATACATTTGTACTGTTTAAAACATTGTAGCGAAATGAAGAATTATTTGTTCATCATTAACACTGTCTCCTTTTATCAGTTTTCAAAAGTCGTATGTGTAGATGTGTATAAAATGTGTATAAAAGATTTGTTCGCCAATTCACCTTCCTTAATTAAGCATGAATACGAAGGCAGGTATTTTTTTCCGAGCGTGTATTAATTACGTTTATATTTGGTTTTCACGGCGCAAATAGCTTTCCTGTCACTTGGTGCGATTACAGACTGTCCTTTTATGTCCAAAAATAGGCTGAAACTGTTGGTTGATTTATTGATTGATTGGGGTTTTATCCCGTTTCAACCAACGTTCAGTTATTTCCGATAAACGAACAAATCTGAATAGTTATCATGTACTATGTATTTATCTTTTGTAAGTTATTTACGAGTCCTACCGTCCTATGTAAATACACTAACAATCATCATCTGTTTAAGCATATATAGCATGTTCCAATCTAAAATGTATTAAATCCATGAAAAAGTGATGACAGCAGAACAAATTAATCGACTTGCCCTCCATAAAGTGTTCGAATGAAAATAATCCATAATTTACGGAACTACATTTGTGACGAGTCAAACTATCACTTCCTACTATTTCTGTCGTTTTCCTTTTGGGTCTATATTCATCATTTGGTTTACAATAATGCACTAGATATTTTGATCTATTGACATCCGGTCAACTATTATCAATGTTATATCAACTCATTTAAAAAAGAGAAAACGAGTGTAACAAAAAGCAAAATATAACATATCAGATTACTTAATGTTATTCCATTATCGAGTAGGTATTATCTTATTTAATTATTTCCACTAGAAGTAATGTTTGTTTCAAAGTTTACTTTTCATCCAATCAAAACGTAGGAATATCGTCACTGAGACAACACATCTTTAGTTCCATTCACTTCATTCAGCAAGAAGAGAGGAAAAACAGTCGGGCTATTGAGATACCCTTGGCGTCGTCGTCTGCGTATGCGTCAGCATCGTGACAAAACTTTAACCGTGCCTCAAACTTTAAAAACCTTTCAACATTTTCAAATGAAACTTGGTAGACATATTCCTAGGGACAATACACATGTCTAGATACCAAGTCACACAACTCTGGCTTTGATAAGGTGTTTTCTTGTAATGGTGTGTTATAAATTTAATTATAGTTGATAATTGAAAAGTTAGTTTAAGTTCGAGTTCGGATTTAGCCACTTAAATGGCGCATTACTTTGCCCATTGTCTATACAACAATTCAATTGGAATATACATTAACAGTTTAAAAATATGAGTTATTATATACGTCAGTGCATGATACAAAGTACAAATACTCTTTGTGAACAGTGAATATCAAGATATACACTCTTCATATATTACTTGCACAAGCTTGTTGGAAGATTCTGCAAGCTTTTGTAGATTCTGATAAGACTAAAGAGATGGACAAGATGATCTGAATATACACTGTTAAGAAGTGCTTTTTTGTATCTTTTAGCTTATATTGGGTTGGTCTATTAAACCGTAATGGAGAAGTAATTGACAAACCTCATTGGCTTTACGTTAGCTCTAAAGTTTGTGTCGAAATTGAAATTGAATTTCAGCTCAGATCCTCCGGTGTTCTGTTCTAAAATAGAAATGTAAACAAGTTCGTCAACAATACAAACATAGACATATATTGTTCAACGTAACAATTTCGAAAGGTACAGTTTTAATTCCTGTACTGTTCATTTTCATTTGTATAATTCATTAATAATTGTGATACTCGTTCTTACGCATCAACGCTCTTTCAAAAAGTGTTTTAAGTTATATCCCGTTAGCATACATTTATATAATCACTGGTTGAATATCGACTACTTAGGTATGCTATGATTAATTGAATGATAGATTGTTTGAATGGGGTTTAACGCCGTATTCAACAATCTTTTAGTGATATACTCATGTGTTTCCTGGCTTTCTCACACCAATACTCCACACAACATACTGTCCATGCAACTGGCTGCTTTTCCGAATAACTTGTTAGACAATTGGTGGAAGACGAAAGACGCTTGTCATATTGACCTTTACCAAACGTTGGAAAGAATTATCAGCCCGCGTCACAAACGACTGAGCTACCGGGCATCAGCAGCTATGCTATGAATGATACCTTGTACAATCAAAGCGCAGAAAGCACCACTGGTATAGGGGCATATTTAAGGTGAAAAGTTAAGCATAGCTTATTAATACAAACATTGTTAAAACAATGTGTCATCGACCTTTAAACAAACCAAACCAAATTTTTTAAAACTAAACACAAATTGCCTGCCAATAACCAATCAAATAAATTAAATCACGAAGGACAACATATTGACAAACAAGTATAATAAATCCAGTTCAGTGAACACTAAAGATCCCCACTGTATATTGGAATCATATAACTGAAATAACAACACCACAAAACAAATCGCTGACAGGCCTATTTTGTGACAGTTTGTCACTCTTGTTTGAATCATCGATTATGTAAGATGACCCTAAATTATTGACTTTTAAATGTAAAAATTATTACATGGACTACATTGCTTCTCAAATGAAGAAGGATAAGAAAGCAGTTTCATATGTTATTGTTTCATACAAAACCGAATTGAAACAGTTTTACATATTGAAAATCAGGGAGATCAAATTGTGATATTATATATGGTTAATTGATTTATTAATTCGTTGTGTTACAGGAACAAATGCATTCTCAAAGATAGAGGATTATGTTTTAAGTCCTAGGCTATGCAAACACATTCGAAAGCTTTCATCCAACTACCAGACTTCGACTTGGAAGCATATTACAGTCTTGTCAATCAGTTTGCCCCCAACATGTATTTCTTTTCTTTCCGTGTCATGCAATACATGTTGTATGTAACCATTAATCTATAATAAAGCTTATTTGCCAGACACCCTTCGATATACTCATTTGAGCGGCGGTAAAGGCTTACATGGCCCTCGTGTGATGAAGACAGGGGGTCATCATTATGATTACCTCTATTGAAATTAGTATACCTCTATTTTAAAGATTCGGCAAGCAATGATAGTTCAGTGGGTAATAATGACGTCTGTCAATCTAGGGGTCTCAAATTCGAACTCGGTCTCATCAATTCATTCCTTACGTAATTGACAACTGTTATTGTGACTAGTGTCGTTCATATTCCGTCAATTGGATAAACAGCAAATTGTGTGGGAAGATACGTGTATGAAAGCCAGGAAATACATGTTAGGTGAATTGGATACAGAGAAATAACTGAAATACAATTACAAATCGAGGGCTTGGTGTGAAACAGTTGTAACTAAAATCGGTATTTTTTTACCAAGTTTAATCACCTGGCCATAAAGTTTTTATAAGCGTTAAATCATTTTTTCTTGGTAAACAATGGAAATTTAGGTGCCATTGCTTGTTCCGAGCAATGGCACCTAAATTTGCATTGTTTACAAAGGGGTCAAAATTGCCCCTAAACCAGGGTTTTCAAAATAGGTTTTTAGTTACAACCGTTTCACGCAAAGCCCTCGAAATGGTGTTAAGCTACAGTCAATCAATCAGAACCAGGTTGAAGATTTTACACTTTACCATATATAGAAGCTTTTTGGTGCTTCTGCAGTAGATGTCTTTTGAAAACAGTATCACTAAAGGAGAAATTTCTCCTTTTGTCACGCCTTTTTTTCCTTTTAATTTACACTTTCTATGCCTTCAATTAAAGAGATATTCCTTGTTTATTCCTTGATGATTTCTAATGTCAATTTTTTGGTTCACGAAAAGGGTTAATGCATACATGTTATGACATATATATGTGTTATATCACACAAAAAACAGAGCTTTGGGACTTAGTGATGGCAGAAGATCTAGTTTAAGATGAGCCTCACTCAGTCTGATTAAGATCTTCTGTATCCACCAACTAGCCAGAAAAGCTTAATTTTTAAATAACTTGAATCTTGATTATAAGTGTAAAATACTTTAAAACTACAGAAGGTCGTCTGCTGTGTGTTACATGGCTGATACAATTATTCATGTATTTATTGTTTCTTCTATTTCAGACTGAAGCTAGCAGAAATGCATTTCAATGAGAATGTGAACAGACCAGCTGCTTTTACCCAATTACACTGGTCAATCACTGCTACTCTACATGTTTCTTGTTTGTGATTATGGGTTATCTCCCCTGTTAAAACCTTACGATTGTGTAGGTTCTCGTTTGTGATTATGAGTTATCTCCCCTGTTTACATCTAACGATTTTGTAGGCTCTCGTTTGTGATTATGGGTTATCCCCCCTGTTAACACCTAACGATTTTGTAGGCTCTCGTTTGTGATTATGAGTTATCTCCCCTGTTTACACCTTACGATGTTGTAGGCTCTCGTTTGTGATTATGGGTTATCTGCCCTGTTAACACCTAACGATTTTGTAGGCTCTCGTTTGTGATTATGGGTTATCTCCCCTGTTTACACCTAACGATTTTGTAGGCTCTCGTTTGTGATTATGAGTTATCTCCCCTGTTTACACCTAACGATGTTGTAGGCTCTCGTTTGTGATTATGGGTTATCTTCCTTGTTTACACCTAACGATTTTGTAGGCGATAATTTGAATGGCTGACGCAAAGGTAAATTTAGTGTAGGCCTGATATCAATGAGGTTGGTTGGAACATTACTGACATTAAAAACGTATAAATACAGATTTCCATTACAACATGAGAGTACGCATGTTAACATTACACCATGATGTAATATATCCACAGGGACTTGCTCCTCTAAAAATAGATATGACCTACTCTATGCATAGATATTAACATAGAGTAGGTCATATATATTGTTAGAGGAGCAAGTCCCTGTGATATATCATATAATATATATTCAATAAAATAATTAAATCCGAAACCTCCCGCACCCGAGACGTACGATTTACTAATACATAACAGAGGCGGTAACTAAGTGAGAACATAACACTACTATATAGCAAATTGCGTTCAAACAGAATGAATGAGGAATCCGCTGTGGTCGAGTTGTTAGCGTCGGAGATTTCGGAACCGGGTGTCCCGGATTCGATGCCCAGACGCGCCACTACGGGCATGGTGGAGTGCCCATGGACAAGGCACATTTTCTAGCCTAGTACTGGTTTGTTTACGCAGGGATCATGAATAAGTGAACTGTCGCCGTGATATAATTGAAATGATGTTGAAAGCGGCGTAAAACCCAAAAAAATAAATAAATCAATCAATCAATCAATCAAACAGAATGAATCGAACGAATCGAACAATTTGAAGTTCCAACATAATCAATCGAACGAATCGAATAATTTGAATCCCGTACCTACAGAGCGTGGACGTAGGGTTGCCATTTCCGTCAACAAATCATCAATACTTTCGTCATCCCAACCGTACATATAGCGGTCATTGATATTGAGGTTGAATTTCGTCCAGCTTGGTGTGTCGGGGTCTACTCTAAATGAATGAGATCACCGTGGTTATCAGTTTAGTAAGCATACGTATGAACCGTTCCGCGATTAAACCAACAGTGTTGACTCTGCGTAAAGTATCGACCCGGATCAGCTTAAGCATGGTGTGCATGCTTACCCGGACGGACACTGTTTGCTTCCTGTGGATTTTCTATTTCAGGACTCATTACTCTATACCCCTATCCCCCAGCGGCTTTCTGACGTCTCTGCAGCAGACGACTTTTGCTCACGATGATCAATTTTCTCATTTGCCACACATTTTTCAACTCTATTCAATAGTTCTACTGACATTTATAGAGATGTTTCCAGAATTGTTGTATGTGGAATAAGTTTTAAGCAATAACGATTGTGGATATAGCATGGTGACTGACAGAACATCATTACGGTTAACATACTGGTATATCAACAGTATATAAGTGTTCTATGGTAGGTATTGCTGGAAAACATTAACGGTGCAATGAGGATCGTCATAAGCATTATATGCTGCTGTAAGCAGGGTGAAACATCAGTAGTAGACGCATTCTGACACATCTGCACTGCAGCAGACTCCATTCAATAATAATTATTTCATTTGTAAAGAATTTCTTTAGTTTTGCCTAAAAAAGTACTAAGTCGTCTGCTGCAGATGTGTTGTATGTGAAATTGGGTTAAAATATTTTTAAAAAAGACGTAACTTTAAATCGCGAACACGCTTTCATTGATTTTGTTTTTGTATGGTGTTTTATGCCGTTTCAACAAGTTTTCACTTATATAACGGCGTTTCCTTGGTAAGTTACAAGAACTACTGCTCCATTCATCCTGATGACACCAGCGAGTCAGTCATAAAGCCGACCCCCAAAAGCCAGAGCGTCAAGGAGAGGAAGCCATCACTGCTGGCTTTTTACCCGGCAAGAGATCAAACCCTGCGACATCCAACTCCTGGGGCGAACGCTCTACCATTACACCTCCTAATTGGTTATATGCCATAGAATATCATAATGCATTGCAGTTACAATTAGGAAATTACAATGCGGGCTCAAGATATGTAAATTTGATACTAGCCTATCTAGTCAAATTATTATCATATGCAATTGACCAGGAGAAAATAAAATATCCTTGCAATTTCAGATTAGTTAAATAAACATGTAATTAAGAAATTCAGTTCAACATTTCTATCAATAAAAAAAAAAAATACCAAGTGGTCTAAAATTTAATAAATACAGAGTTTTATTACAAAGTGGTCGAAAATCTGATAAGAAAAATATTTATTGGAACATTTAAAGTATTAACCACAAACGGAACATGATATGTACGAATGTTGCGTCCCAGTTTACTGATGCGTTTTTGCAGTGTGTGTACCATTGAATTTTTCAACTTGAAAATATAACTGTGTTCATATAGGCTGTTCAGACTCAAAATAGGCTGAACCCGGACAAAATTCATACAGAAATGAAACTTATGTTTTCTGAAAGTTCAATGTCTGTAGTATCCATAGACAAAAGTTCCCAAAAGTTCCCGCTTGGGAAACTCGACAATCCAAGATGGCGTCCAAGATGGCTGCCATAAATTGCCTATTTAGCAAAAATGGTATGTTTGATTATTGCAAGTTTCATTAAATAGATAAGGGTGAATATTCATATGGATATTACCTCTCTCAAAATGTACTTCAAATTGGCATATAATATTGACCACTTCAAGGTCAAGGTCAAGGTCATTTCAAGGTCAAAGTACGAAAAATACCCAAATTTTATATTTTTCCTGTATATTTTTCTACTTTGTAACTTTATTTATGTTTAGTTTGTTCCAAAATTGGTTTGCAGAATTGTAAATAGTATGTTCCTGCGTTTAAAATACATTTTAGGTTAAATTTATTTAGAAATTTTGAGAACGCGGCGGTTTCATACAGTTGGAGTGACGAAATTGGCGTTTCCATGCATGAGGCTTTTATGTCCAGTTACGCAGTATCAGGTATGATTTAAACTACAACAACATTTAGTGTGATATTCATTGGATACTTCTAATCAAAATAACTTTATTGCTTTAAGCTTGCACTGGAATGTTCATAACTTTCAGAGTTAAAAAATTGAATTATTAAAAGAGTGACTTCCCTTTGTTAAAAATCCGCCATTTGTATTCTTGCAGACAGCAAATGTAAACAATTGAAATGAATATGCATTTCACTAAAATTGAGCTGTATATTTCACACATAATTCCTAGTTAGGTGAGGATATGTATTTTCCATGTCACTATTCAATTAGAAAATAATTATATTGAGTATAATTATATGTATTGTTATTGATTTTGATTGATTTTGTTTAATATTCGGAAAGTGCAAATTCGGATGTTTCTGTGAGATATTGTGATAGTTATTTATGTGAGTTACTATGATAGTTAATCACATTAATCTTTTAATGGATGTTGCCACATTGTTTTCTGTGTAAATACAACATGTTTATATCCAAATGTTATCATTTACAGAAATAACAAACAGCATGGGTCTCATAAATGATGCTGGATGGCAACATGTTAGACAGTATTACAAAAGTGCTTGATGACCGTGTATGCAGTTACCATTGCTGATGATATCAAATTAGTTGTGGAGTAAGTACATCAAAGATAAATAGTTTTAGAGTCAGATTAATGTAGGCCAGTAACATAATGAAATATACAGCTATTTTCAAACAACTTAACTAATATTCATTTGAATGGCAATAGTACAATAGCAGATGTGTACATTGCACTAAACACTTTGGCTGTAAGTCTTGTACTTTGTGCATCTTGACATTGCCTAAACATATTTTAAATTCTGTTTTTAAATATTTTGCAATTCCTAAACGGTAATTTTTACTTAATAGAAGCCCGTACTAATACAATTACATGTGTTCCTATTATCAGCCCTGATCACATTTATAATACTTTTACTTGTAGCGGAATAATAGATTCTAAATTTATCATTTAAACTATAAATTAATATGTTATTTGGAATGCCAGGCATTCAATAAACGTAACTTTGTACAAGTACTCTAAATGTTCATACAAGGTATTATTGTCTTTCCACAGATATGGCATCAAATCAAACATGTATCCTGTGCATGGAAGAATATGGTGATAAAGAAATCACTTCGCTTGGGAACAAGGCTTGTGCTTCAATATCTGCAATCAGTGAAGATCGCGGTGATAACTTGAAGATAATTGTTGGCCAGAAGGTGCATATACTATGTAGGAAAAACTACTTGCTTGGAAGAAATGTGCTCAAGCGTAAATCAGACACCAATATTCAGAAAGTAGGGCTAAGGTCTGACACTAACTTTAACTTTCAAACAGAATGCCTGTTTTGTGGTGAAACTATTGAGAAAGACCTTAGGCATGTACCAACACCGAAAAAGTCATTCTTTCCTGTCAGAACAAAATCATTTCAAGATGTTATTAAAGCAAGAGCTGTTGAAAGGAATGATATCTGGGGTAAAGCTGTTCTTGCAAGAATAGAATACTCACAAGATCTAGTAGCATCAGATGCATTGTACCACCAAAATTGTAGCATCATCTTTCGCACATCCTCTACTATAAATAATGATGATGAGACTCCTGTTAAACGTCAAAAGGTTGGTCGAAAATTGTCGCAACATAGCGAAATAGCTTTTTCAGAAGTTGTGAGCTACATTGAAAGCAGTGAGAACAAGCAGTTGACTCTAGATGAGCTTGTTACTGTTATGAAATCAAAAATGGATACTAGTTCTGAGCCATATTCTAATAAGCATATGAAACGGCGGTTAATTGCACACTTTGGAGAAAGAATATTTATTTCTGAAACTTGTGGAAAAACAAACATAGTAACTTTACGCAGTGAAGCGTCTAAATTGATTGAAAACTGTTATAAACAATCATCCAGTGACAATGATGAAACAAAGAAGAAAAAGATCATTCAAACTGCAGCTAAGCTTATCAAAAATGACATTGCAGAAATTAAACGCAACCCAGACATCTACCCAGACAGTGATGAGATTGAAAATACTGCGACTTGCCTAGGTTATTTACCAGACTCACTTCGTATGTTACTGGATGTTCTGGTAACTGGTAAGGATACAGACTTGAAAAAGGCAACGCTTGGCCAAGCAATAATACAGTGCTCTCGTCCAATTTCTTTACTGGCTCCATTGCAGTTTGGTCTTGCTATCCAGCTGCATCTGTTGTTTAAGTCACGACTGCTGATTGATACATTGCATGAAATAGGTTTCTGCGCATCATACCATGAAATATAGAAGTATGAGAAGTGTGCTGCTGTTACGCAAACATATAGCATACCTTGTCCTACAGGCAATAGGTGTCTGCAATTCATGGCCGACAATGTGGACCATAATATACGCACTTTAGATGGTCTGAATACCTTCCATGGTATGGGCATGATGATGTCCATAACACCAGGGATGAAACTGAACAGGACAGTTCCTAGAATCAATGTGACATCAGCTGACATTGCAGCTATTGGGAAAATTAAGATAATTTTCAAGGACCCTATACATAGTATACCAACCAAATTTGCATCACTGCCAGAGGCAATTGTTGCTGACAAGAGTTACAAACTTGACATGATATGGAAATTGTCTTGGTTATTTCGGCCAAGGACACCGCAGTGGAATGGAATGATGCAAATGGTTCATACTGGACCACACCCTGGAGTCTCAACCACTATGTTCTTGCCAATGATAGACATGGATCCGACTAATGAATCATGTATCTACTCCACATTGTCCTTTGTCACAGATTTGGCATCGACCTACAATGTAGATCCCATTATTACATTTGATCAGCCCTTGTGGTACAAAGCACAAATGATCATAGATACACAGCCTACAAGCAGTCCGATGTCGCGGATTGTTTGTCGTCTCGGTGGACTGCATATTCAGATGAGTTTTCTTGGTACCATTGGGAAAATTATGACTGACTCGGGTCTAAAGGAGTTATTAGAGACTGTGTACGCAGAAAATGTAGTTCCACACATGCTCAGTGGAAAGGCTATCAGTAGAGCCATAAGAGGGCATTTACTAGCAGAGCGAGTATTATGTTCACTGATAGCAATGAAGGTTTTCCTGATTGATATTCCTGATAATCTGAGTGAAAATGAGGAAAATGCAACAGCTTGTGAAAATGAAAATCTACCTTGCGATGAACTAGGTGATAATGCTGGTGAAGATTATGGTAGCACATTTGATGTAGTTAATACTGAAGACATGGCCAAAGATTGCATTGAGATTGGTTCAATGATACACAGCCCAGCATCAAATAACGAAAATAGCGCTTTCAGTGAAAACCCAGATATAGCTGGCATTATATCAGACACAAATGGTGGAAATGATAGGGTTGATATCAACCAACAGCTACAAGCAGCATTGAAAGATTTTGATAGCCTGTTAGCTGCAGAAGTTGACTTGATCTATGTAGTAAATTCACCAAGAGTAAGGCAAGTTGAAGTGACAATGCATAATGCGGTAACAAACATGAAGGGAAGTAGAACAGCCAAGTTATGGTTTGAATATATCGAATTGCTAGATATTTTGAAAAGATTCATAAAAGGCGAGCGTACTGGTGACTGGCTGCTTCACTTACAATCCTTATTAGAAATGCTTCCATTCTTTGCAGCGACTGGCCACAATGCATATGCGAAATCTACTTACATTTACCTGAATAAGATGCTGGATTTACCAACCACACATCCTGAAGTTTACAAGAATTTCATAGAAGGTATGCATGTTGTGCGACGATCTGACAGATATTGGGCTGGGTTATCTACGGACCTGATCATAGAACAGATGCTGATGCGCAGTGTTAAAACAGTCGGGGGCTTGACAAGAGGAAGTGGGATGGATGAGGCTCAGAGGGCGCAGTGGATTTTGTCCCGGCCAGCTTGTTCAGAAATTAATTACAGAATGCAGGAACTAACAGGTCAGAAATGTGAGTCAAGCGAACAACACAAAGAAAGCGGCGAATCAAGGAAGATAAGAGACAATGATGATATTCAAAAAATGTTTGCATTTCTTGTGGATAGAAACCCATTTATGGCAGAAGAATCATTGAGAAGTATTGCTAGTGGTGTAGTAGCAGGGGAGAGAGTGAATGTGGACAAAGCCCATGAAGTTGGTATGAAAATTGTTAGAGATATGGAAGGGAAGAAAGTAGAAGATTTCAAGTTTAGCAAGAAAGCTCAGGTTATCACTATGAATGACAGTGCCAGTGTACATGTGGGTGGCGATGAGCTGCAGATCGATCCGCAGCTTCTTTTCCAAAGATTAATAGTGGCTGCCCAAGGAGCTGTGCCTGTAGATGACTTGCAGAATTTCTTCGCGTATGAGCTGTGTACCTACCCACCAGCACTGTTTGAAAGTGCACAACTACTACGACAAGCCAATAAATCAGTACTAGCACAGGACATAACCAAATCAATACTGAACCATGATAGTAAATTTTGCCCATTTGAAACAAAATTTGTATTTGACGGGGGTTGGCTCATCCAAAAGCTCAATTGGCCAAGAGGCAGAACCTACAATGAGTTGTGTGCAATGTATGTGAAGTATGTAACAGATAACTACCCAAACAGCCATGTTGTGTTTGACGGCTACAAGGCTGGACCATCAACAAAGGACAACACACACAAAAGACGAACTGGGGGACGCGTTGGTGCAGAGGTCAGAGTACAGGAAGACTTACTTATGAACTCGAAGAAACAGAACTTCCTTCTGAATGTCGCAAATAAGCAGAACTTTATAGACATGCTGGCAGTGAAACTGGAGGATGCAGGAGTAGATGTCACAAAAGCGGAGGCGGATGCAGATTTAGATATAGTCATGACAGCTGTGAACTATTCCAAGTCAATAAACACTGTTGTTGTTGGTGAAGACACTGATTTGTTAGTGTTACTGTGCCATTACGTTGAAGATCATGGTTTCACAGTACATCTCAATAGTGAAGGTAGAAAAAAGAAATCAACAAACATTAAGGACGTTAAAGAGCACCTAGGTGATGATGTGTGTAGAAATATTTTGTTCATCCATGCAATACTTGGGTGTGATGCTGTATCTAAACCAAGTGGAATAGGCAAAACAGCTGCATTGAAGTTGTTTAACAAGTCTATAAAATTCCAAGAATGTGCTCAACAATTTGACAAACTTCCGCATCAAATATCAAAAGAAGAAATTGAACAACATGGTGAGCGTGCAATGATTCTCTTCTACACTGACAAACAAACAGACAGAATAAATGATCTGAGGGTGAGGATGTTCATCGAGAAAACAACACTTAACTGTTCATCAATTGATCCGAAAACATTACCGCCAACTGCAAGTGCAACAAAATACCATTCACTTCGAACATACTATCAAATTTTGCAGTGGAAAGGTTTAGACGAAGACCCCAGTGACTATGGTTGGGTGCTCTCAAATGGTGTACTTGTACCGAAGCTAACTGATATGGCACCAGCTCCAGCAAACATCCTTAAAGTAATAAGATGTTCATGTAAAACAGGGTGTAGAAGTATGTCATGTGGCTGCAGGAAACTGGGCCTGAAGTGTACAACAGTATGCCGCAACTGCGACGGAGCTTGCTATAATCAACCACAGATGGACAATTTTGAGTAGATCAAATAGGTTGCATTACTGTATTAAAACATTAAATGACATGTTTGTGAAGTGTGTTATAAGAATGAACTACAATTGTAAACATTCCGGTTAATGTAATCATCTAAAAGGAATAACGTTTCTTCAAACAGTTGTCTGTGAAATAACAATGTTTGAAAATGTATGGTCTATTATTTATATGTGAAACTATTCAATATTATTGACATCATTTATTTGATTGTGTACATGCCATTGACAGGTATTGCACATTTGACCTTCACATTCAATGTATTACCTTTACATTTGACCTAAACATATTTTGGCCATCTCTGTCTCGTGTCAAGTTTATATGAAATGTTTAATTGTAAAAATTCATAAATCCAATGCATGACTTATAATGTGGTCATTGATTGGGATTGCTCCCATTTATTACATTTGACCTTTAATTGCGACCTTGACCTTGAATCAAGGGACCAAATTCTTATATGCATCACATAACATTGTAACAATGGTCATTTAATTACAAATATTTGGCAATCCATCAGAGTAAATTTGTTTGTATGACCTCTAGAACGGGAATTTTTCTCGTTTTTTGACCTTTGACCTCTATATTTTACCTTGACCTTAGATATAAAGACCTGATTTTTGCTTAAATTACTTAATCAGATAATTATGGACATATGTGTAAAAATTATTTAAAAATCGATCAGATGGTTAGAGAGTTATGGGAGGATTCCAAAAATTCTCATTTTTTTTTTTAAAAAAAGCAGAAAATGCCCCAAAAATATTTTTCCCCAACCGAAAATCTTTGGGAACTTTATGATTCTGGGTAAAGTAAGCCATTTCCAGCCAGTATGCCAAAAATCATTTCTGTATGAATTTTGTCCGGGTCAAAAGCTCAACAGCCTGGACTAATAAGGATCTTCAAAAGAACAGAGACATTTAAACTGGGTTTATATGTCTCTGATAAGGATAAACAAAATGCAGCGTACTCACTTTTCTTTCTGATCAGTAAACAAATACTTGGCACCAGTTATGTTGTATCGTAACGACTCTCTCGTTTCTGAATAAGATAACTTCCAAAACGTCTCCGAAATCATCGAGTTTTGTTCTAGAACCTTTATCAGCGAATCAGTCAATCCGTTTGTCTCAACTCCTTTAAATGAAAAACGGGTTTTTAATTCGATATTTCTCTCTCTTTCGATGCCAATTGCATTTAAAGACCTTGGCAAACAATGCAGATTCAAGTGAGACAGCT